>WNYD01000008.1:184391-447036 GCA_021396205.1 Sporothrix brunneoviolacea | reverse complement strand
CCCCCCCCCCCCCCCCCCCCCCCCCCCCCCCCCCCCCCCCCCCCCCCCCCCCCCCCCCCCCCCCCCCCCCCCCACACACTGATCAGCTCCGTCACGCCCTCGACCTGCTTCTGGACCGCGTCCAGAATCTCGGAGGCATGGTCGAGAAGCTGGTGAGGCAGCTCCACAGTGATGCTGCCGTGCTTAATGACGGGATGCTTGAGGCCGAAGTGGTTGCCACGGCGGCGGCCGACGTCGGTGCGATTGCCGCCCTGAACGGACTTGGGCTTCGGGCCCTGAGCGATGATCGGAGTGACTTCGGCCACCGCGGTGGTGGTAGTAGGCACGACGGGGATGGCCACGGCCGAGACAGCCGAGGCGACGACGCCGGCGACGACGAGAGCCTTGATCTGCATGTCGGCGGTAATAAAAAAGACTAAAGCGTAAAAGAAGCGTGTTATTTTGTTGAAGAGGTGGCAAGAGCAAGAAGTCTACGGACGAGAAGATATAAGCGAAGAGGTGAGGTCGGTCAGAAGAATGAAAGGGTTGGCAGAAGAAAGAGAGAGGTGGTAGGAAGAGAGAGAGAGGTGGTAGGAAGAAGGAAAGAAGAGGTGGAAAAAAATAAGAAGAGGTAAGAAAATGGAAGAAGATAAAGTTCTGGGAAGAGACAGAAAAGTGTGCGAGCAAATATTCTCTCCCACAGATACCCGGGCCAAAAACAAAAGGGACGAGACGACTGTTGTTCCAAGGGAACAGAAACCCTCCTTTGCCTTCCCTAGAGACATAACTTCGTCCACAGGGCTAGCCCGGCGTGCTCACGACGCCGGACGGATGACGGACATCGCAATTCCGCGGCGCATCCTGAACTTGGACCTCTCTTGCTCCCTAGGACAGGAGTCGTTTCTGTGCAATCTAGGGACGACGCCATCCCTCAGATCAGCTAGGAGGATAATGGAAGAAGAAAAGGGAAAGGGAGAGAGGAGGGTGAGGCTGAAGTCCGAAAGGCATTTGTTTTCTCTCTCTCTCTCCTTTTTTTCATGATATATGGACCGCATATATCAAAGGCTGTTCTGTTCGCCGTGGCTGTCTGCATTTTTCTATTTTAGGACATCGACTACTGGCTTCGAGCTACACCACCTCTGCAGCATCCAAAGGGACGAGCCGCATGGAAGCAGGGATGAGGAGTGTTAGGGTGACTTGACTAGCTTTATCTGAAGTCTCCTAGTTTCGGCAGATGTGCTGCTTTAGTACGAAGACAAGTTACGAAGAGAAACATTGGCATACGGGAAACAAGAGAACCTTGCTTGCCGTCGAGGCAGGTTTCTTTTCTCGTTCACAGTCGAGAGAAATCCAAGGCATCGGCTACATTGGAAAAGGCATATGGACGAGAGTAGAGACTGTGTTTTTGTTTACTCCTTTTTTTTGTGGCTATCCCTTCACCCTCTGATAGAGGCAAAGGGGTGCAAAAGATCGTGTGGGTGTGGCGACATACACCTCCTTTGTGCGAGGCCGACGCCCTCTGCTTATTGACATCAAATATGGAATCACAACTTTGAAAGTCAAAAAATATATAAAAAAAAGGGTTCTACTCGTGGGCGAGAACCTTGTCTGATCATCTAATGCCAGGGCTTCTCCGGAAGACTCTTTGCCCTAAAGCCAGCACAAAATAACAAGAGAAAGGAATGTCCCTTCGGTGTCACAGAAAAGGTTGCTGGAAAGTAAAAAAAAAAAAGGAAGCCAAAAATAAAAGTAAAAATAAAAAATAGAGAGAATAAATTATATACAGAGTCTACCTTCGCGGCGAGCCGCTGTCCAGCTCGGCCGGCGCTGACTGTCCGTAGTGGAACGGGTTCTCGCCGCCCTCCATCTCAAAGACGGGCGGCGGCACGGGCGGCGGTGCCGGGGTCGAGGACGCGGTCCCGGGGTGCGGCGTGCCTGCTGCCGACGGCGGATGCGCGGGCAGGTCCGGCATGTGCGTGCTGTCGGGGCTCGTGTGCGTCGTGTAGTTTGTGTAGTTTGTGTGGATGGACTTGCCGGGCGTCGACGGCGGCATGGCCGACAGCTGCGCCGAGGACATGGTGCCGTTGCGGCCCGTCTCGAGCATCAGGTACGGCCGAGGCGGGCGGCTGCCGTTGTAGCTGCCGCCGTAGTTGCCGTCGCCGGAGTTGCTGAAGATGGCGCTGCTGCCGTCCCCCAGGTAGTTGCCGCTGGCAAAGTCGCCGCCGCCGCCGCCGCCCATCCTCTGCTGCAGCTGCCGCTTGCCGCCGCGGCGGCACCGCCGGACCCAGAACCAGGTCAGCACGGTCAGGCCCACCACGGACACGCTGACGGCCGTGGCCACGCCGGCGGTGGCGGCGACGCTGAGGGAGCCGCCGGAGGAGGAGGACGAGCTGTCTGGGGAGGACGTGGACGTGGACGACGACGCCGAGCTGCTCGCCGTCGCGTCGCAGTCGCCGAAGCCAGACAGGCAGCCGGCGCCGCAGTAGTCCGACGTCGAGCCGCAGAAGTTGTGCTGCGAGCAGCAGTTGCCAAAGATGGAGCCGATGCAGGTCAGCGTGCCGCCGCAGGTGGCGTTGACCGTGGTCTGGAGGCCGCCGGTGCTTCCGCTGGAGCCGTCGTCGCCATCGCCATCCCCGTCTCCATCTCCATCTCCATCTCCATCATCATCTCCATCATCATCTCCATCATCGCCACCGTCGCCGTCGCCGTCGTCATCAGATTCGTCGATAGTGGTACTGTTGCTGCTGGAGCTATTTTCGGCACCAACATCTGCGGACACAACAGAGATGCCAGGGCTAGGCAGCCCCGGGTCGCTGGCGTCAAACTGAAAGTCGTCCCTTGCCGTCTTGAATGTCAGAACGTAGTGCGGCGTGGCGTCCAGCTCCGGCTGCGGGATGTTGACGGTCCAGTTGAAGGCGCCTTCGACGGAGAGGTCAACCTGTTCTGCGTGTGTTAGCTTGTGAACTGGCCACGGAGTCATACAGCAGGCTTCTGGAGAGACGCACTCGTCAGCAGCTGTGAGAAGCTGTCACTGTCGTCGTACGCATACGCCGCCACCCACAGGTCGGCCGTGTCGTTGGTGATGCCGCCGGCCCATTCCACGTTTATTGCCTGCCCGGCGGTGAGCGTCGTAGAAAAGGCGGCCTGCTGTGCATCAGGCACGACCCATATTGACGAGACGGTCTCGTCCAAGGTCGTCGAGAGGCTGCCTCTCTTGAGCATCAAGAGTGCCCGGGTGACCGCCGTCAGTAGTGTCGCCGGGACCTTCATCGCGCATCGGCTTCTCTCTCTGTCTTCCCGTCAACAAAGGAGAGCCACGAGTAGGACGGTGGAGGAGGAGGAGTCGAGGAAGACGGCTGGCGCCTTCACAAGTTTGTCTACTCGTTAGATATGGAGAGGTATAACGCGAGGGAGACAAGAAGAAGGAAAGGGAAAAAGGAGAAGAGAAAAAGGGAGAAAAGGAGCTATATTGAAAGTGAAACTGCGTGGAATATCGTTTATAAGAAAGGAGCCAGCTAGAAACGGGCCGGAAGAGCCGTCTTCTCATGTTCCCCCCCCTCGTGGAAGGCTCCCAGTCTTGAACCTCCCCATGCCCATCCTTCGTCGCTCTCATCCGAGTTTAACAGTGTAGGCATGAATCTACGCGAGCCGGTGGGCCGCATAATGCAAGCTCTCATGGCTTTTGGGCGACCGGACAGAGAGTCAGGGACTGGGGTCGAAAGAGAGAGGAAAGCCAACAAGAGAGAGAGAGACGAGAGGGAGCCAGCAACCGGGAAACTGGAGATGCTTAAAGGAGTAGCGTCTCCAAGCAGTTCTACGACAAGCCCCCCCCCTTTTCTGGCAAGGCAGTTCTGCCAGGTTGTAGCTTTTGTATGTGCATTATCGAGTCAGATACTTCGCCTCTGGTCGTGTAAGTGGTTCTCCTCGCAATGATAGCAGCAGGGCCCAGTACAAATACTCTGCCATTATTGGCTCGCAAGACGGCAACCTGAAGGATTCAGGAGACGGGCATCCAAGGGAGGGACCTGAGGGTGGCACAGCACAGCACCACAGGCAGGGGAAACAGAGTGACATCGGGACAGCGTAGATCTCCCCCTAGCATAGGAGCAAGATGGTGCGAGAGGCTTCTGTTCCCCTTGCAGAGCAATATGCGTAGGGCTGCCTGGCGGTGCGCCTCTTCCCTCCCACGTTCCCGACCCGTGGGCAGGATGCCGGCCGTGCGCTTCCAAGCAGCGGGATGCGACAACGAGGAGGGAAGAAGAGGACATACGGAAGGAAGATGACGATTCAATTGCTGAGGCGCTGGGCTTGGCGGCGGTGAAACGCATAACGATGGCAAACCCGCCCCCTTGAAGCCGACCCAGCTTGTCAGCATGTCTGGCGCGGCCACCGTGCTCGACGCTTCTATTGTCCAGCGTACGTCGTAGGGCGCACAGCTGTTGTTACCGAAAATAACCCGACGGCAGACCAAATGCAAGAATAGGTTCTGTCGAGTGGGCAGACAACAAAGATAATCTGCTGTTGAGGTATTCTCACGAGAATCGGGCCAACGAGCTCGAAAGACAATGCTCGATGGGCATGATAAAAATAACACAAGGAATAGAGTCAACGAGTGGGGAGCAGAATATGCAATGGCAAAACAGACGGCTCCTATCAGAAACCAGAGGATTCCCTTGGTTTGGGTTTCAGCACGGCCCGTCGCCATGCATGCATCCCTCAGTGTGTGTGTGTGTTTGTGTGAAGAAACATCGGGGGAAGCATACTCGCGTCTTTTTATGTTTTTGGTTGCCTCTCTCGGACAGTTTTCACATCCTCGGAGCCGGAGCCTCCAGTGGTTTGACAAAGCTCGACACGATCTTCACAATCGAAAGAGAGGAATCACCCTCCTCCAACGCACCCTCTGCATCATCGTCCTCCTCTGTCAGAAGGGTTTGTGTTTCAGCCGTGCAGCCATCGTCCGCAACCGCACGTCGTCCGCATCGACCAGCGAATTGAGCCAGACCGTTTCCTTTTTGGCGTCTTCGCTCTGTCCCTCTCCTTGTCCCTCTCCTTGTCCCTCTTCCTCTTCTTCCCCAGCGGCGGTGCCCTCTGCCCACCCCTCCTCCGCTCGGATCGTGCTTCTCTCGTCGTCGTCGTCCTGCGTGTACGTGTTCCCGAGCAGAATCGGCGCCGTGTTGATGTACAGCGTCTCGTAGGCCCCCGCCGGCACGCAGAACGTCTCGTGGAAGGCCGAGATGTGGGCGTGGCCCGCCGTGCGCAGCCAGGTGTAGGCCCTCTCGTGCGCAGGGCTGCGGGCAAACCGCTGCAGGCCCTCGACGTCGCGGAAGTACATCACCAGCAGGATGGTGTCGCTGGACGCGCGCTCGCCGCCGCGAAACAGATTGGCCCCGAGGAGGCCGTACTCGCTGCTGCTGCCGCCGCCGCGGTCTTCCTGCAAGGCGGTGATCGTCGCCCGAAACAGCACGGTCATCGTCCGCCCGCCAGGCGCCAGCAAACCCAGGGGGTGGTTGAACCGTGCGCCAAAGTGGAAGACGACCAGGGGCCGCTGTCCGGCCGCAGAGCCCCCCGCGCCGGGACCGTAGCGACCTGTCGTGGCCGAGGGCAGCCGGGCGGTCGACCGGCCGGGCACGACGCCCGCGAGGAACGCGTGGGTCGCAGTAGTGGTGGCGGCCGTGGTGTGTCGTCGTCGGAATGGCAGCTGGAGCAGGGGTAGGGTCAGCTGAAGCAGCGTCGTCGAGAGGCCGAGGGCGAGGAGAGAGGCCGCAGGTAGAAAGCACCAGGGCTGCTTTACGGCCGCCGAGAAGCCCATCTGCAGGGCGGCGCCGATGGCCAGCAGCGTCCGAAGGCGAAAGGCATCTTTCAAGACGAACTGGCAGCGTTAGATGCGTCATGGAGACCATGGAAATAACACAATAAAGGAGAAAAATAAGGATCGTGTCATCAGCGAGGAGCACCCACGCTCGCGGATATTCTTGTCCATGCGCCGGGAAGCGTTGTGGTCGGCAGCACGAGGCGTCGAAAGCCGTGGCCATCAAAACGTGCAGGCAGTGGCTCTTGAATATTGTCCATGGCCGCCGTGTTCTTGTTCGTGTTCGTGTTCTTGTTCTTCTTCTTTGCGAGCTGCTTTTTCTTTCGTCGAGGCGGAGGCATATCTCGAGCTGATCTTCGTGGACCGCAATGTGCTGGAGCACAAAGCAGAGGGCCATGCTTTTTCGAGAGCAAGTAATACGCGATCAAGAGAAATAGGCTGCCTCACAATTTTCCTGCGTTTCGTGCCCTCCGTTTGCTCGTCCTTCGTTTGCTCGTTCCACTCGGCCGTCTGCTCGGCCGGCGAGACGGTCGTTTGTGATTTGACCGAGACCCAGGAGAAACGACGTGTTGCACCGTCACTGACCTGTCATCCACGGAAATAATGTGCTAGAGAACACTGTGTTTCCTGCGTCAAAACGGTTGAGATGTTTCTGATGGGCTCGAGACCTTTGTTGGCGCAGTGGCCAGTCTGAGACTATCCGAGGAGAGTCAAAAACACGTCAGCTCGACAAGCACCCGGCACGGTTTCGCAGCGATGTTCTTTTCTCGAAAGAAACGTGTCTCTTCATTCTCTTCAAATCATGCTAGCTGTTCTAATAGTATCCAAATTTTCAATCCAAAATTAGCCCTTGAAACCATGCGCTGTCCGAACTCGATAAACCAAAGTCAAAGCTGCCGCCCTCTACTTCTTCTGCTCGGCCACCCACGCGTCGACGTCCTTCTTGAAGTCGGGCTTGTACAGCCAGCTGAGGTCGAACGGCTCGCGCGCCGCGCCCGTGGAAAAGGCCGAGTCGCCCGAGGGCATGCGGCGCAGGTCGATCTGGTGGTTGAGCGCAAAGACGCGGTCGATGCGGGCCTGGCGGTAGCTCTGCCAGAAGTCCAGCGCGGCCTGCGGGTCGGCGATCTCGGACGCGCGGCCCAGCAGCATCGCCAGCATGTAGACGTCCTCGAAGGCCTGGTTGATGCCCTGGCCCGCCGAGGGCGGGATGGCGTGGGCGGCGTCGCCGAGGATGATGACGCGGCGCGTCGCCGAGGCCCAGCGGTCGAGCTTGGGCACGACGTAGAAGGGCCACACGTTGATCCGGCGCGGGTCGATGTGCGAGACGGCGTTGCGCACGATGGGCGGGAACAGCTCGGCGTCCCGCTGCAAGAAGGCCACGGCGGCGTCCCGGTCGGCCAGGGCGCGCTCCCACTGCTCGCGCTCGTGGTCCAGCACGCGGCGCTGCTTGCCGATGAGCACCTCGGAGCCGTCGGGCTCCTGGGGCGCGATGACAAAGGCGCCCGTCTGTGGCGAGGCGATGGTGACGGGGATGTGGTAGCTGCCGTCGGCCGGCAGCTGCAGCTGGGCCGTGGGCACGGCGGCCGTAATGCCGGCCATGCCCATGAACTTGGTCTCGAGGTCCGGGTACAGGTGCTTGCGCACCGTCGAGTGGATGCCGTCGGCGCCCACGAGCAGGGTGGCCGTCTCGGTCGAGCCGTCGGTGAAGGCAAACGTGACGCCGCCGCCGCCGCCTGCGGTCGCGGCGTCCTCGGAGACGACGTGCGAGAACTTGCGGCCGAAGCTCGTGTGGATGCCCTTTTCTTCCAGGGCGGCGACGAGCGAGTCAATGAGCACGTAGCGGTAGATGCGCAGGCCCTGGTAGCCGTACTTCTCGGCGCCGCCAAAGTCGTAGGTCTCGGTGATCTGCTCGTCGCCGTCGCGGAACTCGAGCTGGTCGAAGCTGAAGCCCTGGGGCTTGACGACGCGGTACAGGTCGAGGGCGTCGAGCACGCGCAGGGCGTTGGGCGAGAGCATGACGGCACCTCCGATGTTGAGGGGCGCGGGGCGGGACTCGTAGATGGTGGAGGCGATGCCCTGCTGGTGGAGGGCGAGGGCGAGGGTGAGGCCGGAGAGGCCGGCGCCGATGATGGCGACGTGGCGGTCGGGGGCAGACATGGTGGGGGATTGGAGGAGAGAGGACGAAAGACAGCGATGTGATGTGAAGGGGACGTTTTTCTTGTGTGCTCTGGTTATGCTTGATGCCGTCTGTGATGTCGAGAGGCCGTGATGTTTTTGATGATGGTGATGCTGCTGCTGGTGCTGATGATGATAATGATGATAATGATGATAATTCGGATTTCCTCGACAACGAGCCAGTCTTATATACCTGACGTCGGCACCATCTCTCGGCCGTCTCTGCCGACCGCGAGCCGACAGTCGCCAGCTTGGCATCCCCCCCGGACGCCGCATCCTGCGTGGAAACCGGCACGGCACGGGGTTTAGTGGCCGGACACCGAATCGGCGGCAGGCGTGCCAAGGGATTGGCTGCGGACTCCACTTCTCGGGGTTATTGGCTAATGCCGGCTTACACGGGTGCTATCCCCGCCTGTAAACCCGAGGGATCTGCGGCCCTGACATCCTCTGCCGACAGCACGCAACGCCCGCAGGTTCGTATTCGTCGTCTCGCATTTTACACAGAGTGCGAGGGGTCAGTGCGAGGCAGAGTGCGAAGCGGAGCACGTACGTACGGGGCACAGACGCGAGAAAGGATTGACACTGCGCCTGCGTGGCACGACTCGGCCGTGCGAGTACGACTGTTGCATGGGCCGTTCTTTTCGCGGACCGGGTTTCGGCGTCGGCTTTGCAGAACGGCATCATGTTCCACGAGTCGCGAAGGCAGTTGAGCATAGCCATCTGCCCCGTCTCTACGCATTTGAAAATACTTGAACAGGCACACTTGGGTAGACGATAGGAGATGATATTGGGAGCCTACCGAAAAGGAAGAAAAATAAGGACAGAAACGAAATAAGAGATAGAATGGAAGAAAGGAAACGAAAACAAGAGGGCGAGACGGCCGCAAGTACGACGCGAGGAGAGTGATCAAGTGGAACAATACAACAGTTGTGGTACTTCTATCCACCGATCTACCGAAACAAACTTTTAGATACAAGAAGCGAACTGGCTATGCAAGATGCCGAAAGTAGAACAAGAACGGGCACCCCTAGTAGACCTCGAGCACGTAGCGGCCGTTCTCCTTGAGGCGGTCGATCTCCTTGTGCGGGTCGACCTTGCGGCCGCTGGCCTTGGCCTCCTTGGCAATCGCCTCCATCAGCACGTCCGTCAGGTCCGGCACGGGCCACGTCGGGCCGCACAGGAAGAACGAGCCCTCCTCCTCGATGTACGCCTGCACCACGGCGTCCATGCTCTGCCGCATGCGGTCCTGGATGTAGATCTTCTCCGGCTGGTCGCGCGAGAACGCCGCGCCCAGCAGCGTCACCACGCCCGCGTCCACGTACGCCTCCCACTCCTCGCCGTACAGGTACTCCTCGCGCTGGTGCCGCGAGCCCATGAACAGCAGGATCGAGCCGATCGCCTCGCCGCGCGCCTTCTGCATCGCCCGGTACTGCACGAACGCGCGGAACGGCGCCAGGCCCGTGCCCAGCCCGGCCATGATCAGCGGCGTCGCGGCGCTCGTCGGCAGCTTCATCACCGACGGCTTGACCGACACCGTCACCTGCGCGCCCGGGCGCAGCAGCGACAGGTAGCGCGACGCGTTGCCGTAGCGCTTGCGCCCGCGCGAGTCCACCCAGTCCACCACCACGATCATCAGCGCCACGCTCGTCGGCGTCACCGCCTGCGCCGACGCGATGCTGTACTCGCGGCGCTTGGCCGGCGCCACGATGCGCACCAGGTCCGCGACGCCCGGGCGCGCCGACCGGAACTCCTCCAGCACGTCCACGTACGACACCGTGTCGACCTCGGCGCGCGTCTTGAACTCGTCGGCGCCCTCCTTGCCGCCCAGCGCCGCCAGCTTGGCCTTCTCGGCGTCGTCCGTGGCGAACTCGGCCAGCGCCTCGTAGAAGCGCTTGGGCGGCTTGCCCAGGATGTCCACGTTCTGCACCAGCGCCTGGTACACCGTGCGCGTCTCCAGCGCGGCCGCGTCCTCGCGCGACGGCACCTGCACCAGCTCGTCGGCGTCGAGCCCGTAGGACGCGATGAACGCCTCGACGAGCGCCGCGTCGTTGTCGGCGTGCACGCCCAGGGCCTCGCCGATCTGGTACGTGAGGCCCGACGCGCCCAGGTCGAACTCGATGTGGAAGATGTTGCGCTCGTACTCGGCCGGCGTCAGGCGGCGGTTCTCCGACACCGTCACGACCGCCGTCTTGACCGCCAGGTCGGGCCGCAGCGCCGCCTGCGTGCCGTACACCTCCTTGAACACGAGGCCCTTGGCGGCCGCCTGCCAGTCGCCGACCAGCGTGGCCGGCTCGGCCTCCTCCTTGTCAAAGGCGGCAAAGCTGGACGGCTTCAGCGACGCGGCGAGGGCCGGGGCGACAAAGTCGGCCGGCAGCTCGGCCCAGGACGCGGGCACCTCGACGGCCGTGAGGGCCTGGCCCAGCGCCTCGGCGCACGCCTGGGCGGCCTGGGCGTCGTTGACGGCCGAGGCCACGCGGACCAGGTCCTCGGCGGCGAGCTCGGGGTGGGCCACCTTGAGGAAGGCCTGCTCGACGAGGACTTTGGCGTCCTTCTCGACGGCCGGGACGGCCGCGGTGTCGAGCGCATAGACCTGCACCTGCTTCTGGCGGATAGCGTGGCGCACGCCGGCGGGGATGCGCTTCTCGGCGTCCTCGGGCTTGAAGTTGGGCAGGCGCAGGATCAGCGCCGCGCCGGCCTTGACGCCGGCCAGCACGTCGACCGCCTTGAGCAGCTTCTCGTCGCCGACCACGGCGACGTCGGCCGCCTCGACGGCAAAGGGCGCGCTGAGCGCCTTCTTGGCCTTGCGGATGTCCGTGCGGACCACGCCGCCCAGGATCAGGTTGTCGTGGACGTCGTGCGTGGACACGCTGACGCCCGGCTGCTCGGCAATCACGCGGGCCAGGGCCGCGGGCGAGGCGATGGCGACCGAGTTGTCCACGTCCCAGAAGGTGTACTGCTGGACCTGCTCGGGCACGAGCGCGACGGCGTAGAGCAATTCCTCTGCCTGCTGCTGCTGCTGCTGCTGCTCCTGGCCGGGCTTGCCACTCAGCTTCTGGAGGACCGAGGTGATGAACGACGGCGTCGGGGCCTCGGCGGCGGCGTACTTGACGTCGACGACGGCGGGCGACTCGGTCCACTTGCTGGAGAAGGCCACGGCGGCCAGCACGTCCGCGAACAGGACGGACTGGACGGCGGCCTCGCTGACGGCGGTCTCGTTCTGGACCTGGCCGAGGACGGCGATGCGGCGCACCGTCGGCGGGAGGACGCTCAGGAAGGCCTCCTCGATGAAGGGGCGGTAGATGCGGACGTTGACCGCGCCGACCTTGTGGCCCTGGACGGCCAGGCGCGCCACGGTCTGGGCGGCCAGCTGGGCCTCGACGCTGCCAAAGGCCACCAGCACGGACTCGGCCTCGTCGTGGCCGTGGTACTCGAACGGCTCGTAGTTGGTGCCCAGCTCGCGGTTGAAGTCCTGCAGCAGCGCGAGGATCTGGCCGGCGTGGTCCAGGCGCTTGCTGATGGCGCGCTCCCGCGTCGCCAGGTTGCCAAAGGCCTCGGCGATGTGCGCCTCGCTGAGGGCGTCGGTCACGCGCACGGTCTCGCGCGCCGTGCGCAGGCCGTCGTAGACGTGCAGCGTGGGCAGGATCTGGGCCGCCAGCGTGGCGAACAGCGCCAGGTGCTGCGCCTCGGACGCCGACGTGCTGGCGACGAGGCCCAGGCCCAGCTCCTCGGCCGTCTGCAGCGCGGCGCTGTAGTCGGTGACGAGGCCGTCCTGGGCGGAGTAGTCGAGCGCGGCCACGTGGGCCACGAAAGGGCTGGCGACGCCGTAGAGCAGCGAGAGCTGGTCGAGCGCCGCGCGCAGGTGGCGCAGGCTGGCCGTGGGCGCCACCAGCGTCTGGGGGAAGGTCCGCTTGCTCTGGTCAAAGTCCTCGGAGAACAGGTAGCCGAGGGCAAAGGCGCCGGCGCCGGCGCGGGTCTGCAGCGGCACGACGGAGGTCACTTCGCCGTGCACGTTCTTCTCCTGCTGGCCCTGCCAGTGGCGCGCGGCCACGTCGAGGTCGAAGGTCTCGGGGGAGTAGGAGAAGATCTTGTCGGAGAGCTTGTAGGCGACCTGCTGGACGAGCAGCTGGGCCGTGGCGTAGGTCGGGCCGCTGATGGACGCCAGGGCCGCGGTCGCCGGCAGGATCTTGAAGTCCTGGGCCGCCTGGTCGACGGCCAGGGCCGGGCTGCCGGTGGTCTCTTCGTGCTTGAGCTGCATCTTGCGGGCGAATTCCAACAAGGTCCTGGTCAACAAGGTCCCGGTCAGGAGGGTCAGGAAGACGGGGATCGGCGACAGGCGAGGAACCCGGAAGGAGAGGCACGAGAGGCAGGAGAAGATGCGCAGAATCTTTGGCGTCTGGGGGCTAGCCTGGGTCGAGGCTAGACAGCACAAAGACGGGCAATGTAGAGAGGATGCGTAGAGAGGGAGGGTGAGGCAGAAGCGAGGCCAAAGTGAGGACGAGGTCGAGGAAGAAACAGGCAAGGCAAGGCAAAAAAAAAAATTTAAGATTAGAGACGCTGCAGAAATAAACTCGGCAAGACACTAATAACGAATAAGCATAGGCCGGCGGCCGCGATGGCCGCCGGAAATGGCCCAGCCGGGTGGCTTACATGGCATGGTCCACCGGCAGCGCAGCGTCTTAGTGTCGAGCTCGACGTCTGTCGCCATTCTCTGCGGCACGGCGCAAATTTGCAAGAGGCAATGTCGCGATCACGCAATTGGGCTAGTCCGTTTACGGACTAGCGGCCAGGGACAACTTCCCGTCGGTTCGGCAATCGGGATCACGGCCGCGTCACGTGAGTATGTCGAATTCGCGAACGCCGAACCAACCGCGACCTAACCAACAGAATCAAAAGACGCAAACACGGTTCTTTGGAATGGCGACACATATTGATACATCATAGATACACAGGGACCCCTCCCCTCAGGGCGCCGTCGCGGCCTTCTTCGGCTTCTTCCGCAGCGTGTGCAGGTTCGGCGGCTTCTCGAGGCCCAGGCGCGCGCGCAGCTCGGCCGCGTCCGTCTCGAGCTCCTTCTCCCAGTAGACGTTGATGATGGGCTTGGCGCGGCGGGCGCTGCGCAGGGCCCACGGCAGGAAGACGGTGAAGAAGCGCTGCCGCTCGGCGGGCTTGAGCCGCGCCACGGCCACCAGGCTCAGCGCCGCCATCGGCAGGCCCGTGTTGGCAAACTCAAAGGCCTTGAGCGCGATCTCGCCCTCGACATACTGCGGCGGCAGGCCCAGCACGGCGTGGTACAGGTCGTGGCACTCGCGGTAGCGCTGGATCACGTAGGCGCACTCGGCGTCGTCGATGTAGCGCACGGCGTCGCGCACGTCGGGCGACATGTGGTAGCGCTGGCGGAAGTGCCCGTAGACGTGGCCGACCGTGTTCTCGGGCAGCGCCAGCAGCTCCTCCAGCGGCAGCGTCTCCGACGTGATGCGCGGGCGGTCGCGCAGGATCTGCCGGCCCGTCGGGTCGCCGAGCATCGTGTCGCGCAGGCGCTGGGCCACGGGGCCGGCCGAGACTTCGCCGAGCGTCGCAATCAAGTCTGCCGAAGTCGCGCTGTCAGCAGGAAAGTACCACACACGACGGAAACCACGGCAGAGAAGGAGCCCTACCAGCACGGCGCGGGTCGAGGAACGCGCCAAAGGCTGAGCCGAGGGTCAGCGCGCCCTTCTCGACGAGCGTCAGCGGGACGTGGCCCTCGTAGTTGGGCGGCGGCCGGTTGAGCACCGAGAACGCGCGGTTGTGCGGATGCAGGCACGCTCCGACATGCGGACATGCTGCCCTTGTCATTTGGGCAAGCTGCCGGCTCGATACTGACCGTAAGGGTCGCATTTTGGTGGCTGGAAGGAGTCTGTCGAGAAGAGCATCAAGACGTGGCGTGAGAATCGATGCACTGGGCAGATAAAAGCTTCACTTGATGTGGGGCAAAATGTTCCATATCATCACGTGATATATCACGTTTCACTTACACCCTCTGCACTCCCCATCCTACAAGTCGGATACCTGTCGTGACTCTTGAGGATGTATGAATGAACAGGAGAAAAGGAAAAGCCAAGTTTTTTGGTGTGCATTGGTCACAAAAAGAAGAAGATGCAGTGCGAGGGAAGAGGGGGTGGACTCCGTCGATGTCGCCGTGTTCTTGTCACCGAATGAATGACACGAGATATTGCACGACAGATGACAGGATCAAAAAGACCAAAGGCAAAAACAACGAGCAACCAAAAGGGGGAGGTTTTTCCACTTTCCTTGCCACACCGAAAATGGCAATCAAAAATGCCGAAAACGAAAGACGCGGTACCACGTCGACCGCGGCATCGACGTGGACCCTCCTGCAGAGGCAAGATGCGCCATGCGAGGGCGATAGCTGGCAGCAGTGAGACAACGAGCAGCCGCTAAGTGGTAAGAGGGCTTGGGATACGAAAAGGAAGAAGAGAAGAAGAAAAGAAAAGAAAAATGGCGACTTGGTTGAGGGCAGAACATGTCCGCATGCTCTGTACGACAGACAACCAAGTCCAGCTTTGCCGTATCGGAGGCGCCTCTTTTGACTCGCATAGGGTGTTGCACGGCAGACACTAGCAGAGGAAGTAGAAGAAGGGCGATGTTGCACGAATTCGATCACAAGAGGCGACGCAGATGGCTGCATGTGCATATCTTTATCGCGACGCCGACCGTGCCGCAACCTGGCTTTCCTGGCGGGCGGCTGTGCTTGTCCCATGCAGCTGCAAATCCTGCTGTGGCAAGGGGAAATGTCTATTTCTCTAGACACGGCTTTGCCCGTGCGTATCAGGTTGATGGTTTGCCTCGCACAAGATGAAGTAAAAGCTATCATGGGCACACGATGGTGTTACATGCGGAAGCAGGTGCCTGCAGCGTGCTCCGTTCACGGAATGGACGCCTGCTCGAGGAGAATGGCAGGCCACCAGCTTCAGTGGGCACTCAAACAAATGATGATAGGTCACGTCGGGTCTTGGGGTTCCGTATTTAAGCTCGCTTGGTCTGTTGTAGAGACGTATTTTGCCACTCTGCGTCCCCCAGGTTTCTCTTGGCAGTCTCTGCACTGGCGGGTCATATCTTGGCGAGACAGCCAGCGGCATACTGCTGAACACCTCGTGGACATGGTGAGTTTTCATGCAGAAAGAGGACGGCTGTGTGAGGAGTCACCAAACTTGAAAGAGAGCCACCAGGAGACCTTGTACACTGGCATTGAAAAAGACATCGAGGCTCTTGCGTAGGTGAGTGAGACCCAAGAAGTAATCCGATCCGTGTAAGTGGGAATGTGACGTCACTGGATATGGACAGGGGCCGAAGCATTTCTGGAGCGACTTGCAACGTCGCCGTTGAATTGGCCGCTCTAGTTGGTGGCGATCTGCCTCTCTCCTGTGGTGATCCTCGTATTCTTTGCGATGTCGTTCATTCATGGGATGCTGCAGGTCTCGCTCGGTAGAAGCAAGTGCATCGGCTCTTTATATGAGAATGGAACACCGGGTAATACCACGGGCGGGATGTCTCTCCGTCAAAGCCAAAAACACAGAACAATGCGCGAGCGGAAAGGCACCCTCGGTATCTCTCCGGGCGACTGGCCTCCACTCCTGGCGATGATCTGCACCACAACGGTCCGGTGGCATGCGGATCCGTGGAGTGGAAATGGGAGAGGGGAAAAGGAGCAAGGAGAAGAACAGGAAACAGAGGCCAGATAGAGATAGAATAAACAATTTTCCGTAACAGAGGCCTCAACACGGCGATCTTTGCCCATCTATGCGGCCTTGCGGCGCACGACACCTCGTATTCCCAGGGAACGGCACCCCGCAGCGAGTGGCGATAGCATCATATGCGCTGTTGCCGTCTCTGTACAGAGTGATCGTAGAGCGAGGTCCCTCGTCGGCTGTTTCCTCTGTTTTGAGAATTGGAAACATCGCGGAAAGAGCAAAGCAGCGTGGTTCGAATACGAGGTGAGGAGGCGCGATCGTCGTAAGCGGCAGCCACGGGTGAGACTTCTGGCCAAGAAAGGGCAAACCAGGTTCGTCTGCTGCCTCTCGTTCTTTCCTGGACGGTAAACCTGTTGATCGCACCTTTCCCAGTGTGTAAGGAGGCGGCTGTTGACTCGTTTTCTTTCCTGCTGAAACGGCCGATCGCCGCATCTCTTCATCAAAACAAAACATCAACACATCACAGCATCCAAGCATCAACACATCAGCTCTTCACATCACATCGCACATCGCACATCACAACATCATAGCAACACAATACCACAACACCAAGTCATCCATACACAGACCACTCTGCTCCCCATTTACTTTGCTTGCCCTCCAGTTTTCTTCACTTCTACCACAAGAAAACAACAAGATGCATTTCTCTCACATCGCCGCCATCTCTGCCCTGGCCGCCTCGGCCTCGGCCGCTGTTGTACGCTCTCCTGACGCGGCCGGCACCCCCACGCCTCCGCTGGGCGATGGGTTCTACCTCAAGACGCAGCTCAAGGAGGGCCAGACTGACAAGGCCGAATTTGAGGATCTCTACCTCTACGCCTACCACACGGGCGCGGGCCTCAGCGACGCCATGCTGACGCCCAACCAGTCGATTGGCACCCTGGCTACTGCGCAGCCTGGCGCCGTGCCGACCACGAAGGGCGGCGTCGAGCAGCCCGCATACTTCAACGTCCTCTTCAAGCTCGGCAGCCTCCCTTACCAGTTGATCCCCAGGTTCGGCGTCGCCTTCTACGCCGGCTGGCAGCCTGTGCAAATCAACGTCGGCGACAACCCTCCCAACGGCACGAGCGCATTCTACTTTGAGGATCACGATGGTGTCAACACCCTGCAGTGGACGAACACCGCAGGCTCCGGTGCCCGGAACCAATTCGGTGGTTGGCTCGGTGAGTTTGTCTCTTGTCATTTCTGTCTCTTTGTCTTTTACCCTGCTTCCCACGCTAACAAAGCCCAGTCTGCCAATGGTGGCACAGGGACATTGAGAATGGGTCGGAGCCAGGCATCCAGCTGTTCTTCCGCGTCAACGGATTCGGCAACACGACGCTGTCGACCTGTGCTGATGTCGACCTGGTGCCTGTTTACACGCCCTAGACGTGGGCCTGTGGTGGCGAGAAGAGAAAAACCGGCGGTGTGTTGTTCTGCATAATTAGCATAGTCAGTAGGGAGTAAGGAGTAACGAGTACGGATAGAACGCGTGTGTTTCCAAGGGTGTTTCGCGAGTAGTTTTTGAGGCATTCTCCACTAGAGTCCCCAGATTGTTAATAGAGGTCATAGAGGCAACTTCTGATTGCCATTACCAGCCAGCATTCATTACGGCACAGTTGCCACGCCTTTGCACCTACTCCGTACGCTTTTCTCATTGTGACCTGGCTTGCATGTACGAAGTTTACTCCGTTGTATTCGGAATGCTTGACTAGAGAAGAGATCCTTAGCCTTGAATTCCAAACGTCCACCCCTACAAAGCCACCGCGTCGAAGAAAAGCGGCATGCCCCGATCTGCAGGGTCCTCTCTCACCAGTGCAAGAAAACAATAAAACAAGGTTAAATGAAGACGTAAAATGGAGGCATCCATCTGCCCAGGTCTGCGTCGGACGCATTCCGGCACGTGTGGTGATCTGCCCTCGCTTGGTGCATCGCAATTTACGAGAAACGCAGAGGCGCCCTGGGAAGAACAGACACTGGGAAAATGGCGTGATGTGAGAAACGAGGCGAGAGAAGACGAAAAGCAGAAGACGAGCGACGAGTGACAACAGACACGGTCCGCTGTCGCCAAGGACATGTGTTGGGCCGGGGGGGTGCGGTCGCGGCAGCGGTGTGACTGCGCGACTTGTGCGGAAAGGAGCTTCGATTGCGGCCTCGCTGAGTGCGAGAGTGTAAGAGCGACGCCCCAGCAGGCCACTGGGACTGCTGATTGGCCCGTGACCTTGCTGACTAACGGCGCATGCAGCGCAAATGCAGCGTGAGGCGACTAACACGACCGTTGCTTCCCCCCAACGAGCGTTTTTCGCCGCCGAGAAACGCAGGCGCGGTGTTTGTGCGGCGCGCCTGCCCTGCCGGGCCAGGCCCAGGCCAAGAGCCAAGACCGGCCAGCCTTTCACCAGCCTTCCACTGACGTCGCCGCGCTTCTCGCACCAAGCATCCAGTGGCTCACAATCGCGCACAAATCTCGCAAGATGCGACCCGTGGACCTCTTTGTTTTGTCATGCCCGCTCTTCTTCGTCGCTGCTTGATTCATTGCATCGGCCGTCAATATCGACTCTGTATTTGTAGTTTCGCCCCCGTCCTGTTGTTCGTCCTTCTCTTCGTCCTACTTTTTATTCTTTCATTCCCGGTTTTCCTTTTTTGCTTCTTCTTTCTGCCTCATTTTCTTCCTAATTTTTCGTCTTTCGTCCTTTTCTCCAGACCACCGCACTCCACGGCCTCGCTTGCATCTTCCTGTGCCTTCTTCCCGATTCTCTGACACATCCGTTTTCCGCTTTGAGAACGGCAGAACCGCGAATATTAAAGTCCCCCCCAGAATAGACTTTACCCAACTCTGCCTCTTCATCTCGTTTGCTTCTCGTCTTCCTCGCGCTCCGAGTCGTCGACGGGCATTCAGCCTGATATTCCCAGCTGTCACAAGCACCCGCTGGCGGTCCGAGCTTCCAGTCGGCTCTGCTTGCTCTCTGCGCTGCCGCTCGCTGCAGCCAATATAAGCTTCTTTATTTTTCGTGTTTCTCTTCTTTTCGTCCCGGGCACACGCCACGGCATTCCTGGACTGCCACCCAATCGCGCCAATCTACCTGCTGCCGGCAGACGGCCACGAGTCCTCGCTCGACGTGCGATCTGCAGTGCCTGCGAGAGTGGGAAGTGGTAGGCGCTCGCTTCCCCGGATGTGAGCCGTGCCCCGTTGCTTTCATTTCAAGAGCCAAGGAACACCAGGGAGCACCGAGAAGAGAACGGAAAGCCGAGACGCAGGTCGCAAATACAGACGACGCACGAAAACCAATATCGGACGCCGTGCTAGCCGTGCCTCTTCCTCCTGTCTGGTCGGCGGATTGGACAAGACGACGAGAATAGGCAATCAAAGAAAGTAAACTTTCCAACTTTCGAGACACCCCCCCCCTTTTCCCCAAAGAGACTATTGCCATCGACCGTGTCTCCCTTCGCTACCCGTCACACCCCCATTCTTTCCCAGTTCTCGTCTCTCCCCTGCTCCTCTTCCCTCCCATACAACACCCCCTCCTCTTTCCGCCTGGCCATGGCTCCGCCTTTAAACAGGGCTTCTCGCCCTCCCGGCCAAGATGCCGTCACGACGTCTATCCTTCTTGGCAATCTCCACTGCCCTTCCTGTGTGTCTACCATCCGCGAAGCCTTGCAAGAGGCCTGCCCAGACCATATCCGGTGGGTGTCGCCCAACATCGTCACGTCCGTGGTCACCGTGGAACACGACCCCGAAGCATCTCTCCGTGACATGGTCACCGCCCTGGCCGATGCTGGTTTCGACATATGCGGTGTGACATCTTCCGCGGGAGACGCAATATACGACCTCGACACACCGCAGCCCTCAGCTACTGGTGGAGCGGGACCCAGCACACAAGTGGACGGAGCACACGACGACGGAGACGCCTTGCTCGACACTCAGAAAGAGGCGGTGGATAAAGCTACCATGGCTCCCCCTTCCTGGGGCTTCTCTCCTCTCGCACGCTGGATGAGTGGTTCTCGCGTTGAACGAGGCAGAGGTCTCACCAACGACGAACGGATCGCCCACGCACATCTCAGCAACTGCGAGCAGTGCCGCACACTTCAAAACAGCACAAGCTCCCCCGCTCCTAAACAAAACGGAGTCGCCGAGCATTCCGAGAACATCTTGGACGAGACTCCTGCTGCCAAGCCAGATCAGGAAAGTAGCAGCAGCGGCAGAAACAACAATAACATCAAGGCCGGAAAAGCACCCGTTGCCGACAGAACCAAGGCCGCCAGGTCAGCCGTCATGACAGGAAAGTCGTTTGTGACCGTCGAGGACGAAGATGCCCCGGCGAGCCGGCCGACGTGGCGAGCCAACCTGGCCGTTGGCGGCATGACCTGTGCGGTCTGTGTCAATGCCATCACAGATGAGCTCAAAAAGAAGGACTGGGTCACCAAGGTCACCGTCAACCTCATCTCCAACAGCGCCACGGTCGAGTTCGACGACAAGGCCAAGGAGTCCAAGATCGTCGAGGCTATCGAAGACCTCGGCTATGATGCCACCATCGACACCGTCGTCTGCGTGGAGCCGCCAAAGCCGAAACACGCACAGGCGGCTGGGGCACAGGACTCTGAGGAGCAACGGCGCGAGAGGACGGTCGAAATCCATATCGACGGGCTCTACTGCGAGCACTGCCCAGACCGAGTTGTCCACAGCCTTACAGGCTTCCACCGCTCGTCTCTCAAGGTGGCCACAAAGCCGACGCCCCAGCGCCCCATTCTCAAACTGACATACGTCCCGGAAGCGCCGACGTTCACCATCCGCCACATCCTGGCCGCCATCGAAGCCAGCGACGACGCGCTCTCAGCCTCCATCTACCATCCGCCAACGCTCGAGGAGCGGTCAAAGGTCATCCAGGCCAAGCACCAGCGCCAGATCCTCTACCGCGTCATCTTCACCGGCATCGTCTGCATCCCGACCTTTGTCATCGGCATCGTGTACATGTCGCTGCTGCCTTCGACAAACCACGGTCGCATGTTCATGATGGCCCCCTGGGCGTCCGGCATCAGCCGTGCCCAGATTGCCCTATTCATCATGGCTACCCCAGTTTACTTCTTCTCCGCCAACATCTTCCACGTGCGGGCCTTCAAGGAGATCCGCGCCCTCTGGCGCCGCGGCAGCCGCACTCCGATCCTGCAGCGCTTCTACCGCTTTGGCAGCATGAACACGCTTATGAGCCTGGGCACCACCATTGCGTATGTCAGCAGCGTGAGCCAGATGATTGCGGCGGCCGCACACGAGGCAACAGAGATCAACGACGCTAATTTCTACTTTGACTCTGTGGTCTTCCTGACGTTCTTCCTGCTCTGCGGCCGCCTTATCGAAACGTACAGCAAGTCTCGAACGGGTGACGCCGTCGAGATGCTCGGCCGTCTGCGTCCGACCACGGCCATCCTGGTCGAAGAGAGCACCACCACGCTCGACGGCGACAAGGAAATGGTGCCTGTTGACTCCTTAGACCAAGACGCCCCTACCCCAACCGTCGTTGGAAACACGTCGGGACACGTGATACAAGCCGATCTGCTAGATTTCGGCGACGTTGTCCGCGTTCTGCACGGTGCTTCGCCGCCCGTCGACGGCGTGATTGTGCAGGGCCGTTCCAATTTTGACGAGTCGAGCCTGACGGGCGAGTCGCGTCTTGTTCCCAAGGCCGTCGGCGACGACGTCTTCTCTGGCACAGTCAACAAGGACGCGCCGGTTCTTGTCCGCGTGACGGGCGCCTCGGGCACGTCCATGCTCGACCAGATCGTAGCCGTCGTGCGCGAGGGCCAGACCAAGCGCGCCCCCATGGAGCAGATTGCCGATCTCCTCACAACCTACTTTGTGCCGGTGGTTACGCTCGTTGCTATCTCTACGTGGATTATCTGGCTCAGCCTTGGTCTGACAGGCAGCATTCCGGGCCACTTTTTAGACGTCAGCTCTGGTGGCTGGGTCGCTTTCTCTCTTCAGTTTGCCATTGCCGTCTTCGTGGTCGCGTGTCCCTGCGGCCTCGGTCTCGCGGCACCCACGGCCATCTTTGTGGCTGGCGGCATGGCTGCGAAGCACGGAATTCTTGCCAAGGGAGGCGGTGAGGCATTTGAAAAGGCCAGCCGCATCGACTGTGTCGTCTTTGACAAGACGGGCACGCTGACCGTGGGTGGCGAGCCCACTGTGACGGACTCGGCTCTTTACACGAACGGTGACGAAGAAGCTGCCGGCTCCGATGAGGCATCCGACAGCGAGAGGACTGACCTACTCGCTGCGCTCAAAGCTGTCGAGGAGAACAGCGGGCATCCAATCGCCAAGGCTATCGTGACCTTCTGCTCGTCGAATGCCAGTGCCTCCAACCCTGGTGGTCGGGCAGACGACCTGCAAGAGATCGCTGGACGGGGCATGCGTGCTGTCTTCCACAGCCAGGCCGGGCGCGAACGCTCTTTTGACATCATTGTCGGCAACGAAGCCCTCATGAAAGACTTTGACGTTACGGTCTCGGCCCGCGTGTCAGCACTACTACAGCAGTGGAAGTCCGACGCCAAGTCGGTTGCATTGGCGGCCACGCGGGCAATCAACGGCGAGGAAGGTCAGCCGTGGACTCTGGCTGCTGCACTGTCCATCTCCGACCCTGTGCGGCCAGAGGCAGCACCCATTTTGGCTGCCCTCCAGGCTCGTGGCGTGTTCGTTTATATGCTAAGCGGTGACAACGCGATCACGGCGGCGGCAGTGGCGCGTCAGCTCGGCATCCCGGCCGACCAGGTCATTGCAGAGGTCTTGCCGACAGAAAAGGCAGCCAAGATCCAATATCTCCAATCGTCACTACAGGCCCACACAACGCGGTTCGGCCGCTCGGTAAAACGCAGCAACAATGCGGCATCTCCAAGCCCGTCGTCCAGCGACTCACCATCGGGGTCCACGACGGGAACTGGCCGCCGCGCCGTTGTGGCCATGGTCGGTGACGGCATCAACGACTCGCCAGCGCTCACCCAAGCCGATGTCGGCATTGCCGTGGGCTCGGGCTCCGACGTGGCCATCTCCAGCGCTGATTTCGTCCTCGTGCAGTCCAACCTGCAGGCCGTGGTCACGCTCCTGGAGCTGAGCCGTGTTGTGTTCCGGCGCATTGCGTTCAACTTTGGATGGGCGCTCGTGTACAACGTCGTCGCCGTGCCGATTGCCGCGGGCGTACTCTACCCGATCCGGACGGCCACGACGAGCCATGTCCGCCTCGACCCCGTGTGGGCCTCGCTCGCCATGGCGCTCAGCTCTATTTCCGTGGTGCTGTCGTCGCTGGCGCTGCGCAGCCGCATCCCAGGCTTAGGCTTCCGGCCGACCGTGGTGAAGGTGCCAGCTTCCGCGGCGACCGGTGCTCGTTAGATTGGCCTTCTGCCATTGCCTTCTTTATTTTCCTCACATTTTACTGAATTTGAAAACCAGAGCAATTTGCAAATAGAGAGGTGCATTTCGAAAGAAAGGGGGTGGGTTGGATATTTGATGCAAAAACGATAACGACGCAATGAAGTGGCAGGAGAATGCACTGAGAGCGAACTTCGAGGAGGATATTGTCGAAAGGCATCTATACCCCCTGGTCTGTCATTTCTGTTTTGCGCATAGTAAAGGGGTGTAAGGAGTTTCTTTTCTTTTTTGTTCATAATATTACGAAGATGTTACGCTGTATTCAAAGCTTGACAGAGAAATGCAGACATTAATGGAAAGAAGCGAGCACCAATACCATGTTAGTCGTGACTGTCCTCACCAAAATCCCCAATAGGCAAAGGCAGGGGCACGAGCAGCCGAAATAGGCCGGGCTAACCCAAAAGGGAAAGGTCAGCTTGCGAAAGGTTTGAAGATTCAACTTTTTCTGCCAGGCGGTGGACCTTTTTTTTTCGCTCCTTTGCACATGCCGCTCTAGCCTCCACGGGGGTTTTTTTTTGTTGCGCTCCCTCCGACAGCGACTTAGGTCGATAAAGGCTTTTTCTGGTTTCTTTCTTCTTCTTCTTTTGTGCTTTCGTTATCTTGTCTTTCTTCTCTCCTCCCTCAACAATTTCTCTCCTCCGCCTCACAACCTCATGCCAACGAGCCAGTCTACAGTCCCCGGTTGGCTTTTCTCGAGCAAACCCTCCGCACCGACAACGACGATTCCTTCCACCAGCAACGAAACAAAGCCCGACAAGAACACAATGGTCAAGACCGAGAAGGCGGCCAAGAAGGCCGACAAGCCCAAGAAGGACACCAAGAACGTCTCCAAGAAAGACGCCAAGAAGAGCTCCAAGGCGGGCAGCAGCAAGGCATCCTCAGCCTCGGCCCCGGCCTCGGCCTCCTCGCCGCCGCCGCAGCTGCTCGACCTCGTCGAGTCCTTCCTGTCCCAGCACGAGTTCTCCAAGGCGCACGACGAGTTCAAGCAGCAGCGCGAGCGCAAGGGCTGGTCGGCCGGGGACGCTGCGGCCGGCGAGGCGAGCCAGTCGCTAGAGGGCGTCTTCGAGACCTGGGAGACGACAAAGAAGGATGGCAAGCCGGTGGACGCTGCCGCTGCCGCTGCCGCTGCCGTTGTTGCAAAGAAGCCCTCGAGCGGCAGCGAGAGCGACAGTGACAGCAGCAGTGATGGCTCGTCCAGCGACAGCGACAGCGGTAGCGAGAGCGACGACGAGAAGGACATCGACATGAAGGACGCCGCGGCCGAGTCCGGCGACGAGTCGAGTTCGGAGTCATCCAGCGACTCCTCGAGCAGCAGCAGCAGCAGCAGCAGCGACAGCGACAGCGAGAGCGACAGCAAGAGCGACAGCAAGAGCAAGGCCAAAGCAAAGAAGCCCAAGACGGCACCTAAGCCTGTGGCCGTCGTCTCCAAGCCAAACCCTCTCAAGAGAAAGGCCTCTTCGAGCAGCAGCTCGTCGTCCTCGTCGTCCTCCTCAGACTCCGACTCCGACTCTGACAGCGACTCGAGCTCTGACGACGGCAAGCACAAGCTGAAGAAGGCCAAGCTCAGCAAGAAGAACGACTCGTCCGACTCGGAATCTGCCTCCAGCAGCTCCGAGTCCTCTTCTGAGTCCTCTTCCGAGTCTTCTTCCGAGTCCTCCTCGTCAGACTCCGATTCGGGCAGCGAGTCGGACAGCGAGTCAGAATCCGAAGTCGAGAAGGCTGCCAATGTCCCTCTGCCGGAGTCTGGCAGCGGTTCGTCAGACTCGTCCGACAGCGACAGCAGCAGCAGCAGCAGCAGCGACAGTGACAGCGACTCCGGCGCCAAGGAGACCAAGGATGTCAAGAAAAAGATCGCCGCAGCTCGGCTGCCCTCGCCCGGGAAGAACGGGTCGGACACCTCAGAAACCCTCGGTCAGACATCGCCCAGATTTACTGTGGCCGCGCCCAAGTTCCCACCTTTCCCGCCCGACCCGACGCTCAAGGCGAACAACCGCGGCAAGGCTGGCGCGGACACAAAGAAGCCCGGCGAGCGGTTCTCGCGCATCGGCACCAACGTCCAGGTGGACCCGCGGTTCGCGTCCAACGCCTTCAACGCGCACGACTGGGGCCAGAGAGCCCACGAGGACCTGATCGTGACCAAGGGCAAGGGCTTCACCAAGGAGAAGAACAAGAAGAAGCGGGGCAGCTACCGCGGCGGCTTCATCGACACGAACGCCCGGAACGGCGTCAAGTTTGAGGACTAGACGCTCGGTCGCGTTTTTCAAAGAGGCGACTTGGTTGTTTTGTTATCGCTCTTAGGCTTTTTTTTTAGCCATGGAGGGCGGTCTGCTTTATCTATTTCCATTGTTATTTTGTCTATTTTTCACCGGGTTTGATTTATACAGCACGGCGTTCCAATGGGAAGACAAAAATAAAAATCAAGGAGAAAAGAGCAAAGAGGGAAAGATCTTGGTATCCTATATATGTAGACTTCGTCTAAGATGGAAGATTTGGGAGCAGCAGCCAAAAAAAATTCACGAATGGGGTCAATCATTTTTTTTCGTTCTATCGTTATTCGAGGATTTGTCCTTTCTACAAAATACAAAATATACGAAAATCAAATGTTGCCGCCAAATAACCTGCAGTCTAATTACTCGGTATGTGTTTTCGGTGATGCCTTTTTTTACACATGCCCACCCTATTGCCTACATGTCTCGTCGCCTAAAGCAACTAATCGAACAAGACGACTTTCTGCAACTTGCCCGACCCAATTTTGTACCAAGGCACTTCAGTAGGTTGATTTTTGTTCCAGTTGGTTTTCGTACAGCGGTCAAGTAGTTCCACGCGTATGAAATACCATCTTGCAGATAATCACTGCCTTCTTTTCCGTGATGTATAGACTTACGTACAATGCCTTGGTTTGAGAGTTAACAGGACTAAGGATGCCAACTAGAAATAAAGAAGAAGAAAAAACGGAACAGAAAAACAAATGATGTCTAAAAAAAAATTAAAAAAAATAAAGACAGAGAAAAGAAACACCCAAAAAGACTTCCAAATAAGCACATAGACACAACAAAGTAAGATAGAGTTGTCCCAAAAAGATGGAAGAAATCCTAAGCAGATATTCAGAGCCTTTCGTTTTGGAGGAAGCCTGGCGGCTTTGGCTTCCTATCATGACCAGCAGTGCCGACAGCTTGTTCCTTCGGTCAGGAGAAAGGCCGGCGACTATCCCTCGACAAGCAGATGAAAGATAGAATTCGATGGACGCATCGGGGTGCAGCAAAGCCACGATCACGTTCAATTTTATGCTGCTGATTTCTAGGCCACCCAACAACCTACCACAACAAAGGCTCAGGAAAACGAAGCCGACGAAAAGCGAAAGAAGGATGGATATCGAAGTAAGGTGGTAGGCAAGTGACAAGTCAAAATAGGAAAAGGGAACAGAAAAGAAGCTAAGCGTGCCCGGCATGACTACGGCATCCACCTGGCCGTGCCCAGGGAGCCTCACAAAAAGCTTCCAAATGCAGACGGTAGCAACCGTTTGCGGAGCAGTAGACGTCAGTGGCTTTGACATAGGCGAGGAAGGACGACCGGAAAGGGACTAAAGAGGCATCTGACAGGAGAGAGAAAGAAGAGAATGAAAGCCCAGACGTGGTAGCTTGAAGATGAAGATGGGTCACTCGGTCATCTCGCTTTCGTGATTCCTGTCATTTTCCCACTTTCCTTTTCGACTCTACTTCCGTCTTTGGGGGCCGCTCTCTCGAGCTTCTCCAAGAGGAAGCTCGCATGGCTCGTGCTGCGGTTCCTGGAGGTAGCCTTCGAGGCTGTGGCGCTAGTTGACAACAAAAGGCGCCGGGCCGTTGCAGGCAGCCCTGTCCTGGGTTGCATTACGAGCACGATTCTTGGGGACTTCTTCTTCTTTTTCTTTATGCCATTCCAGGCAGGGAATAGCAGAAACGAAGAAAGAGGGAATGAAACCGGCCGCTCTTCGTTTTGTCGTGATTCTGGTCGTGATCCCTCACACGTGCAGCCGAGACGAGACCATGCCGAAGCGAGGCCCGGCGGCTCCCGATCCCAATCGTTTGCAGCATACGAGCTCACGGGCCAACGAGTCGCCGCCTTTGTTCCTGAATTAGACGGCCTGTTGGCTTCCCACTGCACGCGTCCGTCCGATCTCCTGCGACGCTCTGACGGCGCGGCCACAGTCCAGGGACAGCCGTCGCGCTGGCGCGGATCAACAATGCTCCGCGCGTCTGTTGTGTCTTTTCTTGTGTCGATTTTCTGCCCTTCTGCTGTGCCCGAGCTGGCAAGGCGACGGGGTGTGTTGGCTGCTTTGCTGTCCGGCCAGGTGTGCTTGGCCTGGCGCCCTGCAGGCTGGGAGGCCACCCAGGCCGAGAGAGTGTGCGACAGCGCCTAATGCGTGCCTTGTCGTGCATCCCGCCCCGCCCGCCAATCAGAGCGTAGCCGCAGCACTGCCCCTCGACCAGCGAGACAGCCCGTCGAGCAGCCCAGCCGCATCGCTCGTGAGAGCATCGGCTCAGACGCTGTGCGCAGACAAAGCAAGCACTTAAGGTACTCAGGACTCCAAAGCACTCTCTCGATCAACTGGCCCACCGGAGAGGCCTGTCTGCTAGCGTACCTGGACCACATGCCGTTGAAGCCGTCATCCGGCATCGCATCACAAGGAAGCTCACACACAGCCGGCGTCGATTCCAGGCGAACTGCCGCAGCTTTGTTCTCCTAGCTCTAGTCCTTTCGTTTATATAGCTCCCTGGGACTCCGTGGAGCTCTGCGTCTTTGTTTCTGGGTTGTGTAGTTGCGCCCTTGCAGCATCGAGCCTCCCAACGCCGACGAGGCTATTCCGAGCCTCTTTCATTATTCTTCCTTTGTCGGACGCCGACACATCTGCAGCGGGGAGCCAGCAGACGCTGAAAACGGAGACAGAACTCAAAGAGCACCGGGGACCAGACAACCCCGCGGCCTTTCACGCTTCGCAGCCCCGCCCGACGCGCGCGGCCGCTCTCGCTGAGACAAGGCTGAGAAGAAAGACAGCAGCACAGCAACAAAGACGCAAGAGGAGCCTCAAAGACTGCCAGCCAACAACCAGCGGCTGGCCGACGCAAGCAGACACCATCCCTCTCTGACCGCCTCCAGCCCGGCTCCGTCGTCCTCCATCGCCCTTATGTCGTTTTTCTCGCTCAGCCGAAATAAATACAACACCTCTTCCGGCGCAGACCGGAAGGACGGCGACTACGGCTACGATCCCCAGGCACCACACTCGCCCGAGCAGCCCGCCAGCTACGCAATAGACGCCCAGAAGAGCCCCGGATCCGCGCGGAGACGCCTCAGCAAGAAGCTGCGCATCTCGTCGTCCTCGAGCTCCAGGGCGGCCGGCGTCAGCACCGGCACCACCTTCATATCAGGCGCGCGCTTCGTCTCCGGCTCGCCGACCGTCTCGCGCAGCAACACCCTCAACCTCGCCGACATCTCCACGAGCCCGCTCACTATGAACTTTGGCTCTGACGCGCACGGCCCGGCCCAGCCCGGTGCCCCTGCTTCTGCGGCGGCCGGCAGCCCGCCTCGGCAGAGCGAGCAGCAGCCGCAGCGCGCATTCCCGCTGCTCTCGTCACCGCCCCGGGACGGCCCCGCAGCGGCTGCATCAGCGCCTGCGTCTGCTCCTTCGCAGCCGGACGCTTCGTCGGCCGCAGCGCTGGTGACGCTCGTCGACAAGTACAACTCCACGCGCAAGCGCATCGTGGCCGAGGAGGCCGCCTTGGCCTTCGACCACAACTGCCGCCAGAACGCCACGCAGGCCGAGGTGCTCGCCGACGCCGTGCTGCATCGCCTCCGGGCCCACGACCGCGACGGCGTCTTCAGCGTGGCTGACCGCCGCCGCGGCTACGGCAACCAGCTCCACTCGGCCTTCCCGGGCGACCACTTCCTCACCAACGCGCCGCTCATCGCCGACACGCAGCTGCTGCGCGCCGCCCGCCACATGCCCAAGGGCGCCCACCTGCACATCCACTTCAACGCGTGCCTCGAGCCACACGTGCTGCTCGACCTGGCCAGCAAAATGGACCGCATGTTCATCACGAGCGACAAGCCGCTCATCTTTGTCGAGGGCGCCGGCGTCGGTGGCGCCGGTGGCGCCGGTGGCAGCAGCAGGACCAACAACAGGACCCAGAACTTCTTCCTGTGCGAGATCCAGTTCACGATCCTGCCGCCCGAGAAGGAGAAGCCCGGCAACCTGTTCACCGAGGAATACGAAGAGCGGCAGACGATGAATTTCCGCGAGTTTCTGAAGGAGTTCCCGGCGAAGGAGATGGACATGTCCGCCATGGACTGGCTGGTGTCCAAGCTGGTCTTCGGCGAGGAGGAGACCTACGACATCCCGCAGACGTCGTGGGGCGCCTGGGAGCGCTTCAACGGGCGCACGCGGATGATGAAGGGCCTCTTCAACTACGTCACGGTCTACCGCAAGTACACGGATCTGTTCCTGCAGAACCTGCTCGACGACAACATCCAGTACGCCGAGATCCGGCCCAACTTCATGACCACGAACCAGCTGTGGAACGACGAGGGCACCGAGCAGCTCGACAACGCCGGCATCGTCGAGCTGATCAAGGAGGCCTGCGACGACTTCAAGGCCCGCCACCACGACCGCCACTTCGACGGCATCAAGATCATCTACTGCACGCCCCGGTCGTTCGCGCCCGAGAAGGTGCGCCAGGCGCTCGTCGAGTGCCTCGAGTTCAAGCAGCGCTGGCCCGACTACATCGCCGGCTTCGACCTCGTGGGCGAGGAGTCCAAGGGCCTGCCGCTCAAGACGTTCGTGGCCGACTTCCTCTGGTTCCAGGACGCCTGCAAGAAGGCCCGCGTCGAGATCCCCTTCCTCTTCCACTGCGGCGAGACGCTCGACATCGGCACCGACGTGGACGGCAACCTGGTCGACGCGCTGCTGCTGGGCTCCAAGCGCATCGGCCACGGCTTCGCGCTGCCGCGCCACCCGCACATCATGCAGCAGATGAAGAAGCACAACGTGTGCGTCGAGGTGTGCCCCATCTCCAACGAGATCCTGGGCCTGACGCCGCGCATTGGCGGCCATGCCGTCTACAGCCTGCTGGCCAACAACGTCCCGTGCACGATCAACAGCGACAACGGCACGCTCTTCCAGTAGGTTCTCTCTCTTGTCCTTTTTTTCCGTTTTCTGTTTCTGTTTCATTATCTCCTCCCGTCCTCCTGTTCCACCTCTGCTAACCCTCCCCCCCCCTCTTTCTCTCAGATCGACTCTCTCGCACGACTTTTACCAGGTCATGGTCGGCAAGGCCGACATGGGCCTCTTTGGCTGGCGGCAGCTGGCCGAGTGGAGCTTGACACACGCCTGCCTGGCGCCCGCCGAGCTTGCCGCTGCCCGCCGCGCGTGGCACGACGCCTGGTGCGACTTTGTCGTCTGGCTGCTAGAGACCTACGACGGGTCCAACCCGGAGTCGGAGGAGGTGCGCGCCCAGCTCGCAAAGAACAAGCGGCTGGCCGCCAGAGTGTCTATAGAATAAAATGGGGCGGGCGGGAGGGAAATACAGAGATATTCGGTTGGGCCCTGGCTGGGGGACCTACGAGCCAAGGGGGCCGCTCTCTCTCTCTCCTCGCGGTGTTTTTTTCCTTGTTCCTGTTTTGAAGGAGGGTTTGCGTTGTCCCAGCTCACGCCTTGGTTTTTGTTTGTTGTTCGCTTTTCTTCTTCGTTTTTCCCTGTTTCACTTTTTCTGTCATTTCTTTTTCGCTAGATCTGACGTTTTCTCTGTTTGCCATGGGTTTTACACAGGTGCTTGGGCACAAAACGATTGAATGATTAAATATTCGTTACTGTTCGTCTCTATTTTCTTTTCTTCTTCTCCTCCTATTCCCTGTATCTCACCCCCACGCCGGTCTCAACCAGGGGGCAATTCCTGTACCAATCATATGTATCAATGACGATGTCATGAGCGTGGCACACGTCCTCTCTTCGTAATGCATCTGCCGACAAGGCTGCGTCCCATGAAACACCGTCACCCCCCCAATCCACGTCAGAATTCCCTCTCCCTGCCAGCGCTCAGATGCCTGGCACGTGATATCGAGTTTGACTTGGCAAACCACAAACCCCCTGGATGCAGGCTTTCTAACGAGAAGACATGGTAGGAAGAAGAAGGGCGGATGGCCGGAAGGGGGCGGAAGGCAGGGAAGCGCCAAATTGCCATCTGGAAATAGATCCAACGGACATTTCGTTATTCCCTTGACTCTGTTCCAAAACAGTCCCTCCCCCCCCCTTTAGCCGGATACATGAAACAGACGGATGAGTGACTGGAGACGGGCCCGAAAGTCTGGACGACGACAAGCGGTCCTCTTTTCTTTTGTCGGCCGCTTTCGAGGATGCGTATTAGCGATCAGCGTTGACGAAGAAGCTGTGACCATTTCTCCAGACGTCCTCCCGCCAAAGCAAATTCGGTTGATGATCCGGCTCTATCCCGTCGCTACCTGACGTGTCTGACCTCTTCTCCAGCTCCCCATGCCAGGTGCCGATCCAGACGCAGCAAGAGTTTGGGCTGCTGGCCGGTGATGTGTTTTGGAGGGAGATTGCAGGGAATCGCCATGGGACGGACGTCTCGGCCGTGGCGTCGTCAACGATGGAATTGGACACGACGCGAGAAGACGCGAGAATACGAGAGAAGACGAGAGAAGAGACGTGACAACAGAGCGCACCCATGAAGAAGCGGATAAGCTTATGAAGGAGTATTCTCTGTATTGTCTTCTACCAAACCCTGGCCGTTGCTGCCACGCAGAGACTGCCTAGATATGCCACGATTTTCTCATTGGCTCTTGGCCCATTATGCCGGTAGAGGTGACGGGGCGTTAAAATAGCAACGGGGGCGAGACAGGGAAACAAACGAGGTATGCAACATGTCGGAGCGAAGGATAGAGCATAACGGATGAGAGGCTAGGGCAGGGCCCGACAGAAACAAACAAACAAAAAGGGGCGGCACGAACAATAGACCAGGGTCTTGGGATCAGGGAGCGTTCCAGAAATCGGGACCGAAGAGGATGTGTGTTGAAAAAGGAAAGCCAAAGAGGTTAAAGAGAAAAATTGAAGCAGTAAAAGAAAAAGGACAAGAAAAAGCAAAAGAAAAGGACGAACGAGAGACAATAAAATAGGGGCGCCGTGGTGACGATGGCCCTCGTGGTTTTGGTCGTCGTCATCCTCAGGAAAATGTGGACATTGTTTCTTCTGCGCTCTCAAGTTGAATGCCTTCTTTATTTCACCTCTTCTGCATTTTCTTTGTCTCTGGTCGTATACGATGGTAAATATTGCATGAAAGACCTTCGTCTGCCCTACCACGTTGCATAGACAGCCGGCATGATTTTCTACTTTGCTGCTCTGTCCATCTGAAATACGCAGCCTGGACCAGCAATGAGAAACGGCCATATTGGCTGCTATTTGTATCCTTTGAGAACTATTTGCACAAGGAACGCTTCTCCACATGGCTCGCCACGAGCGGCATCAACATCATCACGACCCCCGCCACCATCACCACCATCACCACCGCCATTCGCGGCAGCCGACATATTCCAACAACACGCCGTACCCTCTCGACGCCGCCGACCAGGACGTCCACATCCTCGTCCTCGGCGACCGCGGCTGCGGAAAGACGTGCCTCAACGCACGCTATGTGCTGCGGCAGTTCGTCAACACAGGCGATGCCGCCCAGCTCGCCGGCGGCCAAAGGCTGGTGGCGGTCGAGGCGGGCAGAGACGGCCAAGCGGCCGCCACCCAGGTGCATCTTATTGTGCAGGATTTCCCCTGCGGGCCATGCCACGCCACGATCGACAACCGCGCCCCGCCCGGTGGTGTGGAGACCACGGGCAACTTCATCTACGCCACGCTGCAGACGGACTTCCGCCGGGCGCTGCTGACGCGCGCAGACGCCGTCATGCTCGTGTGCAACCCGTGGTCGCGGTCATCGTTTGCGTGGCTCAACGGCGAGCAGCAGCCGGAGAAGAAGCCCACAGAAGGAGAACGCAAAGAAGGCTACGTCGACTACGACACAAGCGACGGCGGCATCGTCCACGAGGTTCTGGAGGCCGCACGTCGCAAACACCTCACGCGGCGGGTGGAGCTGCTGCTCGACTCGCTCAGCGAGAGCGGCAGCGGCAGCGGCAGCAGCAGCGGCAGCAGCAGCAGATACCGCAGCCAAAGCAAGGGCGGCCACGCGCCTTCGGCCCTGGGGGAGTCGGCGCCGCAAATTATGATGCCGCTGCCGGGTGACGAAGGCCGACAGAGGCACCAGCAGTCCAGCCGAAACCGTGACGTCGACCTGGAGCTCGAATACCCCGTCCTCGTCGTCGGCGCGGCGAGCGACCGCCTCGTCGAGAACGGCGGCGACCTGCCGCGCCAGGTCCGGCGAGCAGACGGCCGAGCACTCGCTCGTCGGTTCAGGCTGAAGAACAACTTCCGAGGCGAAGACGAAAAAGAAAAAGAAGACGACGACGACGACGACGACGACGCGGACGCCAGCATCATGAGCCGGTACATGGAAGTCTCCGCCCGAACCGCCGACAACGTGGACGAGGCCTACCTGTGGCTCATCCGGCGCGTGCTCGTCCAGCGCGCGCGAGCGCGAGAGCGACAGCAGCGCCGGGCCGCCGTTGCCGCCGTGCGCCGGCGCGCCGTCGAAGAGGCGGACCGTTGGCGGCAGCAGCGGAGGACCTGCGGCTACTGGTGGTTGTCGGCCGCGCACAGCCTCGCCGATCCGATTATCGACTGGTTCCGGCCAGAAGACGGAGACGGGGCCGGCGACCCTCCCCTGACCGCAACAACGTGGTCGTCGACAACATCGGAGTCCACCATGCGCACGACGCCCACAGAGAAAGCATCGATCTCGCCCCGAGGCAGCAGAGGAGAAATCGCCCACAGCAAATTACCTGTGCTGCACCACCAGGACGGCAGCGTCGACAGCAAGCAGGGCAGCAGTCACCAGCCACCGCAGTCTAGATCATACGACGAGGCCCTCGCTGCCGACGACGACGACGACGACAATGACGATGTCGCCTCGCTGCCCAGCCTCATCGTCGACAACCTGTCATTGGACCACATCTCCATTCCCGACAGCTTCCTGTTTGTGTCGTCAGCCGGCAGTCCCACCAAGTCGGCGGCAGTCGGAATGGTGCTCGGGTCGGAGGTGGAGAAAGACACACGAGGGTAATGCTCCTCTGTAGCAGCAGAGTCTGTGGCGACTAATACGATAATACCTTTCTTATGTATATTTTTTTATTCTTTTATTCTATACTTTTTCTATATTTCTTTTCCTTCTTTTCTTTTACCCCGTCTTAGACAAATCGACAAATCGACCTGATCCACTCTGAAAGAAAAGCAAAAAAAAAAATAGAAAAAGCCCACGTGTCTGGACCGTCAGCCGGGCGGTCCCCGGCAGCTGAGCCGAGATCCTCCGTATTGAATGTGCAGGCTGTCGATTGTATCTCTGACTTGTACGAACGGCAATCCATTAGCGAGAGGCAATGAAGACACAGGGGGACCGCTCCGTACTCCGTATGCTGTACAGACAAAGAAATGGGATTAAGATACGAAGTACAATCTCTTCGTTGGAATCACGTGGACACCCGCGTCGCAAGTCCAGGAACGAAAGGGGTGGGAAGGAACCACCAGAGCGGCACGTGAGAATACGAGGCAGGAAAGAAGACCCTCCGTCTTACAGATTGATGCAAGCGAGGCCGTTACGCGTTGGCATGTGCGTGTGCGGCGTTGAAATTAGCAGCCAGACGAGCCGACGAAGATGAACAGCGTATCTCCGGAATGTGCTCGTTTTGAGACAAGAAGGCCAGAATCCAGAGATAAAAAAAAGAGACGCGGAAATTGCTTGCTTTCAGCCGTTCTGCGTAGTTTTATTTTTACCCTTTTTTCGCCTTTTTTCGCTCCTTCCTCGCGTTCCTCGCATTTCCTCACATTTCTCCCTTTTCGCCGGCTTGTCGCCCTAATCTGCCAGATGGCATATAAAACAGACGCCGTCGAGGGAGTTGCTCCATTCCGCGCTCTTTGGTTGGCCCCCGTTCCTTTTAGCCTGGGGCGAGAGGTTCTGGCCAGTGGCCACCTCGACGGCGGGTTTCCGGCTTTTTCGGCGTCTGGGAGCATAACCCGCGCCGTTTCGTAATGGCTCGTACAGCGACAGCCTCTCTCCAACTCGCCGTGTTCTGGCCAGGAAGGCGCATCTGATCTCAGGCCTGTAAGAAGGCGGCATGCATCTTTGCAGGAAAGAGCAGTCCAGCACCAAACTTGCGGGAAGGTGTGACGGCCCGTAAGACGGGCGCTGGGCGCTGCTTCCTGGCCTCGATGAAACAGCAGCAAGATCGGAGGGGCAGCCCCTTTCTCCCCGCTGCGCACGTAGTATGACTCACACGGCAACTGAGACTGTCCCAGATGGGAGATTTGGCAGACGTGCCTGGGTTTTGGGGTTTTCCATCTAGAGAGAAAAGGGCAGGAGGGGCACGTTCCACCTGCGGGAGATTATGTGGATATTGCCAGAGAAGGGACGCCGGCTGGGCATTTGGCGCGGCGCCCTTGCTGTTTCTTCCTGCCGCTGCCAGTGCTCACGCCGTCGCTCTTTCCCTCGTCAAATCCAGGCCACACGGCTGCGTCGGGCCTTTTTGGTTCGCCCAGAACCATCTCGCCAGCGCGGTTTGGGGCGCATCTCCGGTGCTAGCCATGCCTGGCGTCCATGCGTCCGAGGGGAACAAGGCTTTGCTGAATCTCGTATGCAGTGTGCCCATCCTTCGTCCTTCGTCCTTGGAGGGGCGATGCGCCAGTAAAATACCTGGCGGAGCGCTGCTTGATTACTCCGTATGTTTTCTGGCGCGTGTTTGCTATCTCGGCCGGAGGCTGTGCTAGGCCCGCCTAGCGGGTAAGTGCGCCCCACATAGTCCTGATCCAGACTAGCGCAGAAAAAATGTGACTCACACGCTCTCGCAACGCCCCCTTTTTCGCGAGGCCATCTGGCCGCTGTGCTGCCCCCGGCGCTCCTCGTCCCAGCGCGCTAACAGAAAGTCCTACCTCTGCACTGCAACCTGCTAGCAAGTAATTGTTAGTGGTTAAAGGCTGTCCTTGGCGGGCCGCGCCCTTTGCTTGTCGTCGCCTTGTTCCTGCCAGTTGCTGCCTGATACAAAACACCGCCCCGCCCACCTTTTCCTCATCGCACCTTTTTTTTCTTCCTCTCTTCTCTTCTTTCTTCCTCACCACCAACTATCTACAACCTCAAACCAACATCATCATCCAGCCCACAGGCCGTCGCCAAGATGCGTTAAATATACCCTTTTCCCGCTGCTTCTTTCAACGCCGTCAAAATTACGTCGTCAACCCCCTCCTCTTTTTTCAACCCCTACACAGTTCTCTCCACTCCCTCCCCTTCAGCTCTTCCTCCCCAGGACGATCTGAACGCCAGCTTTGAGCAACCGCCTCTTCGCACACGTTCCACTACCGCAACCATTCCTCCACAAGACTTTCCAGTCTTCACCACGGATCCCAATCAGTCACCATGGCTTACCTCCCGTCCTACCCCCCTGCCGGCCTCATCCGCGCATCAAGCTCTGCCCTATCAGAACAATCTGAACGTGCCTCAACGGGACTTTGTCTTGTTCGATACACCGGCCAAGCGTCAGCCGCACCATCAACATAGTCGCATCGCGCAGCAACCTGCCGTCAACGGAGTTGTTTCCTCACCACAAACACAGCAACCACAGCACAATCCTCTAGTTGCTTCTGCCTCGCCTTCCCTGCAGAATCCCCGTGTTGCCCATCTCCAGTTCGCTGCAGGCCCCAGCATATCGACTACTTCGGCTTTCCCCAATCGGTTTCCTTCTCCCACGCAGAATCATTTTTACGCTTCTTCTGCTCCGTCTTCTACTGTTGCTCTGCATCAGCAAGTTTCGGCACGGCCGCCAGTCCCGCCGTTTCCCCACAGCACCGGTAGCATTCCGCAGATCTCGGGCAAAATGGTTCTCGAAGGTAGTCACCCCTCTCCTCTTCCTCCTGCTCCTCTATGGCGAGTAGATCAGTCTAGCTCACAGTCCTTCGTTCCAGACCTGCAAGGCCTCAGTGATTTCTCGGCTGTCAGTTTCGACGGGGCTTCGTTTTCGTCGCCCGCGATGGCAGCCAGCTATGATCTGAATTCGAGTGTGTCCAGCAGCTCTGCGAGCAACCTGGGCACGGTGTCGCCGAACGACCTGCTGCTGCAGGACCCGTTCATGTCGGCACCTAACTCGGCCGCGCTCACGTCCTTGACTTCGCCCTCGGACTACGACGACTCTCCTTATGGTGACAGCTATGATGTGTCTCCCAACTTTGGTGGTAATGATTTCGATGCTGCGGGCCACGACACGTGGTTCCCGCTCTTCGCTCAGGACACCTCTGTTGCGACCGGCCCCGTGGCTGGCGGTGTTCTCGCATCGCCCGCATCGCGGCCTGTTGATGAGATTGAAGAGTCTGAGACTACGCCGAACCGGCGCAAGTCGGGTCACTCGCGGTCTGCCTCTTCTTCTGCAAAGCATTCTTCCTCAGCCGGCGTTAGCGCTTCTCGCCGCCGTGAAAAGCCTCTGCCCCCTATCATTATCGACGATCCGAACGACACTGTCGCAATGAAGCGGGCGCGCAATACCCTTGCTGCTCGGAAATCCCGGGAGCGCAAGGCTATGCGTCTTGATGAGCTTGAGGAGAAGATTGCCAAGCTGGAGGAGGAGCGTGACCACTGGAAGAAGATGGCTCTCGGTCACAAGAATTAATTCAGTTCTGTTCTGTTTGACTTTGCTTGTTAACTGATCTTTTTTTCGAAAAGGAGGATGGGGATTGTTCAAAAGTTTAATTTCAGGGGTCGGACGGGAGGGAAGCAGATTAGACCTCTTCGTGACGGTCATCTCCCCTCGCCAACGGTGTTTCTTTATTTGTTCTTTTTTTTTTTCGAGCGTTGTATGCTTCGCATGCAGCCAGGACTGTTTCTTTCAATTTGTTATTACTACTTTCCAGTCAACTCATTTCCTAGTTATCGTGCAGGAGTACACAAGCCTCGCACTATTTGTCTCTTTACTGAACAATCAATATTGTGTGACGCATGTCCACTATACCAAACCAAAGATGCTATTGATGTGAAGCTGCATAACCGAATTTTGGTGATTTGTGTTTCAGTCAGCATAGTCGCAAGACCGCCTATCCGTTCCGGTGTACCGTAAATACTTTTTTTCACCATAACGTAGAGCCGGTCCCGTAGAGACGCTGCAGTCATATTCATGTTCATCTCAGCTCGTACATGATGAGATTCGTGAAGACGTAAATACGAATTAAGTTCTATAAATCTTTTGACTCTCCGTTGTCGTCCTGCCTCAGTGCGCCTGCACCACGCCGGCCGCGTTCGCCTGCGCAGCAATCCGCTTCTTGTACTGCTGCACGTCGCCCGCAAACTTCTCGACGGTGCCTCCGTCGCACACCCACAGGCTCTTGCACACCGTCTGCAGCATCGTCACGTCGTGGCTGACCATCAGCACGCCGCCCTCAAACACGTTGAGCGCCTCGGAAAGCGCGTCCATGGCCTCGATGTCGAGGTGGTTGGACGGCTCGTCGAGCACGAGGATGTGCGGGTTCGTCAGCGCCAGGCACGCAAACGCCACGCGCGACTTCTGGCCACCGGACAGCACCTCCATCTTCTGCAGGCCCGTCGTGCCCGTGATGCCGAACGCGCCCAGCTGCCGCCGGTAGTCCTCGTCCGTCTTGCCCGGGTACATCTTGGCCATGAACGACACGGCCGACGCGTTCAGGTCGAGCGCGTCCACGTGGTGCTGCGCGAAGAAGCCGATGCGCAGCCGCGGGTGCATCGAGATGATGCCCGACAGCGCCTGCAGCCGGCCGATCAGCAGCTTGAGCACGGTCGTCTTGCCGGCGCCGTTGGGGCCCACGATGCCGATGCGCGAGTCGAGCTGCACGTCGAGGTCGACGTTGCGCAGCAGGATCTTGTCCGGGCTGTAGCCGAACGTGACCTCGGACATCTGCACAATGGGCGGCGACAGCTTCTCCACCTCGGGGAAGCGGAAGTGCACGCTGTACTCGGTCTCGGGCGCCTCCAGCACGGGCATGCGCTCGAGCTTCTTGATGCGCGACTGTGCCTCCGACGACTTGGCCGCGTTGTAGCGGAACTTGTCGATGAACGCCTGCAGGTGCGCCCGCTGGGCCATCTGGTTCTCGTACTCGCGGCGGGCCGTCTTCTTGCGCTCCTCCTTCGTGGCGTAGAAGGAGTCGAAGTTGGCGCCGCGGTAGTAGTCGAGCCGCTCCGAGTGCTGGTGGATTATGTCCGTGGCCACCTCGTTGAGGAAGGCTCGGTCGTGCGAGACGACCAGCACCGTGCTCGGGTAGCCCTGCAGGTAGTTGGACAGGAAGGTGATGGACGGCACGTCCAACATGTTGGACGGCTCGTCGAGCAGCAGCAGATCCGGCTCGCAGAACAGGGCGCGCGCCAGCGCCAGGCGCATACGCCAACCACCGGAGAAGGTCTTGGTGGCGAACTGCTGCCGCTCGGGGGAGAAGCCGAGACCGGCCAAGATGCTCGCCGCCCGGGACTCGGCCTTGTCGGACTCCATTTCAGACAGCTTCCCCTGCACGTCGCCGAGGCGCTGGTCCAAGGCCTCCCGCTCCTGGTCCAGGCGTGCCGCATCCGCAGACGTGTCCGCCATGGATGACCGCTGCGCCTCGATAGAAGCAAGACCCTTTGTGATGTCCTACGAAATGAGAACATTAGTTACACAGAGCACATGGAGAGAAAAAACAAAAAAAAACACTTGAAAAACAGGAGGCGAAAGAAACGTACGGCCTGCTCCTTCAGGAGAATCTTTCTCCAGACATCGGCGTCCAAGACGGCTTGTAAAGCACTGGTATCGTCGCCGGCAATCTAGACGGGTCTGGTGTCAGTCTCGCACATCTGTTCACAAATTGGCGTCCTCGCCGTCTGCCCTGTTAACGAACCTCTTGCTCGACGTGGAGAATAGAAATGTGTGTCGGCACCGGCAGCTCACGCCGCGAGAGGGCACGAAGCAGCGTCGACTTGCCCACGCCGTTGTTACCGACCAGGCCGTAGCGGTGGCCGTAGGCGAGCGACAGGTTGGTGTCGGTGAGAATCCGCGTGCCCGAGATGTTGACGTCGATGTTGTCCAGCTTGATGTCCTTGGGCTTGCCGGCCGCCGCCCCCGACCCGAGCTGCAGCGGGTTGACGGCCATGTAGAACTCCTCGTACGACTGGGCGGCGTCCGGCTGGTCGAGCAGCCGCGACGCCTCGTACTCGACCGTCTTGTACGTCTTCTTGTTCTGCTTGGCGGCGATCTTGCGCTCCGCCTTCTCCAGCTTCTTCTTGTCGACCTTGGACTCGACCTTGCGGGTGTTGGCCGACTCGAGGTCGACGCCGCCTGTGGCCACCGCCAGCGTCGACGACATGTTGCGCTGCGCGCTGACCTGGATGGTCTGGTCGAGCCGCCGCACCGCCGACGGGCCTGGCCGGCCGCCCGCGCCGCCCGCGGCCGCCTCGGCATACCGGTCGACCCACTTGCTCACGAGCTTGTTGATGCGCTCCCGCACGGCGGCGTTCCCCGCGTCCCCGGAGGCCGACAGGAGCAGGTCTACGACGGCCGCCGCAGCGTCCGCAAGCGGGACAGAGGCCCCATCGCTGCTGCCGCCGGCCTCCTCGTCGTCGGAGCCGGCCCCGGACCAGGCGGTGGAGGCATGGTTCAGGTAGCCCACCGAGTACTCCGACACCACCGGGTCGATGGTCGGGATGATGGCTCTGATCTCGGTCTCCATGTGCGGCAAAGACAAGGGCGTGTGCGACAGATATGGTGAGGCCAACGATCGTTGAGGGGGGTGTGGGTGCAGCAACGGGTTGCGCTGTTGGAGGGTATCGCACGCCGTAAGAGGCAAGCAAATTCGGCGGCGGCACCCTGGTGAGCAGGCCTTGCGTGGACGTCGAAAATTTTGCACGTGAGCACGAAGCTAGCCAGCTGCTGAGGGGTCCCAGGCCGAACGCCGCTGCGCTCGCTAATGGCTGCCCGTAGTTGGCCACTGGCGTCGAGCGGCTGGGCGCTGCATAAGCTGACCTGCACGCTCCTGGCTATCCTGGTCTCTTAGAGGAGGGAGCTATTATCGTGCTGTCCGTCTTTCTGCTTGCCCTTTCTGTTCTAATTGTCTCACGTTGGACGGCCTGTGTGCTTGTGCGGTGGCGTCGCCTGATTGCGCGTGCCAGCTAGATTGGGCGAGCTGCTATTACGGTGAGGGGCCCGGCCTGGTCGCTCTTTCCACCGAGATGCCACGGACAGACAGAGAAAGAGCGCCCGACGCCAACTGCACACCCAGTTGTTTCCTTCCCACTGCAATACGATGCGCTATGAGACCGTCCCTCTGGCTGCTGCTAATTTAGCCGCTCAGATGGCAACTGGCTGCGTCCAAGAGGCGTTATTTGGCAATTGTAATCTAAGATTCTCCTCAGTTTACGCTCTTGCCCCCCCTTGGAGGACGGGGAACCCCTGGCTCGAGATGAAATGCAGACGCATTTCCGGCGTCCTGGGGCCCTTTCTACCTCTCAGGAGGCAAGAGCGACCTGCCGGGATGTGGGCCTGGTTAATTGGATGCAGGACAGACGGAGTGGGTGTTCCACTGTGCCTTCCTCTGGATCGAGCGGATTTGGTTTCGTGATTTCCCCTCTTTGTCTCTGCCACCTCCTTCCCTCTTCGTTCTGCTTCTTGCCTGTTTGGTGCTGTGCGAGCGTGCCTTGGTTTTCCCGGTCTGTCTCCTTGCTTTGTCTCCTTTTAGGGTACTTGCGATGCATCTGTTTCAATGTCCGGTCTTGGATTGCTTTGAGAGTGGAGTGAGGTGAATGTCAAATAAAACCGCCTCAGATCTGATCACAGAGACACGTCGGGCCTTGGGCGCCAGTGGCACACAGTGCAGACTGCATTCCGTCATGCTGCCTGAGCGCTCCTTCCTTGCACGCTTCGGAGATGACGCGACGCCAACAGAACGGCGGAGGGAAAGCGCGATGCGGCTTCCAAGGATTTTTCTTTTTTTTTCTGGAAGCAGGGGCGACCGTGTCGCGTGCCTGGCCAATAGGCGCGTGCTGTTCCGGTATTATAGCCTTTAAACTTTTTGGTCGAGCGTTCTTTTTAACACACGGCCGGCCAATGAGCTTCCTCGGGCGCGCGGTCTCTCTGCAGGGCGAATAGAAACAGCGTATTTCCCTCCAGACGACTTGACATTGTGTAATTTCCTAAGCAATTCCAGATTTCAAAACCTCCTGCAACGACACCTTGGTCCCGTCTCACCCGTACCGGTGGTCCACGATTGGACAGCGAGGGGCGGAGAAGAGAACGGTTTTTTCTTTAAAAAAACAAAAAAAAAAAACGAAGACGAGCGAAGAGAGGGCCTGAGCCTCCTCACCGTTGCAGTTGGCGAGACGCGTCCCACAGCGTTGTCCAGACTTGGCTGCTCGCCGGCTGTCCGTTCGGTCTGCGAGTTTAATACGAGGGCGGGTTTTCGGCAGCCGTGCGCCGTGCTGCTTCACGTTTTGTCCTGTCTTTCTTTCACATCCTTGTCTGGTGCCTGGCTTGTCGTTGCAGAAGCCTGGGTCAAGTATCTCACGGAGTAACCGCCCTGGAACACGGTGTCGCTGGCGAGGTGCCAACCGTTTTCTCAATTCGCCGTTTGTGGTACGGCCCCCTGCTTGGCTGCCATGCTGACGACGAGCCCTGCTTGGCGGCAGGGCGACAGGTCGTCTCTCTTCTGGCCGGTCATCTGTCTTAGACTAGGCAACCGAGAACAAGGAACCAGGACCTGCTCCGTAACTCGTGTGTCTTGCCGGCCACACGGCAGTGCAATTCTCGACGACCGACCTCTACGCGTAGAAGGGGGAAACACTTCCGCCGCTATTTTTCTACTTGGCCCCTCTTCGTCGTGTGCCATTCCATTAGCCGAGAGGCAGTGGCTTGGTGATGCTAGGCAACTCACTAGTGCGTACGGAGTACGGAGTGAGATATCTGGGCTTGCATGGCAAGATGCACTCGAAGGTTAAATGGCCCCCTTCCGACGGCATTCTAGACAATCTCGACCCATCGACATGGGGCAAAAAGGCTTCTGCACGAGTAGTGTAGGACCTAGCCAGGGTCAAGGGAGCCTTTTCCATGGCATGGAACCATGGGTGGCGTTGCTCGTTATCCTCTTTCATCCTCTGCATGCTACCATCCCCCCAGACCAAGACCGATACAGAGAGGCACAGCCTAGAGACCAGATACGACAAAAGGGGGAAGATGAGCGGGAGGACCAACAAAAAAAAAAGGCACAACCTAATCCAAACCAGAGAGCGGTTGCCTGTGGCAGGGCGGCTCGCGATGCCAGGCTATTTCTGGTCTGGAGAGATGATACCCACCATTTGCCGTTGCGTCCATTCCATGGCATCGCGCACTGGAGAAGGCCCGCGCCCTGCATGCTGTTTTTTCTCCGAGACGACAGGGGGCCAGGAGCGAGGGTAAAAGGAGACAGGTAGATGGCGAGAAAGAGAGAAACGAAGAGATGGAGCAGGAGAGGAGGAAAAAAAACGTAAAAATTCAAACGGTGCCGGGGCAGTGTTGCAGTTAAAGAAGGGGAGCCGGCCAGATGGAAGGCTAAGGAGGCAACACGAGCAATAAGAGGGCGAGATCGTATTGCCAAAGACGGGGTTTGTCGTGGGCAATTAAGCAGGATGGCAGAATCGGCCAGTTGCATCTCTGCCACGGTATTTAGCCAGGCTGCCCAAGAGCCATCCGGTTGATTGTTGACTGCTCAGCATTTTTTTATGTTGAGTTTGTGTGAGGTGTGGTCTGCGCTCTCTCTTGTATCATCCGTCCTCGCAACAGCGGGCAGTTTGAAATTGCCGTTGCGGCTTCTAGCATCTGGAGCCTCCGACAAGAGAATGGCCTCGTTGCACTGGTGCCCTGCCTCTGCCCCCGTGCCATCACGATAACTGACAACGGTCGACCGAGATGGATGCTTTTTCGTTAATCAAAATTATGGGTCATGCCATGTGAGAAGAGGGAGAACCAGCATAGATATGCCAGTTTCCACGAGTCAATGCGGACTGGTTCATTTTCTTATATTGCGATGTACGGAGGGCGGACCTACGGCGAGCCCAATTTAAACCGAGCCCGTCCTGTCGTCCAACATGCCGGACGCAATGCCAAACGGGAAGCACAAGCTGTGTGTAGTGGTGACACGGAGTGCGCAGTCGTACTCACCAAGTATTCTGATATTCTGGCAGTCCGTGACCTGGGTAGTTTGGTGGGCACTATCTTCTTTCGCAGCCGACGGCGAGTGCGTGTCTTCCCGCCAGCATCAGGGATTCAATTCCTGGAAGGCAAAACTCCGCGTACCCGAGCTGTCCTTTTGTTCTCGCCGTATCATTACTCCTCGTCGTTTATCCACCGCAGCCCCCTTCCCAGTCTTAGAACTCCCAGCTATCGATCTATTTCCACCGAAGTGGGGACGACTTAAACAGCCAGCGGCACAAGTTCCAAGAAAGTCTCCGGTCAAATGGTGTGTGGGCTTGGCCTCGTTTCGAGTCCCTCTGGTGCCTGTCTTTCTGTGGTTGTGGGCTTTGCCCGTTTTTGCGCAGTGGGTAAATCGAAAACCGGGAAGAAGCAACAAAGAAGGAATCTTGGAAAAGTAGTCGTTCTGTTTCCATCAGGAAAACATGCGTATCTCTCGTTTTTGAAAGCCGCCAGGCACCTTACGCTACCATCGTACTTGTACACAGAAATCCCAGAGTTGGCCGATCCGCATGTTGCTAGGACGTCTGCTGGGCTGCAAGTCTCCATATGTCCCTCTTCCAAGCCTGTTCCAAGTGAGGCTAACACCGAGCCAACAACCAGTTCAGCTCGCCAGGCTATTACGGCACGCAGGGGACCATTCTGACTCTGTACAAGTACGGAGTATCTTACGCAACGCAGTACGAGGACTCGTACGAAGTATTATTACGCACATGGGGTATTATCGGCGAGAAACTTGCTTGAACTGCGCAGTCTCGGCAGCCTACTCGCTTTTGGCCAAGGCCGTTCGTTAGCCAGAGCTCCCCATGGCCGCGCTGATCGGCGAGGTTCTTGTGAGATACACTAGTACGCGATTTCATCACCGAATAATACGGCGGACCACCCTGGAGGGCTCTGCCCAAATAACAGGGCGCGTAGGGCTCGTTTCGTGTCTGACATGCCTTAGTGCTGTCTCGAAGATGGAGAAATCCTCCGTCGGAAATCGTAAGCGGGACGAAACCAATGAGAAGCCCGGGCTGAGAGAAAGACGAGACGAGGACAAATCTAGGCACAAAAGCAGCATGGCCCTCATGGCATTCCGCAGCGAGGAGAGAAAAAAAATAATAGACAGGACCTGCATGCGGTATGTCGTATATATGAAGTGCGAGTAATACGACGTGCGTAGTAGCTCCATATTTTTACTTCTCTCTCTCCATAGAACACAACTTAGTGCATGCACCACACAACCCAGACAGTGGAGGCAGTGTTTTCTTGACGCACGTCATGGACGATGGCGCAGATTATATTGGTTTTAAGCTCTCAGCAGTGAGGTGAGGCGCAGGTGAGAAGAGGGGAAAGAAGACGAAGAGAAGGAAAAAAGGAAAGGAAAGGCAAAAACGCAAGCACAATGCGCAGTTTCGTCTCCCGCCATCGCTGGGGCCACTGCCCATGCATCTCCGGCAGCCCCGATAGTATCAGCCATCGGGATCTCCTTCACAGCGGGCCCCTTCACTATCCACGATTCGGACTAGCAGCAAAGCTCAGAGCAAGGCCTGTGGGGTGAACAGAGGGAGCTCGCGTGGGAAGCCCTCGCCGTTCTCAGCAAGGCCTTGTTCTGCAGCAGACAGAGTCAAGCATCTTCTCGCTGGCATCCCCCGGGTTCAGGCGGCGTCGAGGCTACGAGCAGAGGAGGAACCTGAGAAATGGCCTGATTCTGCTGAGGCAAACGGCCTGCTGTTTTGTATTGTTGGTCCGCGACCACAGCAGTGTCCAATTGGCCTTCGGAGATGCCTTTGGAGGCGAAAGAAGGCAGGCTGATGCTCAGCTGAAAAAGAACAAACAGGGCAGGTAAAACAAACAGGAGCCGGCCAGGCCATCACCAACACAGAGCAGCAGGGGAAGAAAGCAATAGTTTCTATGCAGTACTTCGGCGAGACGCAGTGGCTTGTCTGTAATTGCGTTGGGGGCTTCTCGTTTCTTGGTTGTTGGAGTGGAGAAGAGACCCCCCTTCGTCTTTCCAAACCAGAACGAACGACAGGCAGTGCCTTGTCTGCTTGGCTGCGTGTTCTGCCAGGCCAGGCCAGGCTGCGCTTCCTTCGCCAGCCCGTCTCTGGTCAGCCATTCCCTGCGAGAGCTCTTTTTTCTCTTGCGCTGGCCTTCTTCCGCGTGCCGCTAAGCTGGTTTAGGAGAAGATATTCGAGATTGCGTCCCAGAGACAAGCTGAAAAGGACGACCGCGGGACAACAGCACAGCAGGGTTTTCTTGTTCTGGGGGCTTTTTTTTTAATTGCCTACAGGCATGTAAAACACGAGGACATCGCAAGGAGACAATAAGCAAAAACGAAGAAGAAATGGCGCTCTCGCTGCCCTCACCGCGTGTGCGCCGTTAGACGCTGTGCCAAGTCATACCAATAAATTTGGACCTGCCTATATATGTGTGTACGGAAGCACTAGATATCGAAATCTCTGACAGAAAAAAAGTCTATCGGCAAAAAGTCTATCTGGTGCAATATACGCTTGTGCGCCCGGGGCGTCAAAACAGAAGGACAGACAGAAGGAGTCCGCAGCAGAAGATACAGCGGTGCAACAAAGCATATAGCTGACGGCAAGGCTCGTGTTCATCAAGAGAAAGAGGCAGATGCAGGGCACATGAGGGGAGCGAAGGCCTTGTAAGATGGGCACATGGGGAAGGGAGTGGAGTGGATGTGCTACCTGTGCGTGGCGTACAGAGCTCAGCTACGGAGGGAGCACAGCGTCTAGTGCGCCGCTATCTTGCTGCTCTCGTATAAGTGCTCGCGGGACGTACGCGGTGAGCTGTCAACTGCCGCTGTTCCTTCGCAGCGTAGGAGCAGATGCGAACTCGTTATTTCTCCGCTCTTCCTTTCCCTGTCCTCTGTCCCCCCCTTTTCACCCTCTTTCCAACCTGCCTAGCCGAGAGGGATTCGCGCCCCGGCTTTCAGCACTGCGTTTCACCGGAGCGGGATGGCTTCATGATTGGATACAGGCATATCAAGTCTGGGAGGGAGGGGAAAGGACAAGGACAGCACAGCAAGAGCCGCGTCTGACAAGCACAAATGAAAACGAGAGAGACGCAGAGGGCCGGCCGCAGGACCGTCAAAGGCGGCGTGAGACGGGAAAAGGGGTTGGGAGAGTGCGCAGGCAAATGATGTTGGCGAGCCAAGCAAAATACAAAAAGGAGGCCGCAGAGCGCTAGACTTGTGAAGGCTGGCGGAGCGGACGGGAGCGGGAATACACAGCATTTCGGGCAGGGCGATGCTCGCCTGCGGAGCTCGGAATAATATGGAGAATGCAGCCTGCCTGTAGATTCCTTTCTGCTGTTGGTGCTTCATGTTGATTTATGTTCTCGTGGCAGAGGGCGTTTCGCGAAGCTCGATTTGCGTGGGAATGCATCAGGGGATTGAAAAACAAAAATTAAAACAATAACCAGACAACTGCTTGATCTGCAGAGACACGGCATGAACCGTTGTGAATGCACTTGTTTTCTTCTAGTTTTGTACGACAGAAGAAGGACTGGCAAACGATAGAAACACGTCAGAAATGAGCAATGTGATTGCTGGGCGACAAAAATGAGAAAGATTGCCAGACAGGGGTGCCAGCCGGGCTTCGAAGGCGTCTTCTAGACCTCGCTCTTTTTCAGCGCTCGTCACAAACGAAGAGAGGGTTGTCGAGGCCGGTCTATTGCCTGTTCTGGACAATAATGGGAGAAGAAAGTGGCCTCGTGAAGTGGTGGCCAGCGGCGGCGGCCAAGGTCAACAACGATGCCCAGGGAGCCAAAACGGCAAACCAAAATGAGCGCAATGATAACAATAACACGGTACACCGTGTACAGGCACGGATAGGCTTGTCTCTTCTCCAGCAGCCCTTCAGACCTGCGTAACCAGGCCCCCGGGTGCCACGCATGAGGTGTCTCCTGCGGCCGTTTCTGGCCGGCCGCCGCGCCTGGTCGTGGACTCACCGTCTGCCGTATCATCTCGTCTCTTTTCGTTCGGCTTGTTTGTTTTTGTCCGAATGCGGCAGACGGTCTTGCTGTCCACAGCCAAGAGCGGCGCCCTGCCAAGAAGAGGCCCCTGTTTAGCGAATCTAAAATGGTGCAGCGTCGAACACAATACCACTAACACGAGGAAATGAAGAAAACTCTCCGGGGAAGATGTGCGCGCCTATGCACGCCTCGTCTTTTTCGGGGCCTAGACAGAAATTTAAGCACACACGATCTGGCGCTTTGGTCGAGCAATACGAGTACTCAAGTGTACGAGTATAGCTCGCGGACGTAAAGCTTGGAGTAGTATTATATGTGCTCTCCAAATGCCAGTGGAAACCGGCTGCGGTGCACAAGATCGACAGCAGTGGACAGAAGAGGGGGGAGAAGAGAAGCCAGGAATTCCAAGAGTGCCTCTCTTCTGCCTCCCCTAGTTTAGTGTTGGTGCTTGACATGCATGGCCAAACATTAACTGTAAAGTTTCGCCATGTCGTTTCGATGTCGTCTCCTCATTTCCTTCTTCTTAAAACTGCCGCCAGAAAACTCTTCTCATCCTCTGCCGATTCAGCAAGAGCACGGAGGTGGACGGACATCCGTCCCACAGAAACCAAAGGCAGATGGCAGGGTTGTCTCCCGTGGAGTCTCGCTGTCTGGTACGGCTATGTATCAGCATTCTTCCTGGCTCGTGTGGGCGCCTCTCGTGCCTCTTCGCCTGAAAAAGGGAGGGTCGCACCGAAGGAAGAAAATAAACTGGGAAAGGATATATACTCCGGACGGCACTCTATAGCTGGGTGCGGAGCTCATTCTAGAGGCTCACCGTGCACGGGAGAGACAACGTGAACATCTGATGCTGGGACGAGCTGCTGCACGCGTATCGAAGGGATAACAAAAAATTGATGGCGCGAGGTCTTCTTGTGCTCGCCAGGGGCGGCTTCGCGGTTGGAAGCCTGCTCGCCGAGGCACAGAGCCCGTTTCGTGCGGTGATACTTTGGGCTCGAATGCAGTCGGCCGGCACGATGTCTGGCCACTCTCTACCGTTTCTCGTTCCCAGCCAGCTGGTCGTCTGCGCCAGGACAAACCGAGAGGATGGCCAGGCCCAGCGCAAACCGCGTCGCTGTACAGGTCGGTGACCCTGTGTTTCCGTATGCTCTTCCAGGCCGTCTCCCGTGTGGCCACGAGCCGACGCATCGCTTCGCCTGGCATAGATTGCAGGGGCTGTCCGGGCCAGCTCTTCGACTCTCGTCTTCTGTCGTCGCCTCTCCCTTCTCGCCCTCTGTCCTCTTCTTCGTGTCTGCTGTTTTCCCTATTCGTTCCCGCCAGCCTGCCGCCAATTTCAGCAAATTTGGCCTCCAAGGAGAGCGACAGATACGGGGCGACGTGCATGTGCATGCAATAATTAAGAACGGGGCCTGGCCATGCAGGATGAAATAGCGACAGCGACGAGCCTGGCCAAAACTGAACTGTCACTGGACGCCCAGGCGTGCTGCCCGCCGCCCAGTCCGCTATGGCGCTCCGCCTGGTCTCAGCCGATCCGCGGAAGATCGATCTGCAAGAAGGCAAAATGGAAGCCCACCCACTGGACGCGCCGGGCGCCGGGCGCCAGAACCGACCCACGACCGAAGCTGCTGTAGCAACAGTGGCTTGCCTGCTGCAAATAGACGACAGCGTATTGCTGTAGCACGCGCCGCTGTCCCGCTCGCTACCGGCGAAGGCCCCGCTTGTCGTGTCGCGAGAGCCAGAGGCTGCAGCTTGCAGGTCGCAGTGTGCATGTTGCAGGCTGGCGCTGCCGTCTGAAATGAGGCGCTGCACGACAAAGGGAAAGGAGACGAGCGGAGAGTTGTGTTGCATGCAAAGGATTACGTCGTAGAAACGGGCTGCGGCCAGACAGAAGGCGCTGTCCCAGCGTGCCTTCCCCGTGCATCGCGATGGACAGACAAGAAAGCCATCAAGGAACAGAAGAGGCTGCAGAGGGAAGGCACGCTCCAAAGCGCTCTCTCGCAGGACGTTGTGGGCTCCTTCTCGTTCAGGGCCGAGCTGCTGGCGAGCATCTTTCCACTTTGCCCGGCATCCCCATCTCTCGATCTTTTTTTGTCCTCCTCATCCTCATCTTCTTTCCTCCCTTTCTCTCCACTTCTTCTTTTCTTTTTCACGGCTTCCAGGTCCGCCGTGGCCCCAGGATCCTCCGGCTTGCAGCTCTTATTTTCTTTTTCTTATTTGCTGGGGTCGTGTCTCTCGTCCTGTGCTGTGGTCCCCAGGCCCTGGCTCCTGTTCACTACAGCCGTCAATTTGCCCCGACTTTCTTCGTTTCTTTTGCGTTTGTTTTCCCGCTTCCTTTTGCTTCCCTCTTCTTTTTGCATTCTAAACCCCCCCTTTTAACCTCTCTTCTCCTTCTCTCGCATCTCTTCCTCTCCCACATCTCCTCGAGCTGGCATCCGGCGACACCAACAACACCGCGCTGCCGCAGCACTAAATGCCATTCAATAACAACAATCCGCGGACAGTCTTTCGCCATCCCCGTTCTCACACACCCTCCCGCACACACCCTGTCCACTCGCACACGCCCCCCCTTCTCTCTAACCCACCTCGGTCCACCAGCGCCCACCGATTGAGACATCGCGCTCTTGCCCAATTGCTGGCCCTAAACACGCCAGCGCGCTGTCGAGACCACCCCCGTCGCTCGCTGGGAGACGAAAGTGCGGAACAGAAAAAAAAAAGACACACAAAAGAGATTGCCGCAGCGTGGCCTGGCAGGCCTGTCGACGTTGCTAGCCAAAACTCACTAGCTGTAAGCACAAACCCCCAATTCCATCCACGGCTGGCATGGTACTCGGTCTCGTGTCAATCCCTCGCCCGTCCCCCCCAAAAGAGACAGGCGCGTTTCTGGTCCTGTTCAGTCCCGTCCGCCCCCTCTCAGCATCCAAGTTTTTCCTCCCTTTCTGCTTTTCTGCGTGTCTGCTTTTCTCAGTCTTCTTCTTTTCCCGTCTTCTCCCTCCCTCCTCCTTTGTCGATGGTGGTAGCTTCCCACTAACTCAGCGACTCGACATTGCACCAGTCCTGCCGGTCTTGGAACGGGAGACGAGAACGCACGGGGAGTGGAAGACGATCTGTGTTGGCGGTTCCTGCACGGCAGCCGTACCTTTTCTCTCCTCTTCTCTGCTTCTCTGTTCCACCAGCCTTTCGTGAGCCCTTCTCACCCAGGGAACACACACATACAAGCACGCACCACGCAGTACGCAGCACGCCGCTTCGACCCTCTTTCCTCCTCTCCCTTCCCGAAACCGCAATGTCATGACGATGCAAACGACCATCTCTCGAACGAGTGTCTACCTCCTCCCTACGAGCATCGCCTTCCAGGGCCGTTGCGTCCGCCGGCCTTCCTCGTGCACGTAGTCTCGGGGAGCTGTCAAGATGCAGGCAGTGCCTAGTGTAAGTGCCCGTGAACGCCAGAATACAGGCAACGACCGGACGGAGCGCGTCGACAGTCCCGTCTTAAGAGCCCTTGTACTTCCTCTGGCCTATGGAGGAACGCGGCTGCTTCAGAGCCCGCCACGATCCGTGCCTTCTTCCGTCGTCTGGTCTTGTTTTTCCTATGCAGAGAATCCAGCCTGGCTTCATATTTCCAGATGGGCGTGCTGTCATTGAAGCAGCTAGCAATTTTAGAGAGAACGAGGGACTCCGTATATTTCGTTCGCCCGAAGCTAACTCCCGTCGCAGCTCGTTGGAACCGGCACGGCCGTTGCTGCTGCTGCCACCGGCCTCGTCTTCGCACAGCCTGCCAACGAATCAAACCCCCAGCGGCCGGCCTCTGCTAGACCGATTCTGAACCTCGATCGCGACAACTCCTCCGTCAGTCCCCCTGCCGCGCCCCAGCCTACGGCATCCCGACCTGCTGCGAAGTCGGTCAGTTATGTCTCAGTACATGCTGGAGCTATGGCCGCCGACGACAGAGTACGCAACGTCAGCAATGGCAGCAGTAATACCGGATCTTCTTCCTCATCTCGCCAGCCACGGCTGGCGTCCCCAGAAACATCCGTCGCTCCCTCGTCCACTGCCACGCTCCCTCGCTCGGCTGCCACCGCGCAAGGCACCATTCCTGGCAACCGGAATCGCCGCCATTCTTTTATTCACAAGGGCGAGTGGATGCCGCCACCCATCTCCGAAGTCTCGCGAGACTCCATTTCCTCGAACGGTTCCTGGATTAGACGTTTATCCATTCGGCCTCTTTCTCAGCATGGGAGCCCGCGGTCCAGTGTAGGACCCGATTCTCTTTCTCTTAATTTTTCTCTGGGCTCCGCCGCACCAATTCTCTCGCAAACATCCTCGACGCATCCCCAACACCAGGCGAGAAACAAGTTAGTAAAACGGACAACCACTGGCCAAGAAGCTACTACCACATCGCTTTCAAGACGTAGTTCTCGATCTCAGATGCCTACACTGCGTCGACCAGCGACGAGCCACCAGCGGTCTGCTACTCTTCAGCAAATTCCTCACCCAGATGATCTCGCCTCCTCCCCTTCTACTGCAGCACAACCAAAGTTCTCTTTCGACCAAAGGACTCGCCCAAGCCTAGCCGTATTCCGGCTAGGGTCTGAGACTCCCGAGCCAATTGACCAGGATGAGCCAGCTGAAGCGAGCGGTGTAAGGGAAGTAATTCGGGAGGTCGAGCAATCGGTACCGCAGGAGAAAGAAAGAGAAAGAGGGGGGTTCCAAATGAAATGGACTTCTTTTTTCCATGGGCGGATAACAAAGTCGGCCGCAGCCGCCCGCGGCAGCTCTCCATTTTCTAGCGAAAGCAGTCCTGGTGGAACACATCATTATTCTTTGCCCAGTCGGACAATACAGGTTCAACGCGGAAAGCAACAAAGGGCGTATCTCACCCAGGCATCCGCACTATCGGTGCTAGAGTCTGTACCCGCAGTGGCTGCATCTGCCTCGCCCTTCCAGTCGCCCATCGCCATCAAAACTGTCCGGCAGACGGTGGAGAGAGATGGAGCAGAAGTGGCTGCTTCTCCTCACGATTCAAATTGTTCGCCGCAAGACACGCCGTCAAAGCGAGCTAGGCGTTCAATCTCGATGAATTTTAGCTCCCCGACGAATTGGATATCAAGAACCGGCAGCATCCGCCGCCCAAAACGAGGATCCGACTATTCGACAAGCACGAACACCAGCGGCAGCGCCAACGCTAGCAATCAGCTTAGTACCTCAGGCAGTCCAGCAGGTGGACGGCGACACGTCTCTGCCCCTTTGTCTGTGGCCCGGCCATCTTCGTCACAGGCAAACTATCAATATCAGGCCCGCAGTGTCACGACACCCGCAGACCTGCACCTTCGCAAAACAGTAGAGGCGACCCTCAAACAGTCGGCCCGGTCTGTTGCGTCTGATCCTGAGCAGGTGGCAATAGGTCGCAGTAGCCCAATACCACCTTCTTATGTGGATGCTAGGATTGTACCTACGCGGCAGCGCAATTCCTCTTCCCCCTTACCGCCCCTCTCCCGCTTGTCTAGCTTCAATGTTGATCTTTCACGTCTGGGAGCGTCTTCGAGCTCTTCAGCAGCGGTAGCAGCGGCTGTGTCTGGTGCTGTGCAGGAGGAAAGTCGGTTGTCTATTCATACAGGTTTTGCGACTTTACCGCGGTCGTTTCCACTTGTTCCTCGTAATAGGGATGTCTCAGACGAGCGCCCATCGACTCTGGCTAGCTCGGATTTCGAACCGCGTGGGTTTGCCTCGTCTGGCGATGATGACGACACCGATTTTAAGAGCGATACCATCTTTGACTCGGTCCGCACTGCTGCATCTACTCGCATTCGATCGACCGACACGCCAATTGAGTCTATGTTTGACGAATCGCCACCGAGTACGGCAAGCAACAGCAAGACAAAACGCTTATCCATCCAGGAAATTCTGGGACAGGCGTGGGACAGCGACACAAGGATTATGGAAGAAGAAGACGAAGGATTTTCCACGCCTATCCGAACTCTTCCTACAATGCCCACGCGATCTCTTTCACCTGCGTCGGTCTTGCGTCACTTCGATGGGGGCTACTTAGGCGCGGACAAGCAACAAGACTATGCCGATGCCGAGGCCAATAGCGTTTTTGCCTCCACGGCTACAGATACTGACGCGGAAGTCGATTTCTCACTTGCCAATGGCGTCGACTATAGCAGGCCGTCGCTCGAAGAAGACGACGACGACGATTGGGCACGCATGGACGAAAACGGCGTAACAAATCATTTGTCTCCGCCGTCAAGATCCCTCAATAATTCGCTTCGCGGGATGAATGGGTTTTTGTACAACAACGGCGTCGGCCGCAGTCATTCCAATCAACATCATCGCGCTGCGCTTGCTTTGATTAGTGGCAATGGCGGAGTAGACTCATCGGATCAATACGACGACTTGACGAGCAGCGGGCGTGAACGACCAAGGAGCAACCTATTCGACTGGAGCGAATCCACGGTACACCTGGACAAGATCGATGCCGATGGCCACTCGCCTCGGCCAAAGACAGTGCACGGTAAACAAGAACTGGACCTGAGAAGCGGGCGCCCTGCAAACCGGAAGGGTCCAGCAGGTGCCCATGTCAGAAGCCAGAGCGTGCCTGTGATTGCCGATCCTACAGAAAGCTCTAAACCGTCTACGTCCAAGTTTGGAACCTGGGCCTCCGGACCTAAAAATGCGAGCGAGGACTGGGATGATGACTTTGACTTTGGCACAAACTGCAGCGGCGACATTGGCGATGACGGCTTTGGCGGCTTTGACAGTGAGGAGGACGATGCTCTCGGCCAGCCATCCACCATCCGCTCTGGCAAGGGAGGCCCTGCATCCTTTACCATGATTGTGCCTGCCTCAATCCAAGCCACACAACCGACAGTCAAAGCGCATTCTGGCCAGATCCGTGAGCTATCACTCTTGGTCAATGGGCTGAAACGGCTCTGCCGCCATGCTCGAGATCTGAACATCGTCGATGAATCGCCGTCACTGTGGAAAGAGGCTGAAAACATTATTGCTCTGGCATCACCTGACGAGGATCTTTCTGAAGCTGCAGGTGCTAAATCGGCTCGAACAGATGCAGTGGACGGCGATCGCGAAATCCCGAGGGCGTCGATCGAATTTAACGCTGCCGATGTCGACGATCATTTCTTAGATGAAGGCTTTGACGCAGGTACTCTGAACAGCTTCGACGATGATCCGTTCGACAAGTCTGATATTCCACAAGTGCCAGTTACGCCGCCGCCTCCCGAGATGAGCAGGACGGCTGTCGTTCGAGAACGGCAGAATGTTCGTCGACGATCGGTCTTCTCCCCCGAAGATGATATATTCGGCGGCGGCTGGCCCTTACCAGAGACGAGGTCACCTGCGAGGGCGGAAGAGAGAGAACAGCAACGACCTCGTACGCCAGACCGATTTACGACCACGGCCGACACGCCAGATAGCGCCATGATTGAGTCCATTATGGAGGCGATGCAACAGCAGCGGTCGTCATCAGCACCGATCAGGAAGTCGCCAGTCAAGCAAATTTCCACGTCCGAGCTGTTTTTTAATACAAACACGCTGCAGGAACTTGTGAAGCGTGCTAATACCCTCTTCCACAACCTGTCGGATCTCGTACGCCGTGCCGAGCTTATCACGCAGAGCCCGGCCGTGACGCCACGGCATGACCGTCTCAATCGCCGCGAAGATGGTAGTCCCGCCTTCACCCGCGTGTTTACGGACCCATCCAGCCCGTCAAGGCGACTTCCTAAAAGCCACAGCAGCAACTCGGTAGTCGCGCGCGCCTCGCCGGCATTAGAGTCGCCGACCGCGAACCGCGTCAGCCAGAGGCTTCAAATGATGACGGTGAATTAATCCTGCGGTCGACCGACAGCTCCTTTCCAGTTGCCTTGGTCTCCTGTTTTATTTGCTTCCAGAAGCTGTGGATAGCTGTCTTGTTTTCGGTACTTGCGTTTGCACGAAGATCACGACTTCTATCTTGTACGAGTACACAAAAGCCTAGTTTACCGTTGCAGCCTTCCACGTTGCGGTGCTCATTTTGCCGCCTTTTTTCTTTTCTTTTCTTTTTGTTTTCTCTTTTCTGTCTTCTCATTTGTTCAACTTTCATTTGTCATGGACCTGCATAGAAGAGACGGTTGCAACGGTGACCCTGCATTGTAACTCTTCCACATTTCTTACCTTGGTTGCCTGCTGGTTTTGTTGTTATTTTTGTTTGCATCTGGCTCGCTTTAGGCTGCGCTTTTGGGACACACATTGGAAGGGGACAAAAATTGGAACAGGCTTGGACAACGAAATTTTCAAATGGCCAAAATTAGGACCGCAAAAAAAGTAGAAGGAATGCGGTGGACATGCGATGGACACGAGGCCGAGGATCTCTGTGATCTGCGGCCCTCCCCCCCGCCCCCCCCCGTGTTCTCCTTCAGGTTTCTCTGTTTCCTGGTTGACGAACGGTTAGAAAAACCACATCTCGAGTCATTGATGCAAGCGAGAGCGGTGGCCGGGTGGCCAGGCTCGCTGCATCCGAATGAAAAGCAGAAAGCACGAATAGAATTAATGACATTATGTTTCGAGACCATGTGCTTTCCAATCAACAATGAGCAATATGTTGAACATCGGGCGCATGGCATATCACACTATGCGCGCCCACAGCACAACACCACGCGTGGTTGAGGCGCCTCGCCGGGTGTTTCGGGGCGTCATGATCTCGACATGAGGTCGTGTAAAAGATATGCTGCTAGACGCGGCTGTACCGCGCTAGTCAAGAATAGGAACGAAGCTGGCGCACGGGCCGGGGGGCGAACTGAGACGCGACGGGGTGTAAACAACCAACAGGGAAATGAGGACCGGACAACACGCTAGCCGTTCCTGGTGCACTTGAGGCGCACCCGTGCCTGAGGCTGCTCCTGCTGCCCCCGCTGCCCCCGCTGCCCCCTGAGCTGCGTCCTGGCGGTGAGCATCTCTGGGCGACGAGGAAGGAACAACCAAAAGGAGGGGTGGAAAAACTCCACCTACGGCACATCAACAAACGAGACAGGCCCCTCTCTCCCCTATTCTGCGTCGATTGCTCCTTCCTGCGGCCTCTCTCTGCGCAAAAGAGACGCACGAGCCACCCACGGCTCTCGTGCAGCCCACCAAATTTCGTTGAGAGGGGCCACTGGACAGCACAGGCAGCACCGTTCTTTTTCGTCCCTGCCCGTTATATTATTTTTTTTGTCCCTGCTCATTTCCCTTCCTTCCCTATCGTCGGCTCTGCTCTTTTCTGTTTCCTTCCAAACAAAACCAAAAACCTCTTCAGTTTCTTTTCTCTCTGCTTCTCTTCCAAACCTTTTGACAAATCACCACCGTCAACATGCGCGAGATTGTAAGTTCTGCGTCCCAGCTCCCTCGCGTCTCTCTCTCGTGGTCCCTCTGCTCTCTGCCCCTTTTCCGCGGTGGTGGCGGCCCTCTCACCGTCTCTTCGGACGCTGCGTGTCTCCTGTCCTGTCTTCCCGTTCGACTCTCTCGACATTGTCTCTGTGCCTCCAAATGTACATTTAAGACGTGCAGGGCATGGCGAGATGGTTTGAATTGGGTTTTGGGTTTCTGCTGCGTTGCTGCCTCTCTCTCGTGGCCTTTGTGTGCCTGGCATCTATGTGTCTACACATCTTGGGCCAATTTCCCCATCCCCACTCGGACGGATATGCATATCAAACCGCCAAAACATGTCGAAAGGACGATGCTTCGAGAGCCACCCTCACCCTCTTCACTTCTGATGCTCTCACTTCGACTTTGCTACTTATATTCTCGTGATCATGGGCTAATCTTCTTTTTCCCCACGCCAATAGGTTCACCTCCAGACCGGCCAATGCGTAAGTTTCTCCCAGTTGATTTCCTCTTTGAAAAGAACCAGCCTTGGTTCTTCACGGCGGTTTCTGTTCACAGCCTGCGAAACGGTATAACTGACTGTGTCTCCTTGCAGGGTAACCAAATCGGTGCTGCTTTCTGGTATGCGCCACCCTGTTCCCGAATTGAGACCGCCCCGCCACATCGGTGGACGACTTCCGATTCCTCTCTTCAAGACTCTGCACTCCGCCGAATCAAACCGCTAACTCAGTCTATAGGCAGCAGATTTCAGGCGAGCATGGCCTGGACAGCAATGGCGTGTAAGTACTCCTGCTGCTGTGCATGTCAATGGTTCATTTTTCCTGACTTTGGTTTCAGGTACAACGGCACGTCCGACCTCCAGCTCGAGCGCCTGAGCGTCTACTTCAACGAGGTTCGTCTGAACCGACTTTTTTTCCCCTGCAGCATGTCGTAACGCACAGTAACTAACTGGTTTGATAGGCCTCCGGCAACAAGTACGTCCCCCGTGCCGTCCTTGTCGATCTCGAGCCCGGCACCATGGACGCTGTCCGCGCCGGTCCTTTCGGTCAGCTTTTCCGCCCTGACAACTTCGTCTTCGGCCAGTCGGGTGCTGGCAACAACTGGGCCAAGGGTCACTACACTGAGGGTGCCGAGCTGGTCGACCAGGTGCTCGACGTTGTCCGCCGCGAGGCTGAGAGCTGCGACTGCCTCCAGGGTTTCCAGATCACCCACTCCCTGGGTGGTGGTACTGGTGCCGGTATGGGTACGCTCCTGATCTCCAAGATCCGCGAGGAGTTCCCCGACCGCATGATGGCCACTTTCTCCGTTGTCCCCTCGCCCAAGGTGTCCGACACCGTCGTCGAGCCGTACAACGCCACCCTGTCCGTCCACCAGCTTGTTGAGAACTCGGACGAGACCTTCTGCATTGACAACGAGGCTCTCTACGATATCTGCATGCGCACCCTGAAGCTGCCCAACCCCTCGTACGGCGACCTCAACCACCTGGTCTCCGCTGTCATGTCCGGCGTCACCACCTGCCTGCGTTTCCCCGGCCAGCTGAACTCGGATCTGCGTAAGCTGGCTGTCAACATGGTTCCCTTCCCCCGTCTGCATTTCTTCATGGTCGGCTTCGCCCCCCTGACGAGCCGCGGCTCCTACTCGTTCCGCGCCGTCACCGTGCCGGAGCTTACCCAGCAGATGTTCGACCCCAAGAACATCATGGCTGCCTCGGATTTCCGCAACGGTCGCTACCTGACTTGCTCTGCCATCTTGTACGTATTTTTTGTCCCCCTCGGCTGCAGGAACGCCCGAGATGCAGTCTGTGACTAACAAAACGTCTAGCCGTGGTAAGGTGTCCATGAAGGAGGTCGAGGATCAGATGCGCAACGTCCAGAACAAGAACTCGTCGTACTTCGTCGAGTGGATCCCCAACAACGTGCAGACCGCTCTGTGCTCGATCCCGCCTCGCGGCCTGAAGATGTCGTCCACGTTTGTGGGCAACTCGACCGCCATCCAGGAGCTGTTCAAGCGTATCGGCGAGCAGTTCACGGCCATGTTCCGTCGCAAGGCCTTCCTTCATTGGTACACTGGTGAGGGTATGGACGAGATGGAGTTCACTGAGGCTGAGTCCAACATGAACGACCTTGTCTCCGAGTACCAGCAGTACCAGGATGCTGGCATCGACGAGGAGGAGGAGGAGTACGGCGTCGAGGAGGGCGACGTCGAGGAGCAGGAGTAAATGCGGCACCGTGCTTCCCTCTATGCTTTGACTTGAGGCTGGCAAACTTGTTACTTTCTTTTTCTTATTTAGCCTACTCAGCCCTTCTATTGCTTCTTCAAACTCCTCTATTAATCCAAAAGGACAGCCTCTGAGGATTCCCTTCTCAGAAGTAGATATACCATTCCAAAATCAATGCTTTGCTTCCCAAGGTAAACTCGACAAAATTGTAGATATACAGAATTTGTGACGCACGGGTTTTCTAGGAGACACGAATCCAGGTCAAGTCAGCATGTTGTCTATTCTTTCGTATCTTTTGGATGTCCAATTTCGCAAGTCCAATGGGAGTCGATCCTGTAGCCGCGTAGACCCCTTTAACCTTAAACCGCCATGAAACCGTGGCAATCCATAACGCCCGGTAATGATATCATACTTAAAAGCCAACATATCCAAGTACTTAAAACGCCGAACAACAGCCAAGAAGATAGAGGCGCCCATATCCCAGTGAATTCTACCGTTTCTCTAAAGCAATTGAAAAGCAAAAGATGATTACCAGTCAACAGAGACAGGGGAGGTCAGTCTCCAGAGAATCGTGTTGACCCCGCTGGCGATGACGTCGACGCCGCCGTCGAGTTGCTACCACCGCCCCAGCTGAACAGCGCCGAGGCCCGCTTCATGGACTGCCGCCAGGTGTCGGTCGAGGCCCGCCCGCTGCTGGTGCTGCCGTGGTCGTCGTAGCCATTGAGGCTCTGCGATGCGATGCTCATGCCCGACTCCCGCCGGGGGTCGCCGCGGCGGGGGGACTGCGGCGGCGTCGGCGGCAGGCCCACGGCGTGTCGCGCAGCGGCCGTCGCCGGGGCTGCTGCTTTGGGCGGCGGGGCAACTGATGCGGACGCGGATGCTGATGCTGACACCGATGATGCTGACGACGACGCTGGCAAGGCCGTCGTCTTCGGGGCCGCCACCGCCGCCGGGTCCGACGGACCGTAGGCCAGCAGCGGCTGCAGCGCCTCCACCGTCTCCTGCCGCATGGTCTCCATGTCCTCGCGCTGGCGGTCCTGCTCGGCGCGCGAGCGCGGGAACTTATCGGGCTCCAGCGTCTCGTTCTCGGCGCGCGCCAGCCGCGCCAGGAAGTACGCCAGCACCTCAAAGGTGCCCTCCTGGCTCTCGAGCTGCCGCCGGTGGCGCTCGTACTGCTCCGGGCTCATGCGCTCTTTCCACTGCCGGCGGCGGGCCATGCGCGCGGCGCTCTGGTGGGCGCGCAGCCAGGCCATGTCGTATTCGCCTTCCGGGTGGTAGCCGCCGTCGTCGCTGGCGCCGCCGCTGGCGCCGCTCCTTATTTTGGGGCTGGGCCGCAGGCGCAGCGGGCGGGGCACCGACTGGAATTGCGGGTGCGGATGCGACGCGGCACCCGTAGACGCAGCGGTCGGCGAGGAGAAGAACAGGAACGACGACGGGCGGCTGCCGCCGGCGCTGGCGGTGGTGGGTGTCTGCGGGAGCGGGCGGTTGAGGTAGTTGTGGGAGAAGAAGGACGAGGACCGCGGCGAGGCGGTAGACGAGGACGGAGAAGCTGTTCCGCCGCCGCCGCCGCCTGCCCCAGCACCAATCACGGAGGCCAGAGACGAAGGCCGAGCCGGGCGCGTCACACGGCGCTTGGGCGGCGGCGGGAACGGCGGCGGCGACGGCAGCTGGAACGAGCTGCTTGCCTGGGCGGGAGGCGGCTGCGGTTGGCGGCGCGGCGGAAGCGCCGGTGGTTGTGGGAGGGACGAGGGGCCTGCTTCGACTGTGTCGTCGTCGTCCGCAAACGAAAAAGGGCCGGCAAGGACTGCCGCTGGCCGGGCGGGGAGCGGGGGCGGCGTGGCAAAGACCTGGGCGGCCCGGGCGGCCTCGGCCGCTTGCACAGATGCGCGATCGTCGAGGGCGATGTCGGAGAAGCCGTCGTCGGTCGAGGCGGGGGCTGACGCTGCCCCTCTCGGCGCTTGGTCCTCGCCGTCCTCACCGTTGTCTTCTGCTCCTGCTCCTGCTCCGACCTTTGTCCCAACCCCTGCTTCTGTGGCTGCCGCTGTCATGGCAGGACTTCCTTGCGCCGTCGCCGTGTCGGGCGTCGCCGGCGTCGAGTGCCAGTCTTCTTCGGTGGTGCTGCTGGCGCTGCTGGCGGTCGTCGTCACAGCAGGGGGGGTCGTGTGGCTGCCGCCGCTTAGGCTGCCAGGGCGGCCGGCGGCATCGTCTTTGTCAAGATGCGCTTTGCTCATGTCGCGAGGGGCGCCACGAGTCTGGCGGGCTATAGTTCGCAAACGTAGTAAGGAAAAGAGGAACAGAAGAGAGAAATAGGGAAATGAAGAAGCGGTGGCTGGAAATGGCTGTCGAGCGGGAAAGGCGAATGGCGGTATGCAGCACGCAGTAGTCGGTTTTGGCGATGCAACGGTGCTGGTGCTGCTTCGTTCCCCCCTCTTTCTCCGTGCGCACGCAGCCAGGCACACTGGACTTGCTCGTATCGACTATCTCTTCCAGGCTTTCCGACGGGGCGCAGCCGAAGAAACGATCGCTTCTTTGGCGTATCTCACACGGTGTGTGTATGCCAGATCCGAGGAATACTCGCAGGTAAAGATGCTGAGAAGTCGAGCGACGGGGAAGGAGACGAAGAGCAGAATGGGAAGGCAGGCGCGGAGGAGCAAAGCGGTGGCGACTTATTCAGCACGGCGGCTATTTTGCTATTTCGACAGCCGCAGAGCCCGTTCGGGTCTTATTCTTCACGAGGCCGAGCGAGGCCGTGTTTTCTTCTTTTTCTTCTTTCCTTCAGTGCTTTTAATCGCCGCCCGCCAATTTTTGTGTCTCTCGTGTGCCTGTAAGCGAAATGTCCGCAACGAGACAAGGCGGCTGGTGCGAGACAGAACAAAAGAACCGGCCGAGACAGAAAATCGACGACAGACAACTGGGAGACAAAAAAGACAAAAAAGACAAACGGACAAAAAGAACGGGGAAAGGATCCGCGGCACAATCGCTGCTGGGCATTCCTCAGACGGTGGTCGCGCATGCACAGCCTTTCCGACAAAGGCCTTCACTCGGAGAAAGCAGCGCCTGCGGTCGACCATTCGCTCGTCTCTTCCCTTTCCTTTCCTTTCCTTTGTTCTCCCGCGCGGCTCTGCGTCGGGTCGCCATGGCACGATTGTCAAGTTGGGCTGCCGTCCTTGGGTTCCTTTGCCTTTGTTGGTCTTTCTTTTGTTTTTTATTCTCTTTCCCGTATCTCATGTCCCTCTCCCTCTCCTCTTCCTTCGTAAACGCCCTGTCTCGATTGGCCGCCTCAGCCCTCACCAAGTCCACTGCGTCTGCCGCCCTGCCGCCCTGCTGCCCTCTTAGCCTCAGTAGCTCTGTAGAAAGCTGCAGCTCTCCTGCATGTCTCTCCTGCATCCTGCCGCATTCAGCTGCACTCTGCTCCCGCGGTAAACCTTGCGCTTCCGACGAGGCCCGTCTCGTCCAGTGCGCGAGGCCCGCTCGAGCCCAAGGCGGTAAACTAGAGAAGTACTCGTAGAGTAGCCCACGATGCGGATGCCAGGAAAAGATATATGATACGATACGTGGCATCTCTAAAGGAGGAAATAAAACGAAAGAACAGGGATCAGACCTGTGCTTTGCTGTCCTTCGAAGCCTGCCTCGAAAACGACGACCATTAAATGCGGCACTTTCTATATTGCAGCTCGGCCCTTCTGCCTGTGTTATTTCTTATCAGTCCAATCCTGTAGTTTCCAAATCAAACAAAGTGCCGTCTCCCACCCCTGGCGTTGCTACACGGCCTGTATCTTTCCAGGGGTCGCCTCGACTATTGACTGTCTGGACTTCTAAAGCGCCCTACAGCTGCAGTTGAGAACCGCACCAAAAACACCAAGGACAGCTGGGTGTGTTACAGGTTCTGGACCGCTCCCTAGCTGCCGTTCTGCTGTTGCAGCCTGCTTGCGCCATCAAACTATATTATGTGGATAAGAAAAATAAAACTCGTCCTTTGTTGTGTTGGTTTCTTATGGCATCGTACGTACGAGTAGTACACTCGTTCTGACGCGCGCATCTTACATGGACCTGTCCGCTCAGTATTCCAAGCACCAGCGGACCGAAAACGCCAGGGGCCAGCCTGCGGCGCTGGCTCTATCGAGACGAGAGCTCCCCCTGTGCGTGTCGCAGCATTACAGAGCTCGACGATCAGTGATGTCATCGTTGCGGCACCGGCCACTAAATGGCGGGGCATGTCTCTGGGCGGCTGGTGGTCACGTGCCACAAAGATCGCCGAAACCAGCCAGCTCCAAGCTTGTCTCCTCCTCTTCAGCCATCTTCGCGGAGGTGTCCGAGAATCTGCCGGAGCCGATCCAATGCTTTTGTGCTTGCCGGCGGCTGTGCAGGAGGAGCGTCGTCCGGCTCGGATTGTTGCAGCTGATCCACCTCCTCGCGGGCCTGCGAGACCAGCGGCGAGAGGCCGCCCCAGACCTCGTCGTCGTAGCGCGTGAGCACGTCGTGCCACTGGTCCAGCCACAGGCGGGTGGTCTCGGACGAGTGTGAAGTGCCCAGGGCGGCCCGGCTCTCTTGGGATTTCGTCGGCGCGGATGTGCCAACAGGGCCCTGCAGGACCGCATGTGGCTCGTCTTCGTAGCCCTGCGGGTTGGGGCGGACAAAGTCCGGGATGAAGTTGAGCACGTTGTCCCAGTCATGCGCCGACACCCCTCCGCTGCCGACGTGGTTTTCCCCGAACAAGGTGCGCTTGAGTGCCGCGATCTCATCCTCGGCCAGCTCAATGTCGCCGTAGTCCGGCTCCTCCTCCGCAGGCCCATCGGCCGCCAGCAGGTTGACCACGTCGAGGCCGTCGCGGCTCTCCTGCTCGGCCACGGCAGAGGGCAGCGGCTCGTGCCATCGAGCCGTGTCCGGGTGGGTCGGCGCCGCCCTCAAGGAAAGCTCTGGTTCTTGTGGTGCCGACGGTACCAGTCCCGCTCCTAGGTCGTCGTTTAGGCCGATGATCGGCTCCGTGGGTATGGACATGTCGATGTTCGCGCCGTCCAGGAACTGCGCGAATGCTTCTTCCTGCGCCGCAGCGTGCTGCTGGGTGTGGCCGCCGGCATGAGTCGACGCAGGGGGGAGGGTCCGTGTAGGAAAGGCAGCTTCTCCCGATGCCGACGACTGTGCGTTCTGCCGAGATGCTGACGGACCGGCTTTGTCTGTCGATGTGAGCGAGGCAAGGTCGCCGCCGCTCGGCCGGGCGGTCACGAGGTCCCTGCTCAGGCCAGCCGCGGACCGGGCAATCCGTGAGAACACCGATGGCGGGCCATTTGTCGATGCGGAGTCTCCTGCTGCGGTGTCCTGGGCGGGCTGCGCATTGCCGCTGTTCGCGGCACTGTCGTCCGTGCTCTTCCCCTTTCCCTTGTCCCTCCTCGCGCCGTCTGGTGGATCATGGCTGGCCATGGCTGTGCAGGCGAGCAGCCGAGATCTGTAAGCCAAAAGGAGAGGGAATCGGCAGCATGGGCACTGGTATCGGGAATGTCGAGTTGTTGAAAAGGCGAGAAGCTTTTAAAACGGGCCCGGCTAACATGAGGAGGCCCATTGGATGCAGCGCGAAAGATAGCGTGACGTTCGGAGGATGGGAAGGTCGACGGCACGTAAAGATAGCACGTGAAGATGGGGTCCAGCTGGCGAGGCGTGAAACCTGAAAAGGCCCCGAATGGCCGCGACCGCGGAAGGGCTATGGAGCTCTTCCCGCAGCCGTTATGGAGATTGGCGTCGGCAAGGCAGAACGACCGAGAAGCAAGACGCTCCGTAGAGACACACCGAGGCCGGAAGAAGCTCCTCGCAGCAGCTCCTGGATTGCTTTACCGAGAGCAGGCGACAATGTCAGCAAAGTATCGCGCATGTTCCTTCACCCTGTAGATGGTCGCTGGTGTCTCTTCGCCGGTACCTTCAGAGTACCTCGTCGGTCCAGCAGCTTGCTCCTGCGGAGAGCTTAATAGATTAGCAGCTCCAGCGGGCTGGGCGACAAAACAGCTCTGTCTGCCAGCTTGGCCAGCAGAGGAGGACCTGCCCTCTTTTTCTGGTGTTAATTCTTACCCCGCACAAGCCACACATAATCAACCTCCCGCCAAAGCCAATGCCTGCTCCAGCGCCTTGCTGTGCTGGCCTGGCTGGCGGCGGCCAACAAGCACTGCAGCGGCGCACCGCCTCTGACTTTTCTCGCCCCTTCCCTTCCTGGCTTCCGTTACCACCCTGCCGCCTCCTTCCCTGCCTTCCCTCCCCCGTCGCCCACTTTCCCTCCTTCACCTCCTCCCCCCTTCCCCCTACTAGCGAATTTCTTGGGAAGTACCCGTCCTTTATTTTTTTGTTTGCGTCGACGTGCTTGCATCCATCGCCTGTTCTCTGCTCGCCGACCACTGCCACCCGTCTGCGCCATCGCCTTCTTTGCTTCCCGCCCCGTCCTGTGTGTGCCTTCGCTTCCGCGCCTTTTCTGCTCGTCATTGCTTTCTTTTTCTCTCCCTGCCCCCTCCCCCCCCCGGCTCTCAACGCTGCCATCTCCACATCTGCATCGCCGTCCTCCGTATTCCTCACCGTCGTCGCCGCGTCGTCTCGTGCTCTCCGCCGTTTGCCTTTCCCATCCTCGACGACGTCCTCTCCCCTTTCTCCTGTTCGCCCCCGACCGCTGCGAGTCCTTCGCCCTCCGCCCGGCCGCCCCTCCGCCGGACCCCGTCCTCACCCATCCGGCTCGCGGCTGCTAGCTTCGTTTGCCGCCAAACCCTGAAGCCACCGCTACATTAGGAATCACAAATCACAAACAACAAAACTAGCTGAAGGTGCCATCCCGCCCTCCCTCGTCTTTCTTGCCTCCTCTCTTTTTATACCTCCCCTGGCCTGCCCCGACGCTGCACCGCAAACCCCCGTCTGCCACCCAAGCATCTGCGGCCCACACTTTCCACGTGTCCCCCATCCATCTTCCTTCGTCCCCGTCACTCCCTGTCCGCCATCCTCTTCCTGTCTCGTGTCCCTCTGCCTCCGCAGCCCTATACGCACCTCATCTTGTCGGACCTTTTTCTTGGGCGTCTTCCTCTTCCCCCCCTTTCTTGCCGCTTCTCGTCTTTGGATATCTCTTTGATAACACTTTCGACATCCCTATCTCCAGCCGATACGGAATCTTCTTCGCACAACACGTTCGAGTGTCTTTCGTCGTCCCGGTTCAGCTTGTCCTTGACCGCTCCGCCTGTCTGTCGCGTCCTGTCAGATTCACCCTTCGTGACCAAAGTGGGGGCAGCTATCGGCACCCCTCGAGATCTGGGCTTGGAACCATGGTGGAAGCAGAGCCGAACTCCCCTACGTGGAAGTTCACACAGTACGTGATCCCTCTCTATCTGTCCCTTGCTCTCGTGTCTGGTCGACCACTTCTGCGCCGTCTGTCTCTGTTCTTTGTCCTGGCTCTCTTTTGATGCCACTTACGTCTTTGTCGTCCGCGATCTGCCGTGTGCGGCTGTATATCGGCCTCGTGTCCATGCCGCGCTCCTTGGGCACAACCGTGCCTCGGCTTCGTCGAGTTCTGTCATAGATTACTAACTCGACGTCCGCAGATGCTTTGGCGATAAGGGGGATGTAGAGGATATCACCGAAGGTAAGACATGATCATCCCCTTGGCCGACTCCTTCCCTGCATAGACGCATGTCTTGCTTCAGGCAGCCTGGCCCTGAATTGCTGCTGTGCTTCTATCTGTTGTTCTCGTTTGCCGATCTCGCGCCTGGCGACGTTTCGATTACATACATATTTGGTATGGTATCCTTTCCTCGACACCAGACTTGCTGACACTGCAATACAGCCGACATCATATCCACGGTCGAGTTCGATCACACAGGTAATTACCTAGCGACGGGTGATAAGGGCGGTAGGGTTGTCCTGTTTGAACGAAACGAGACGGTGAGTGCAGACATTTTGCCCCCTCTGCCCCCTCTCCCCCCTCTGCCATTCATCATGCTTCCCCCCGAATACCGAAAAGGCGGTGACTGACATAGATTGGGGACGTTGCTATGCGTGCAGAAGAAAACATGCGAATACAAATTCCATACCGAGTTCCAGTCCCACGAGCCAGAGTTTGACTACCTGAAGTCGCTCGAGATCGAAGAAAAGATCAACAAGATCAAGTGGTGCCGGCGACAGAACGCCTCACACTACCTGCTCTCGACAAATGACAAAACGATCAAGCTATGGAAGGTGTTTGAGAAGTCGCTCAAGGTCGTCGCCGAGAACAACCTCACCCATGACCTGACACCGGGCGGCTTGGCAGCCGGCGGCGGCGCGCCGAGACCGTTACCAACTGTGCATTTCCGCAATGCCAGCGACCTGAAGCTCCCACGTCTGACACATCACGATACCGTCGTCGCCGCCGTTCCCCGCCGGACCTACGCCAACGCCCATGCATATCACATCAACAGCATCTCGGTCAACAGCGACGGAGAGACGTTTATCAGCAGCGACGATCTTCGCATAAATCTCTGGAACCTCAACATCCAAGACCAGAGCTTCAACATTGTCGACATCAAGCCGGCCAACATGGAGGAGTTGACAGAGGTCATCACAGCCGCAGAATTCCACCCGTTAAGCTGCAACTGGTTCATGTATGCCAGCTCGAAAGGCACCATCAAACTGGCGGATATGCGCGAGAGTGCGCTGTGCGATCAGCATGCCAAATGTACGTTCCTTGTGGGAGGCTGCGTATTTTTTGGTCTTCTTGCCAAGACGCTCTCCTTGGGGATGGGGCTTTTTGGAGAGCTCCTCTTGCTAGCCCTGCCTGCACATTAACACTATACTAACACGGACGTCTAGTATTCGAACAAGAAGAGGACCCCCAATCACGCTCATTCTTTTCAGAGATCATCTCGTCCATCTCGGATGTCCGCTTCTCCCACGACGGCCGCTACATCCTCTCCCGCGACTACCTTACTGTCAAGATCTGGGACGTGAACATGGAGCGGCAGCCGGTCAAGACCATTCCCATCCACGAGCACCTGCGGCCGCGGCTCTGCGACACATACGAAAACGACAGCATATTCGACAAGTTCGAGGTCGTCTTCTCCGGCGATGCCAAGAACGTCATGACGGGCAGTTACAACAACAACTTTATGATCTACCCGACCGACCCGGACAAGGAGATGGAAGTGGTTTTGCAAGCGGACAAGTCTGCGTTCAAAGCGAAGAAGGTGGGCGTGCCAACACCGATCAACTCGTCAACCAGCCCGACAGCAAACGGCGGCAAGAAGGGCGGCTCCCGGGCGGGCAGCCCGGCGGCTACGGGCCAGGGCCAGCGGATGCGCAAGGAGACGGACGCGGACCAGATCGACTTCAACAAGAAAATTTTGCACATGAGTTGGCATCCGTTCGAGGACAGTATCGCCATCGCCGCTACCAACAACGTACGTCTCTTGGGTTCCTTTTTATGTTTCTCCCTCCCCCACCCCAAAACTGCTTTGATGATGCTAACCTCGTCTTTCCCCTAGTTATTTGTCTTTTCTGCATTGTAGACCTTTCACCACGACGAGGGCGAGCTGGCGGAGCACCCCCGAGGAAGATGATAGGCGGCTCGTCCTTTCTTGTTCATTCTCTTTCCCTTGCGTTTGCATTTAGACAAGAGACAAGCAAACCAGTTATCCTGTCCACGGGAGCGGTAGGGCAGAAGGCTTTGGGCACACCGGGGCTGCTGCTGCTGCTGTTGATTTTTGTCTAGGCAATAGAGGAGGCACATCTGGTTGGGTCGGTGGGTGTTGTTGTTCTTGTCGTTCTTGTCCTTTTCTGAGTGGTTTGCGACGATGACAACGACAACAATGATATCTTGGCTAGAGACGGGCCTGTCCCTGCGCAGGGAGGGGCATCATGTTGTATGGAGGGCACACATTCCAGGACGATTTGTCTTGTCAGCTGTAGATTCTATACACCCATTGGGAGGCAGCATCAACCTAAGAAGAAATCACATCCACAGAAAGAAGCAGCACGGAGTCTTTGGCTGGCTGGCTGCATCATGATGACGGTGACGGCGGTTCTCCTTGCTTGCTGCTTATTACTACTGGGGATGAAGGCAGTGTAAGGTGTAATTACGGAGTACGGAGTATTGAGCGTTGTATTATCTTTCGATAAGATACTCCGTACGACGTAAGATACTATTATGAACGTACTCCGCAGTGCAGTGGTATCTTAGCACCTGGTGCTCTTCTAGAACGCGGTTTCCTTGGGCTGGCAATTTTAGAGACGGGAGCGGACCCTGGAGAGCAGCCGGGCTTCCCTGCCGCACTTGGCAGGTTGCAGCAGGAGACTAAGCATATGGGCGGGCTTAACCCTGGTTAGCGCCCTGGGACCAGGCCGAGCGGCGCAGATTGCTGCCGGACTCGTCCATTTGCTCTCATAAGATGCTGGCCGCCGTGCCAGGGAAATTGATTCTACGGAGTAAGGTCCTCGATCCGCTACATAGGCACTACCAATTTTTGTTTCCCGTTTTAGCGTGTCGGATTGGTTTTGCTCTTTGTACCTTATCTTGCGTTACGTGGTAGAGCTGAGAGCACGAACAGAACGCGACAGGCAGACAAGACAATGAAACAATCAAACAATCAAACAGGCGTACGGAGTACTGTGACCATGTCTTTTGCATAGACAGCACCCCGTACTCGTTCAAGTACAGAGGTTCGTCCCCATGCGCGACTCTGGATTGTGATAGGCAAGATCGGCAGAGGCAGCGAAGCCTGGCCAGTACGACGTAGTACGGGGGAGCAATTCTATTCTATGTGCTTGCCTTACGGAGTATTAATACAGTTTCCCTTTGCAATACATATCCCGGACTGCCTCGGCCGACCCGATGTCTAATGCACAAGATACGTCGATAACCCGTGCTCAGGCCTCTCCTCACACCAGCGTCCTGGACTGCGATGCTTTGGCGTTCGCGGCTTCGATGAACTTGTCCCGGCGCTCCTCTGCTAGATCCCTGGCATTTCTGAACGCGGTGGCGCCCTCGACAAGGGTCTCCCGGGTGTTTGTCATTGCGAATGCCATCAGTTGCGTCATGTGACACTCTGGCCGCCCTCCCTCGATCGCTGGCGCTGTGACGTGGTGCGCAAACAACTTCAACGTCCCGCCAGCGTAGATAGAGCTGTACGCGTGCGGCTGGGCGGCGTGCGCCGGGCAATCGTCTCCGCCGTAGTTTTGCAGGCTGTATAGCGCGGGCTCCGACGGCTCCGTCGTAGCGGGCTTGCAGCATGCCCACCGCCCAGCTGCTAGCCGGACCCTTCACCTCCAGGAAGAAGTTGAGTGCCAGGGGCTTGCCCAGCATTGCCGATGGTATGATGTAGTGGCCGACTTGTCACTAGCAGGCCGGGACAGCTTCTCGGGGCAGGCCCCGTAGTAGATGTCCGGCTTAGCCGGAGCGGTCGCCCCGTCCGTTAACGGCGCCAGGTTGCGAAACGCCGTGTTTCGGGCTGATGCGTGGTTGGGCTCATCGGGCCCGGGAATCGTCGGGTTCGTACAAGGCGTATTCGGAATGCACGCTGTGGTCGGTCAGATGCACGTCAAAGTTGCGGTTATACGGCGTTGTCTTCTCAGTTTTGGATGTTGTGGAGGTTGGAATGCAATAGCCAGCGTCCGGATTTGTAGATCCCGGCTTTTGAATTAACAACGACACGGTCGCCCCTGTCACGACAGACCGATGGTTTATTGTAGGATAGAAACGATACTAGACCAGCCTTGTTAGTATAAGTAAAAGCAGGACGATCCCGTTAGCATAGCCGTACTCCACGAAGATCGGACAGGTCAGGGCCGCCCTGTCTCGTAAATCGAGCTAAATCTTCGATCGATGGAGGATACAAACGCACGGCGAGCTGCTGAAAACGACCCCGACGGCCAAGCTCTTGTAGGGCCGCTTGCTTCAGGCGGGTCTTAGAAAGCCTATCCCAGAACTCAGGAGGATATGTGTACAGGATACCCACTCTTGTAGTTCGATCTCGCTTCGTGGTTTGGTCTGGTTATCGGCGCGCTGCTGATGTTCATAGTCGAGGTTGCTCATCTTGGAGAAATGGAATTGAGGGCGCTTTTCTGTTTTCTGTTATAGAGACAAGTGAACGGGGAGCACCAAGCAAACGAGGGGAGCGCATTCACGTCGCATCGTCCTGCATAAATGTCTGTTTGCCGTCGTTGGTGTTGAGAGGCTTTGGATAGCAGCCAAAGCACAGACTGGCGTCTGGAGAGAGCCGCTTCCGGCACTTACACGGAAAGGCGTATACGCCGATTGGCAACAGCCACGACGAACAAAGAACAGCCGTTTTGGGAGAAGTGAGACAACAATACTGTGCGACGAATGCATCCATCAGCTTGGCCATCTGGCACCGTCGACGTACCGGGATCGCAACGGACGGTCCCGGCGTGGAACCTCCGCCATGCGTCTTTCATCAGTGCCTTTCTAGGCGGCGAACAAGGGACCGCAATTCCATAGCTGTACAGGTACGTCGTACGGACAGACACGGTCAGCTGATCGATTGAAGCGAAGAAGAAGCAGAATACTACGGTACGATCACGAGGAGGTATGCGCAATGCGGAGGTGTGTGCGCGCCCAGCACGGCTCCTTCTCCCCTCCTCTCTTTCCGGAAATCCCGGCTTGTCGGGGTTGTCGGCGCAGGTAGCGGTGGACGTATCATACAACGTATCTTACGAGCAATACTGCAAGGAATACGCATGCACACGCCCATGCGCTTGCGCTTTCTTGTTACGGAAAATGCCATATTCTTCCCCTTCCCCCATCTTCAGGGCGCACGTGCTGGTCTGCCTGATTCTTTCCCTTGTCGCCCTTTTGCCTTTTGCCCTTTCGCCTGCTGCACTTCTACTCCGTACCTTCCTCTACTTTGTACATCATAATTACTGCGTGCATTCCCCATCTCTGTCACCCCTGCACCTTCTGCCCTCCATTCCCTACGGCCTATTACGGAGTATTATTACTCGGAGCATGCAACCCCTCCGATTCAATCAATCTATAAGAGCAGCGTGTCCCCACTTTTTGCGACCCACCTTCCGCACGCTACGTTTCCTTTTTTTCCCAGTCGCTGTCCTTTTCTGGCTCCTTCCCCTGTTGGCGGCTCAATCTCGCGCACCCTGCAGTTGGTCCGTAATAAGATACCTTTTTTTTTGTTCCCTTTCCGCCCCCTCTCACTCTGCTCCTCTACTCGTACTCTCGCTCACCACACGGTGGCCACAAAAAAAGAGGGCAAAACCGAAGCAGAGCCAGCACGCGCGCGCGGGAGATCCACCCCACAGCCCTTTTCTCGCGGAAGGGGATCCTCCCTGTGAATTGGATTGGCTCTCTGGGCCGTGGGCCGGACTGGCTGCGAGCTGCCAGGCACCCTCTTCTGACTGCCGAGCTGGCCACGATTCGGTCCGCGCTTGGAGGCGGCCGGCGACTTTTTCTGCTCCCCTTCTTCTCTTCCTCGTTGGCTTCCCTCGGTGCTGTTCCTTCTTGCTTCCCCTCCTCTCCCACCAGCGTCTTCTTCGCCTTGTCACTGCATACTCCGTACTCTCGCCTGCCCCCCCCATCCCCAATCGAACAGGCTCAGTAAGATACCTTGCATCTCTCGAACACGGTTTTATACACACGCGCATGCACATGCTAGACATTCGTGACAGACATCCACGGCAGACACTGCACGACAGACACCCATTTGCCTTCACAAGCACCGCCAACACTGTACGATCGAAAGGGCAGCTCGCCGGGCACAGCGGAAGAAACCAACAAGCCGGGCCTCGACCAACCGTGTAAATGACAGCCTCCAGCGCTCGACGCCGCCAGCCTTTGCATAAGCCCCCGAAACATGTGGTCACCGAGCCGGGCCCCCGAGTAATCAACGCCGCACCGTCGCTGGAAAAGGCCGAGATGTATGGTGTCGACGACGACCGGCCCGTGTTCTCGCGGGTCATGGCCCTCGCGGGCCGCATCTTTATCGAGACGATCCCGCAATGGCTCACCGTTGGGGCCATGCTGGCCCTCATTTTTGGCGGCTGCTGCTCGAACGTGTTTGCGCTCGAGGCCATTATCAAAGTTGAGCCTGCTAGTGGTGGGTTCCCTGTTCGCTTCTGTGTTCTCTCTCACCTCTTTCTGTCGTCCCTAACATGGCTAGGCACCCTCTTGACGTTTGTCCAATTCCTCTTCGTGGCCGCGACCGGCTACGTCTCCCAATTCGATCGCGAACGCCCTCCCCTCTTCATTCGACCGAACAAGGTCCCCCTCAAGCGCTGGATGATCAACATCATACTCTTCTTCAGCATCAATGTCCTCAACAACCACGCTTTTAGCTACAACATCTCCGTCCCCGTCCACATCATCTTGCGGTCCGGCGGCAGCATCACGACCATGGTCGCCGGCTTCTGCTACGGCAAGAGGTATTCCCGCATACAGGTCGTCGCCGTCATCCTGCTGACGGTCGGCGTCGTCATTGCCGCCTGGTCCGACGCGCAGAGCAAGGGTGTTGCCGAGGAGGCAGCGGAAGGCAACATCAGCTTTATCACGGGCCTCGCCATCTTATTTGTCGCCCAGGTGCTCTCGTCCATTATGGGCCTCTACACCGAAGAGACGTACAAGAAGTACGGCCCGCAGTGGAAAGAGAACCTCTTCTACTCGCACCTGCTGTCGCTCCCGCTCTTTATCCCCTTCTTGCCGTCCCTCGTGCGCCAGTTTATACGCCTTGCCGACAGCGCGCCGCTCACGCTGCCCTTTCTCGATGCTACGAATGTCGCCAACGCCGCCGTGGACGGCGAGGCGGCTGTTGCGGCCGGGCTACGACAGAGCGTGGAGCGCATCCACATCCCGAGCCAGCTCGTGTACCTCGTTCTGAACGTCCTGACCCAGTACGCCTGCATCCGCGGCGTCAACCTGCTGGCCGCGGCGTCGTCGGCGCTGACCGTGACCATTGTGCTGAATATCCGCAAGCTCGTCAGCCTGCTCTTCAGCATCTGGCTCTTCGGGAACCGCTTGTCGCCCGGCACACTCGTCGGCGCAGTGATTGTGTTCTCGGCCGGTGGCCTCTACTCCTTTGACGGGAAGAAGAAGCCGACGGCGCGGGCCCGGGCAGTCAGCGTCAAAGTCGGCTGACACCACGTGTGGTGACCTGGCTTTTCATTCTTTTTTCTGTTTACTTACATTATGACGGACGCAGCAAGAAGCGAAGCTTTTTCTGTCGTTTCAATGATCCATAGAGGACATAGAGGGCACGGTAGTAAATTTAGAACTGATTCCACTGTGAGTCTCTGGCAGCCCGTCGGCGGCATGTGAAAGCACAGCAGCGTATTCCGCCCGGACATACTCGGACACAAACTTCTAGACGCAGGCAGGCAAAATTAAGCTTTGGACTGCCGCTAGCGCACGATGGCATCCCAACTGGCCCTGTAGGAAGCACATAGTACACCGTTTGGCGGCCTCGCTAAATTTCCTCATTTTAGTGCCCCTGAGCAGCGACAGCAAGAAGCGTCCCAGGGGTAAGGGGACATGCAAGGGCGGTGTGGGTACGGGCACTTGGCTGTGCGGCCTGGCCATGTGCCCCTCTTGCGCTGTTCGGACTAATAGTTATCCGTAGGGGCGCTGGAAGCGAATATTCTTTGCCCTGGGACGACGTCACAGTGCAACTCTCCCAGCTGATAAGATAAGCATTCGGGCCATTGACCGTGTTTAGTGTTCTTACCCCGATAAACCCCCCCCAATTTTCGACTGCGAGACTTCGTCTGTCCTCGCTCCTTTACCATCGAGTCACTTCGTCACGTCGTTCACCAGCAGAAAGACGGGCACGCCGCTATTCGACCTGACACATTTTCTGACGCTCCGGGGTTTCTCTCCCTTGTTCTCCCCTTCACTGCAGCAGTTGCGAACGCGGGCACCAGGCTGATCTCAACGGCCTCCATCATGTCTGGTAAGATTCATGTGAACCCACAGCACAGCGTTCTGAGGCAGTCAATAGCTTACACAAACCTAGCCTCCGGGCGAAAGTATGCCTTTGCCCATGTGCACGGCGAGCTGTCGTCCCGCTCTACCTCCAACTCGCCCCCCAACACCGCATCGGGCTACCTCGGCCGCCACCATGACTCCGACGACGAGCACGAACACGAAGACGAGCACGACCTGACGTATTTTGACGACACGGCAGATGACGGCAAACACAAACCAGAGGCCCGCAGCGGCCAGCACCGAGCGAGCTTTAACGTGGGCAGCGACGACACCCCTAGCGAGGAGGGCAAAGACAAAGACTCCACCGTGCCAAAGAGAGATGAGGAAGAAGCTGGAGAGGAAGGGGAAGTTGCCGCCTTGCAAGATGGTATGCTCCCGCGTGACATGCCCAAGCGGACCGTCTACTACGATCCGGTGGCCGAGCGCCAGATGAGCCAGAGCGACGCCAAGCTCTTCTACCAGCTGAGCCAGCTGGATCTGCAAAAGGCGACGACGCAACAACTCACTGAGAGCCCCGTCATGACGAGCCCCCCGAACGGCGACGCTGGCTATACTATACCACCACGGTCGCCCCTGATTAGCAGTCGATTCTCCGAGTCCATCCCGCGACCTTCGGCGCCTGGGGGAGGCCATGGACATAGCTACGGGCCGAGCGACGTTCACGACGGTGCGTCCGTTAGTCTCCACGCAGTCGACGGATCTGTCCTTGGCGGGGGTGGCGGTGGCATAGGCCTCGACACTGGTCCAGATATCTTCAGCGCGGGCCTGACATCGGGGGCCGCCGTGAGAGCCGCCGCCGCTGCGGCCGGCGTGGGCGGATCGGGCCTCAGCATCGGCGAGCCAGCAGGCATTGGTAGCACGTCTTATGCCGATGCCGACCCGCAAGTCACGGCGGAGCTAACGTTCATCTTCAAGAACATTCAACAGGTAATTGACCTGCGCCACAAGTATATCCGTCTCTCATTGCAAGGCCCGATGGACAATCCCAAGGACGACCCGAACTGGGCCATCTACCCGCCGCCGCCGGAGCCCGTCTGGGCTGCGGAGCAGGAGGCTGCCAATGCTACGGCCAACGGGACGCGTGCTGCGAATAGTGTGAACAACAGTCTCACCAATAGCCTGGTCCTGGACCAGCAGCAACAACAAAAACAATCGGCCCCCTTGCCCTCGACCCCCGCTACTGACCCCCCCAAGAAGACGGTACCACCACGAAAGAGGAAACTCGGCCAAGACATTGGCGAAGACTTTGACATGGATGATTTGCTGCCGCTGCCGGGCGAGAGCGAGCTAACGTACCGGCTAGACGATGGCGGTGTGTACCAAGTGTTTGAAAACGAGAGGGCGGCCGCCGCAGACACACCCTTCGTTAGCGTGCCCACGCTCCGCGAGTTTTACATGGACCTCGAGCGCATCCTGTCCGTGTCAGCGGACGGCCCGAGCAAGAGCTTTGCCTACCGGCGGCTGCAGTACCTGGAGGGCAAATACGGCCTCTACACGTTGCTCAACGAGTACCAAGAGACGGCCGACACCAAGCGCGTGCCCCACCGTGACTTCTACAACGTCCGCAAAGTCGACACACACGTCCACCACTCGGCCTGCATGAACCAGAAGCATCTGCTGCGCTTTATCAAGAGCAAGATGAAGAAGTGCCCTGATGAGGTAGTGCTGTACCGGGACGAGAAGCACCTCACGCTCGCCGAGGTGTTTGAGAGCATCAACCTCACTGCGTACGACCTCAGCATCGACACGCTAGACATGCATGTGCGTATTTGACCCTCGCCTCCCTTCTATTTTTGTGTGTTCTGGCCCTCCACTAACTTGTTGTTGTACTTTATTAGGCCCACAAAGATACCTTCCACCGGTTTGACAAGTTCAACCTGAAGTACAACCCCATTGGCGAGTCTCGCCTCCGTACTATTTTTTTGAAGACAGACAACGACATCAAAGGTCGCTACCTGGCGGAAATCACCAAGGAAGTCATCTCTGATATGGAGTCGAGCAAGTACCAGATGGCCGAGTGGCGCATCTCGATCTACGGCAGGTCGATCAACGAGTGGGAGAACCTGGCGGCTTGGGTCGTCGACAACAAGCTATTCTCGCACAACGTCCGCTGGCTGATCCAGATTCCGCGCCTGTTCGACGTGTACAAGGGGTCAAACCTGATGGACTCCTTCGAGCAGGTCATCAAGAACTTGTTTGAGCCCCTGTTCGAGGCGACCAAGAATCCGGGAAAGTACCCGAAGCTGCACGTCTTCCTGCAGCGCGTCATCGGCTTCGACAGCGTAGACGACGAGAGCAAGATCGAGCGCCGCCGGCACAACAAGTTTCCCGTCCCCAAGGAGTGGACCTCGGAACAGAATCCGCCATACAGTTACTGGATCTACTACCTGTTTGCAAACATGGCGACGCTGAACGCCTGGCGCAAGCAGCGCGGCTTCAACACCTTTGTGCTGCGGCCACACTGCGGCGAGGCCGGCGACAGCGAGCACCTGGCCGTCGCCCTGCTCTGCTCGCACAGCATCAGCCACGGCCTGCTGCTGCGCAAGGTGCCGCTGCTGCAGTACATCTTCTACCTCGAGCAGATCGGCATCGCCATGTCGCCGCTGAGCAACAACGCACTGTTTCTGGCCTACGAGCGCAACCCCTTCCACCAGTACTTCAAGCGGGGGCTCAACGTCTCGCTGTCCACAGACGACCCGCTGCAGTTTGCCTTCACCAAGGAGCCTCTGATCGAGGAGTACGCGGTGGCGGCGCAGATCTACAAACTGAGCCCCGTCGACATGTGCGAGCTGGCCAAGAACTCCGTCGTCCAGAGCGGCTACGAGTTTGCCATCAAGCAGCAGTGGCTCGGCCCGGACTTTTACAAGCCCGGCAGCGCCGGCAACACGATGGTCAAGACCAACATCCCAGACCGGCGCCAGCACTTCCGGTACAGCACGCTGCGTGAAGAGTGGCAGATGTAAGCCCCCCTCCCGCCCCAATTCCATCTTGAATGTACGTACGGAGTATACAAAAGCGGAACTAACGGGTCAAAAAGGATTGAGAAATACACCCAGCCGTCTCCCCCGGCAGATATACTGCCAGAAACGGCCGTTATGCCGGTGCCGAAGTCACCGAGGCTGTCCAAGGCGCTAACGGCACTGGGCTTTGCGATTCTGCCGGCCACGGCAGCAGCGGCACCCATACCATCGACGCCGCCGCAGCCAACAACAACGGCAGACGACACTCCAGTGTCACCGTACCGGCAGTAAGCTAAATAAAAGATGCCGGCGTACGAAGAACAACGGATAAAATAAGTTAACATAGAATAATAGATAGGTTGCCGTGATGGTCGTCATGTGCGTAACAATTTTTGTCTCGGCTATAATCGCTTGTGTAGGGCCAATTCCGGGCCTCCGGGAATGGGTGTCCCGTATTTTTGGCGGCTGCTTTAGGCGCCGGAAGCGGGACACCCATTCCCAGGCAGGCCACGAGCTCGAAGACCTGGTGGACCCAGGTGACCTTATCCGCCTCGCGGCGGCGGCGGCCGGCAGGGTCACTGTAAGGACCGAGAAGGCTTCTGGTGCGCTGCTGCGGGCCGTCGCAACACTAGACCCAAACGTTGCCACAGCCGCCGCCGCTGCCGCCAGAAGGTGCTCCGATGAAGCCGAAGCCGCCCTCGCCGAACTTCGCGGCATCGTTGAGCGGGCGCGGGAGGCCGCTGATCATGCAGCCGCCGCCGCTGCCGCCGCCGCCGCCCAAGGCGCCAACGGCGAGAACAAGGATGAATTGGCGGAACATGCCGCCCAACGTAATTGTATCGCCGTGGCCATTGAAGGGTTTGAGGACAAGGCCGCAGAAGAGGCGCGGAAGGCGGCGGCATATGCCCACAACGCCAACCGCGTGGCACAGGCTAAGCAGGCGGAGGCAGGCGCCGCCGAAGCCGGACACGGTGATGCTACCGCTGGCAACAGCGGAGATTAAAGCGGCCCCCTTTTTGGTTTGGCTTGGTTTTTTTTGTGTATTAATTTTAGTTTTGGTTCTTATTTTTATTCTGCTTTTTGGATAACGCTTTTTGGATACTTTTTGGTTACTTTTTGACTTGCCAGACCCAACGTGTCCCATCCTCGCCGCATACTCCTATTACACGGCAGCACCATCCGGCCGGCCGCCGTATAATCAGCTACAACCGCCTCTGCCGCCACCTTTGCTACGGACATCGCTTGTTCTGCGTGTGTAACTGCATCTAGCGCTTCCAATGCAGCTACCGATGTGCCGGTGGCCACAATCGTATTGCCTGCCCCCGCCCCGAGCGCCGCTTCCGCTGCCATCAGCTCCGCTTCCGCTGCTTTCAACGCCGCCGCCCCAGCCCTCAACGCCACCGCTGCGGCATTGAGTGCCGCCGCCCCAGCTTCCACTGTCGCTGCCTCCAGCGCCGCCGCCGCCGCCGCACACTTCGCCACTCGTTCTGGGTTTGGTTTTTTGCCTGCTTCCGCCCCTGCCGCCCCTGCCTTTACCGCTGGACGGCCCCTAGCCGCCAGCATCAAGCTCTGCCAAATGTTGGTGTTTTCCCGCCGGCTGGGAGGGGATTTTGCTGCCGCGACGATCTTGGTTGTCCATACGCCGACCGCCCATTCTGTGATGCTGGCTGCGTCCTTCGTAATCTGTATGCTCTCTTCTGTACAGCGGATGCCAGCCTCTAGGAGGTCTACGGCCGTCATATTGACTACCCGGGCCGCCTCTTGGTCAGCCGTTGTAAGCATCTCCGCATCGTCAATGTTCATCTTATCCGTGCTGGCCTTCGCGACCACACTTGCCGACACGACCAACTTCGCGAGCCCGGGGGACCTGTCTGGCACCATTGAAAAGAAATTTTCAAGCTCTCCAGCCTTAAGAAGCACCGAACACCCCTCAAGCCACATTCTAGATTGGATCTCCAGATCGAGAATGGTCGTCGTGTTAACTCGTGCGGCGTCGATGGCGGCTCTTGCCGCCACTTCCACAGTTTCGACAGAAATGTCGAGCGGCACTGTTAGTCGTCCGCTCAAATAGTGCGCTTTGGCAGCCGTGGACATATTAGAGTGCACAGCATTACGACTTGCCATTCCTTCCCTCGCTCTCTGTCCCTTTTCTCCGGGATCGAGGAAGACAGCCACATATCTTTCACGGATTGAATGTGCCTGTGCACTGCCCTGTGCATTGCGTGCCGATAACTCCCTCGACGATGTCGTCGTCGCTTCTCGGATGCCTCCAACCGGGACGGCCGCGAGGGCTGCGGCGGCCCTCGCGCGGAGGGCGGCGCAGATCGCGCTGATAGCGCCCGCCGCCAGCCGCGGCGATGCCATCTCTAGCGCCTCGCGCGAGTCTGCCAGCAGCTGCTGTGGGGTCTTCGATGCTGCCTGCATTGCCGTCTGTGCTAGGACAGTCACCAGAACGGCGTTTGAGATGGCTGCCGGCACCGGCACTGACATCGACGATAGCGCAGGTGCTTCCTGACGTCGATGTCGCCGCGAGATTCGTTCGCACATCCACTTGACGATTCCCGTGTTGCCGCGGCTTACGGTCGTGGTTGTTTTGCCGTGTTTTATAGAGACAGCAACCGAACCGCTAGCTGTGTCATCTTCTTGGTCTAGGTCAACCTTGCTGCCTTTTTTTTCATAGCTGGCAAGACTGTCCGTGTCTGAGGAGAGCGCCATGATTGTCTTGGCGTCGTCGGCGTCGTCGAACATGTCATCAGCGAAGGGATCCATGGTGTTTAAATTGTTTTGCTGTATCAGAAGGCAGGTAGAAGATGAATAAGAATAGATTATTTAAATAAGAATAGATTATTTGTGCTCCAGTTGCCAAACACTCCGTCTGCCCCTGTTGTAAAAAATTATGGTATGACAGCTATGTTGTTGGTAAGAGGGATGTCAAAACCCTAAACTGTGGCCAACGACTGCCCAAAACAATGATCATGTGACATCCCTGGTACGCGTACACATGATGTCACAGCCGGACACAAAACAGCTACAGCGCCTCGAGCCTCGAACAGCTGCATTGAACTCGGTAGTAGCATTTGGCCGGCTGTTAAAAATCGGCGCCGCTCGGGACAGTTTTGGCACGCCGGACGACGAAGGGAGACAAGTTTGGGGGAAAGAGACCAAGTTTTAAGCACGAAGCGTGTTAAAGAACGACGCTTCAAGATGGAATTGGTTTGTATTTTCATAGCTAGACAAGGCAAGGTTTGCAAAACGGGAAAATAAGCAATATTCGCCGATGGGGTTGCATTTCCCGTTGCTCTTCGCTGGCCGTATTTCTTGTCCAGCTTACTGCTCGAGCAATGACACCAGCATGTTCGGCATTGCGGCCGGGGCTTCGAGTCTGGTATCCCTTTACGTGTAAGTCATGATGCTGGACTTGGGTGACCTCCACTCGCACTTTTGTGACCTTTGATTGGCTCGACATCTCAGGGAATATTTACAGAATGCATAACACGGAATATCAATAGTCCGAGAGAGCGAATCAGACACGGTGCCGTGCAGCGACTGGTAATTCCAAACATGAGTAGCGTGACAGCGACCCTTTTTCTATTTGATTTGATTTCATTACCATGCTTTCCTCTGCTGTCCCAACCCCACTCCTATAGCCACTGTAAAGCCAGGCCCGAGAGGGACTAAGATGATGCGTAGGCAACCCAAGCGCCGGAGCACAGCTAGCAGCTGCTCTAAAACAAATGAGCAATTGCGCAGCAGCGAAATACGGACGGGCGCTGCGGCCTGCGGCCTGCTAGCTCTCTCGCCCGGTCGTCGCCCCTGTCCATTTCCCTGCTTTCCCCGTTGCGTTGCTTTGCTCCTTCTCTCTTTCTTTCTCTCGGCTGCTCCTTCCCCCAGCGCCAATCTCCATCGGTCGTCGGCACCACCACCAAAAAATAGTGTAGGCACGCACGTTTCCATTGTCTCCGCCTCTCCCTCTCCCTCCTGCATCATCACCATACTTCACCAAAACACCTTCTGCTTCGGCTGAGCTTTTTCTTTGGCAGGCTTCCATTTCCTGCATCTCGTATTCGTTTTGTTTTGTTGCCTTTTTTTTTTTTTGGCACACTGCGCACTAGAGGAGGCGACCTCCCGTTGTTTTTTAAGAGACCGCAACTCCAATCCCGTTATTATTACGTGTGAGCTCATTTTGCCCTCGTCGGTTTATCGCGGAAGACACCAAGCAAAGCATCTTATGTTCTTCTCGCCCCCGTTCCTCTCCCTCTTTCAAGCTTCACTCTAGCTTCCGCCTTCTTCCTCCGTCGCCTTCTTCTCGTCTTCGACGCTGCCTTCCGCAGATCCCCTACCGGCCAGGCCTTCTCGAGGGCCGCACTGTTTATGCTGACTCTGGACTGTTTAATGCCAGCCTCCCACTTGAAACGACCCGAGCAGAGCAGCCCAAAACCCACATCCATCCGCACTTCCGGCCGGCGAAGCACATAGAGAACACTGTCTCTCTTATTTCTCTTTGCCAGCGCCCTTTTATTTGGCACTTCTCGAAAAGAATCGGAGCCCTTCCCCTAGCATGTCCAGACCGACAAGCCGTCTTGTCGGTGCGAATCTTGCCTCTCTGTAAAGCCATTCCTCAGGCAAAGGTAGAGAACAGCGAAACAGGGGGGAGAGAGGCGCAACTACAGCAGTTTGTTCTATCAGCAGCGTCCGAACGAGCGACCGCCGGCTTTCTGACGACTTCCCCACCCTTCCGCCGGAACGAACTCGAGGCCGCCCCTATTCATCTCTCCATTCGAGCTAATAAGCTACCGCGATAATCTTCCGTGTCTTGCGGTGATTCCGCAGTCTCCGCCACCATGGTTTTCATCGGTGTCTACAAGGCTATCTACGACTACGTGCCTCAGGCGGAGGGTGAGCTGGCAATCTCTGAGGGCAGCCTTCTTTGCGTGCTCGACAAGGACGGTGACGATGGCTGGTGGAAAGCCAAGAAGAAGGCCACTGGCGAGGACGAGGACGAGCCAGAGGGCTTGATTCCCAACAACTACGTCGAAGTGGTAAGCGTAGACCGAAAAGATCTCTCCGTGAGAGATGCTTTCCCCTACTGACTCTTCTTGTATCCAGGCCGAACCTGCTAGCCATGCGCGTGCCCTATACGAATACACGAGACAGACAGACGAGGAGCTTTCCTTTCCCGACGATGCCCAGCTGGCAATCTACGACACCTCTGATCCCGACTGGATTCTCGCCGGCTACGGAGGCGAATATGGGTTTGCGCCGTCCAACTACATAGATCTGGATGGAGCAGGGGCAGGTGCAGGAGCCGCAGATGAAGATGAAGCCGAATCAGCCGAGCCGCCGCCGCCAGCGTTGCCCACAAGACAGCCCGTTGTCAATGACGACGACACTCCTAGCCCTCGCCTACCACCCCGTGGCCCATCCGGCGGTGGCGAGCCAGGTAGCCCGACCGCCACGTCCGGCGCCGCAGCTGCGCTCGCTAACGTCCTAGTTGGCCGCTCTGCGCCGAGAGCATCAACCCCGCCTCCTTCGCTGCCGACGCGGCCACGGTATTTCTCCGATGCATCCGAAGAAGAAGACCCGCTATCGCCGCCGCTGCCAACACGGCCACGACCCCAAGCGCATTTTGAAGACGACGCACCCTCGCCTTCTCTGCCGCAGCGCAGCAATAGCAATGCGTACGACAGCAGCCGCGGGAACGACACCCGGGGCAACCAGTATGGCGAGGAAGAGACGCATCCCACAAACACCCTCGGCCCTGGCGGTTTCCATCTGTACAATATCTCCGAAATGGTGTCAGTGATGGGCAAGCGGAAGAAGATGCCGACGACTCTGGGAATCAATCTCAAGACTGGCATAATTTTGATAGCGCCGGAGCGGGCGCAAGACGGCCCCTCTCAGGAGTGGTCGGCCGAGAAAATGACGCACTATTCCCGGGAAGGCAAACATGTGTTCATGGAGCTGGTTCGGCCAAGCAAAAGCGTCGACTTCCATGCCGGTGCCAAGGACACGGCCGAGGAGATTGTCAGCGCACTTGGTGAGCTTGCCGGTGCCGTCCGGGCCGAAGGCCTACGCGAGGTGATTCTTGCAGGTACCGGGCACGAGTTGAAGAAGGCCGTCGTGCTATACGATTTCATGGCCCAGGGCGAGGATGAGGTCACGGTGGCCGCCGGCGACGAGGTTATCGTTCTTGATGATAGCCGCAGCGAGGAATGGTGTCAGGTGCGCCGCGTTAAGAACGGCAAGGAGGGTGTCGTGCCGATCAGCTACGTCGAGGTGACCGGTGCCATCACGTCGGACATTCCACCGCAGCTATTGTCGCACCTCTCGGCACCGACGTCGCCCACTACGAAAACCGCACCAGCCATTTCGGCAGCACAAGCTTCGGCCGCAGCTAAGTCCACGGTGAAGCAGAACCGGCTGGATGAAGAACGCCTGACACGCGACGCCGTGCGCGCTGCCGTGAAAGACGAGTCAAGACGAGCATCTGAGGTAGGACCTGGCGTGCATTTGCCTGAGAGGCGCAGTAGTTTATTTGCAAGGGATGGTAATAATAACGGCGGTGGGCAACAGCAACATCAGCGCAAGAAAGAAAACGGGCGATCTGATGGAAACGGCGGCAGCAGTTCCCGCTCAAGCAAATCTAGTATGTTTGCCTCCCCCCCCCCCCCCCCCCGGGGGGTGGCTTTTTGCCTTTTTCTCCCATCCCAACCCAACGGTTTCACACAATTCCTTGCTAACCGTCGTAAGAACCCGATGCATCCAAGGTTCGGGTCTGGTCCGACCGAACCAAATCCTTCAGCGTAGAAGCGCAGTTCTTGGGCCTCAAAGACGGCAGAATTAATCTTCACAAAATGAACGGTATCAAGATTGCCGTGCCCGTCGCCAAGATGTCCATTGAGGACCTCGAGTACGTCGAGAGCGTGACGGGTATATCCCTCGACGAAGACAAACCACTCTCGAGCATGAAGCGAAAGTCCCAGGCGCTACAGCAGCAGAAACAGCACTCCGAGTCTCAGAACTCCTCAGGCACGAAGGTTGGCGCCTCGGTCGAGCCCAAGAAGTCCGACTACGACTGGTTCCAGTTCTTCCTCAACTGTGACGTTGCCGTGGGCCTCTGTGAGCGGTATGCACAGGCGTTTATTAAGGACAACATGGACGAGAGTGTGTTGCCAGATATTGACTCCAGCGTCCTCCGTACCCTGGGTCTGCGCGAAGGGGACATCATCAAGGTGATGAGGTTCCTGGATAGCAAGTATGGTCGTACGAAGAAGGCGGCCGGAGGTGATGACGGTGCCGAGGGCGGCGGGCTTTTCTCTGGACCGGGCGGTACACTCCGAAACAACACGCGCAGAGGCCGGCCCACACCCACGACACAGACAAGCGACATTGTCGACGCCAAAGCCTTTTCGCAACAAAAGTCGGGCGACGACAACAACGTCACAAATGGCAACGGCAACGGCGTGGCATCTCCTGTGGCCCAGCCGGTTGCGGACAGAGTTAGCCCTACTGCCAAGCAGACTCCATCCGGCGGATTCGATGATGACGCTTGGGACGTCAAGCCGTCTCGACAACCCGCAGCACAACCTGAACCAGCAGCGCAGCCCGCCGCTCCAGTCGTGGCAACCCGAGCCCCCGAACCTGCACCCCCGCCACCAGTTGCAAAGCCCACTGCGGCCCTAACCGGATCGATGCAGGAACTGTCATTGCTCTCACAACCTCTGCCGGCGGAGAAGCTTAATCCCAACCCGCTTCCACCCATCACACTGCCGCCGCAGGCAACACCTGCGGTATCGCTGCCTGCCGCCCAACCACAAGCTCCTCAACAACTGCCGGGGGCTTCCCCTGCCTTCTTTGCCGGTCTTGCTCAGCAGCAGACGGGCATTCAGGGAATGAACGGCCTCCAACCGCAGCAAACTGCCTATGCTCGGGCCCGGCCTATGGCGCCACAATATACGCAGGGACAGGGTGGCTTGCTTCCTCCGCCACCTGCGCGTCCCCTCTCGGCGCCGCAGTCCGCGCAGCCGAGTGGTTTTAGTCCTCCTCCATTGCAACCACAAATGACGGGTATCGGCTTCGGGCAGGTAGCCCCTCCAGGCCAGAGCCTCAACGACATTAATCAGGCACGGATGCAGCAGCAATACGCCCAACAGATGCAGCAGATGATGGCACAGCCCACGGGCATGATGCCGATGATGACGGGCATGCCCATGCAGCAGGCGCAGCCGACCGGTTTTGGCATGCCCGGCCAGTTCATGCCGCAACAGCAAAACCAGTTCGGACAACCGATGCAGATGCAGCCGACCGGGTTTGCAGGCCCCTTCAACCCCGGACAGCAGTTCGGCATTGCGCCGCCACCTGGTACCACCCTTAACTCGATGCTGCCGCCTGCTCTAGAGCCCCAACGGACAGCCATGCCGACCCCGCAGCAGCCCATGCAACCCCAGCCGACGGGCAACTTCACCCAGGGCTTCGGAAACCACGGCATGGCACCGGCGCCTGCGCCCCTCCTGCCACAAAAGACCGGCCCTCCTCCTCCCGTCCGGTTCGGCGTGACAGAGGAGACCAAGAAGCTGATGCCGCAGGCTACGGGCCGGCGTGCCAATCTTTCTGCTGCAAGTAAGTGTAACCTAATGCATTTCCCTGTATGGCTTTTCAACGTTATGCTCGATCGCTAACATATTTTCAACTATAGCTCCGGAAAATCCATTTGGCTTCTAATTGCGGTAGAAGTGGAATGTTGTTTGAAGATGATAAGATGTGTACTAACCCGAGATTGCGAGACATTTGTAGTCCCTTCTTTTCTTGTTGACCGGTTTTTTTCTTCCAGCCGCTTTTGTCCTTCTCCTGTCCATATGTTCGATTTGTTTTCTAAACCAGTCATGATTCAAAAGTACCTTGCGGGGAGGAGAATGGCGAAGCAGGGAGGGAGGGAGAAGAGGTGGAGATAGAGCTGGTGGGAAGCTGGGTGAGGAGAGCTGGACTTCGCATTGATTGATGTTTGTGTTCAGCAAGCGTAGTCCGTTTCGTCTTAGCTTGACTTTTCCTATCTTGGGGGTGGGGGGGGGGGGGTTCACCAACGTTCTTGATTCCTGGTTTTTGACTTTCTTATGCGTTTTGCACTCCTTGATGCCATTTTGGCCGTTTTTACCCCTTTCTTTTCTTCCCTTTTTTGGACAAAACTAGAGCATCAACACCGTATATAACATTATCTCCATATACATAATAGCATAACACCTTTTCTCCCGTTTCACGGCGATATTAAAAGTGATTTCAATAGGACTTACGTGAGCTGTATAATCAATGCTTTGAATATTCAGGAATAAGAAAGGCACTTCATAATAGATATGCAACAAGAGATTAAGAAGTGAACATTACGTCCAAGTAAACCAAAAAAAGAAAAGCAAAAGAAAGAAAGAAAAGAAACACAGGTAGCGAATATGACATCACAAATATAAAGATAAATTGAATTGGAATAAGATTTTTTTTTTTTTTTGGCAGAGTAGTTCTGGAGGTGGTGAAATAAGCAGGGGAAAGTAAAAGTAAATTAAAAACTACCCTCTAACTAACGAACAACGAGCGAGAGGAAAGATAGAACCAAAACCAAAAAAAACAGAAAATTAAAGAAATAATACGTAGCCTCCCAAAAACATTTCAGCCCGTTCCCCTTCTCAAACCTTTCTTAAAAAAAGATGCAAAAAGATGAAAGAAATATCTTCTATGCTCCCCCTTTCTCCGGCGACCCTTCCTTCGTTAAGCAAAATAATAAAGGTCATAACCATCCTCAATGGACCCCCGTATCACCTACGACGAGGGATTTATTCAACATATGCAAACCAGATGCGCTTCTCCAAGAAAAAAAGACAATCAAAACCATAGATGTTGATGTATATGAAAACATATCCACACGTATCTTAGACTCGGCCTGACGCTGGGCGTCCACTCGTCCCCTCGCCTACCCTAGGCGGGTCACTGTGTGGCTCGCATCTTTCTTCGTGGCTTTCTACTGGATTTCGGTCAGATCGTCCTCGACCTTGAGCAGGTCGGCCACGGTCCGATGGCGGACACCGCCGTCGGCGTCTGCGGCCACGCCGCTCGCAATGGCAGCCGCGGTCGGTTCGGCCTTCTTGGGCGCCGCGGCACCCGGCTCGAATCGCTTGCGCACGGCCGCGATCATCTTGAAGAACCAGTGCACGTTGAGCGAGTTGAGCGTGATGTTGCTGGCGACGTACAGGATGAACAGCCAGAGCGGGATAGGGCCGTTGCCGGCACCAAACGCGCGGACGGACGGATCGTTGGCAGCCGCCGGGTTGTTGATCCACTCCATCGAAGGCCCGTCCCACACGGCGTTCCACATGTCGCGGTACACCCAAGTCGACATGTACATGCCGTAGACGAGGCGGCAGGAGAAGAAGGAGCCAATGAGGGCGATGCCGTTGTAGAGCTGGGCGCGGGAGCCAGTCATGTTCACTTTGTCAAAGAACCAGTGGAAGTTGAGGAAGGGGGTGGACAGCTCGTAGAGGATGAAGTTGGTGGCGTAGTAGTTGAGGAAGGGTCTCTGCATAGTCTTGTTAGCCGCTGGATATGGAAGAACAGGGGAAGTCTTTCGGGCTCGGAAGGAAAACGCACAAAGCCAAACGAAAAGACGGTCAGCGCGCTGACGGCGTGCGCCAGCACACCGGCTCCGAACACGTCGAAGTTGAACAGGGTGATGAGCAGATCATACAGGAAGTAGCCACAGGCCAGGGCGGCGACCATGGAGGACGTGCCGCTGTAGCCCCAGATGCGCTCCTTCCAGTCGGCGTCCATGTTCTTGCGCTCCTGGTCGACGGCCATGCACCAGAGGGCGAGGGTGTTGATGATCAGGCTCTGGACGAGCGAGACCACGTGCGAGTTCCAGTTGAGCTTCTTGGCGCGGCTCATGGGCCCGTAGATGTGCGGGACGAAATAGTTGGACAGCGCGGGTGAGACGGCGACCTGTATGGTGGTGTAGAAGATGGTGGCGAGGATGATCTGGTGGATGTGCAGCGGCAGCACTTCGAGGCTGAGAAAGTCGGCTAGGGGCTGCACCGCCCGGCTCAGGGCCGGGATCGGCGGGATAGGGAAGACGTCCCGCATCGTTGCAGAGAGGCGGAGGAGGGAACGGCTGAGGCCGTCAGGCTGTAGAAAAAGGGGGGTGGTGATATCTGCAGCGTCGTCGGGCTGGGAGGTGGACTAAACGCGAGCATGTCAGACGAAAGACGGCCAAGAAAGAGAGAGAGAAGCAGGGCTATATAAAGCCTCCGAAGCAGGCAGCCACCCGGCCCCGTGACAGCCCGCGGGAGAGCGAGTGTGTTGGACGAGGTTATATCCCGAGCACGGTCTTGGCTCTAAATCGTCGTCGTTTGCTCCAACCGAAAGGAAAACCAAGACAACTGACCTGTGGACGGAACGCCAGGCAACTGCCCTCTCTCGCTGGGGAAGATGCAAGAAACCAAGTCCAGCTAGAGCGGTCAAGCTAATCTGCCGTGAGAGAGAGACAGAGAAGGGCGCAGAAAGCTAACGAGGCACAAACTCGCTGAGAAAGAAAGTGAGGCTGTCGTCGAGGTTGGGCGGCGTTCCAGTCGACGACAGGCTGCACGGCAGAGGCTGGGAGGGGCGAGAAAGCAAAAAAGAGACGACAGAAGGGAAACGCAGCCAAAAAGAGAAGACCAAAAAGCAAAAAAGTAAAAGAGAGGGACGATGCAGGCGAGAGGGGAGAGGCCGCGTTTGTTGCCTCGGCGGCGTCCTGGATGCGAGCTGAAGAGGCAGAAGGGAGAGAAGGCAGCAGAGCGGGAGGTCGCCAATGGATGCCGCAGGTTTAGTGGAGAATGGTGGAGGGGGCCCCCCGTTTTGGCAGTTTGTTGGGGGAGGCTAGAACATTAGCGGGAGTCGCTATCTTATCGCATGCTCCAGGGGCGTGGGCAGTAGCTGCGATGTACCGTCCCAGCATCTGTCATGTGGCCGGGTACAAGACCGGTACAGGAGAGGGTCCCGAGGCACGGGGCCAGCCACGCGACCAGCTCAGCTGCACAGTGCGCCCAGGCGGCGCCGGCGGGCGTCATCAGCACCTGTGGCTCAGGGGACTGCGAGCCGTGGCGCCTGACGCTGACCGCGTGGCATTTTCGAGACAGCGAGACGACGACCGAGAGAGCGAGAGAGAGCGCGAGAGACACACGCACACCAAGCCATGGCTGACCTGCTATACGACCTGCTGGCAGCCTCGCCGGCCGTGTCCGGCCCCAACGGCGCGTCCATCTCGCCGCCGCCGCCGGCGCTGCTGCCGTCCGGCCCGGCCGACGCCGATGCCCTCGCCTACCTGGCGACGCTGGCCTCGAAGCCGCTGGCGTCGCTGCAGTCCGAAGAGCCCCTGACGCTGTCGCAGTCGTCGCACTCGCTGCAGCTGGCGCTGCAGGGCCTCGCCAAGAAGTCCTACCAGCCCGTGCTCGAGTCCGCCCGGCGCCACGCCGCGCTGCAGACCGCCGTGCCGCAGCTCGTCGCCAGCACGGCCGAGCTGCGCAAGGCCATTCCAGCGCTCGACGACGAGGTCGTGCGCTTCTCGACGACGTACCGGGCGGGCAAGGCCGGCGCGGCCTCAGGGAGGGCTGACGTGCTCGCCCGCCGGCGCCAGGCCCTGCTGCTGTCGCGCAACGTGGAGCGGCTCGTGGACGTGCTGGAACTGCCACCGTTGCTGGCCTCCTCCGTGGCTGCGGCTCCCGTTAACTACGCGTCGGCCCTCGACCTCAACGGCCACATCCGCCGTCTGTACGCGCTCTACCCGGACTCGCCGCTGGTGCGGTCGGTGGCCGTCGAGGCCGACGAGTCCATGCGGGCGACGGCCGCAAGCCTCGTGCTATCACTCAAGGCGCCGGGCCTGAAGCTGGCGGCGGCGCTGCGGACCATAAGTTGGCTGCGGCGCGTGCTTCCAGATCTCGAGGCGGCCGCGGCGGCCGTGACAACGGAGACGGCACAGGTGCAGGCACTGGCGCAGGCACACGCTACGGCGACAGCAAAGAGCAACACCGGCCGCTCACATTATGATGTGGCTACTCAAGAACGCGCATTGGGTGCTCTATTTCTCATCTGCCGGCTGGCGACGCTGACGACGATGCTGGACGCGCTGGCGCCGCTGCGCGAGCTAGCCGACCAGGAGCGGGCCCGGCAGAAGACCATCGGCGCCGGCAACGCGTGGTCGGGCGGCCAGCAGACGGAGCGGTACCTGAAGCGGTACATTGAGATCTTCCGCGAGCAGAGCTTTGCCATCGTGTCCATGTTCCGGAGCATCTTCCCATCGACGACGACGGGTAACGGAGCAGCCAGCCACAGCGATCTTTCTGACGGCCCAGAGCCGCGCTCCTCTACATCTTCATCGATATCAACATCGACGTTGGCGACGTCACCGACATCGACACACGCATCTACATCTACACTACCAATACCGTCGTCCGCCGCCGGGCCTCCGATAGACGAAGCCGACCCCCTCGAGCCCTTACCGCCGGCCCTGGCCACTTTCCCGCTGCACCTCGTCGACATGCTGCTCGACACCCTGCGCCAGTACCTGCCCACGGTGCGCGACCAGGCCTCGCGCGACAGCCTGCTGACGCAGGTGCTGTACTGCGCCGGCAGCCTGGGCCGCCTGGGCGGCGACTTTGGCCTGTTCCTGGCGACGCTGGACGTGGGCGACGACGCCGAGGAGGAGTGGGTCGAGGTGGTGCGGCGGCACCGGCAGCTGGCGGGGCGGTTGGAGTCCATCGTGGGCGACCCGCGCGAGAAGCGGTGAGGTGTCCAGGTCGAAAAGAATGGGTTGGCCCTGTCCAAAGGCGCTGAAAAAGGCACTGTGCGCGGCGCGCGTGACGGAATGGTGATGACAGGCATTATTTAGAGCTTAGTACGGAGTACGCCGGCACGAAAACAGGGATGGCGGACAGGATCAAATGAAAATCAATAGCATGCAAAGTGCTGACTATGCGCCTCTGCGTAAGATGTAATGGGAAACTCGTCTGGAATGCGCTTTGTTGCCTGTGGCAGCGATACGAAAGTAATCGCGTCGGGACTAGCCGGATAGGCGCGGGCTAATACGTCCCAGCAAAGCGGGCGGTGTTTTGAGCCGCCACCCAGCTGACCTCGCTGAAAAATTGCTTCTATACCGCGGCCGGCATCGTCATCGCCCTGTCTCGCTCGCATATAGTGGCAGCGCCGTACGTTTTCTTACCATAGCCTCACGAACCGCATCGCATTTTCAATTTAATGCACCCCTGATCCCAACCCATCCTCTGCCAATGGGCGCCTTCCGTGGTCCGACGCCGTTCTTCCGCCGACGGTGTTCCTGAACTCGCCCGCCTCCTCCCTCTTCTTCCCTCTCTCCCCCTGGGCCCATTTTGTGGTCTGAACAAGCCTCGCGCCTCGGGGACCATCTCCCGATTGCGTCCGCTTATTCTGCCTGGGCGTGGAGACGCACTCCCCAACCGGCGCCATGTCCAATGGCTCGACCAAGACGGGGTCCAAGACACGCAAGTTTCCCGCTTGGCGCCTTCTTCCCTTTGTCAATATCTTGCTAACCCTCCTCCGCAGCCTTCCATCTTCTCGCCGGCCTAGGCTCCGGCGTTCTCTCGGCCGTGCTGCTACAGCCCATTGACCTGCTCAAGACCCGTGTCCAGCAGTCGGGCCACCACAGCCTGCGGCGCGTGCTCGCCGACCTGCGTGCGGCCGCCCAGGCGTCTGCCACGGCGAGCAATGCTGCCGTTGCTGCAGGGTCGTCAGCACCGCCGGCGGCGCGGCCCCGTGGTTTTGTCGCCAGCCTGTACCGCGGCACGGTTCCGTCGGCGCTGCGCACAGGATTCGGCTCGGCCCTGTACTTTGCCGGCCTGAACGCGATCCGCTCCAGCGCCGCAAAGGTGCCCGTCCTCGCCGCCAGCAGCTCCTCCACGAGTGGCAACAGCGGCTCCTCGGGCCTGGTCAAGCTCTCTAACACGGGCAACATGCTGGCTGGCGCCGTGGCGCGCGCCTCGGCCGGCTTCGTGCTCATGCCGCTGACCATCATCAAGGTCCGCTACGAGAGTAACCTGTACGCCTACCGGTCGCTGGCCGAGGCGAGCACCGACATCATGCGCAAGGAGGGCCTGCGCGGCTTCTTCTCGGGTTTTGGCGCCACCGCCATACGCGACGCGCCCTACGCCGGCCTGTACGTCCTGATGTACGAGCAAGTCAAGCGGCGGCTCAACAGCGTGGCAGCTCGGAATCTAGCGGACCCCTCTTCGTCCTCTGCGTCTTCGGCCACCACCGTCCCCATGGGCGTCTCCCACGCGGCGGCGATCAACTTCTCGTCGGGCATCATCGCGGCCGCCACCTGCTCGGCCGTGTCGAACCCCTTCGACGCCGTCAAGACGCGCATCCAGCTGCAGCCCGCGCGGTACCGCAACATGCTGCACGCGGTGCGGCGGATGCTGGCAGAGGAGGGGCTGCGGTCCATGTGGAACGGGCTGGCGCTGCGCATGAGCCGCAAAGCCATGAGCTCGGCGCTGGCGTGGACCGTGTACGAAGAGATGATCCGGCGGGCCGAGACGCGGTGGGCGGCAGCTGGCCACGGCGACAAGGACGTCTTATAACACTTGATGAGCGATCTCGCTCTCCCACATACCTCCCCCTCCCCCTCTTTTCCCTCTCCTTTCTCTTTCAACCGTTTGTCTCTGTGCATCAGCCCAAATGCACAAACTCTGGCTTGTATTTTTCCGCGTTGCGTTATTGTATTTTTACCACCCAAGAAGACGTGGTCCTAAGACAGGGGGGGAAAATGAAGGGAACGGCAAAACGGAGGCCAAAAAAGAACCAACTTTACTCTATGTAAATAGCACGACTAAGCTGAGATGATAGGATAAGTAGGGATATAGATAAAAAGATAACATAAGGACAAAAGAAGAAGCACTTCTCTTTCCTTCGTAGATTGGCTAGCCTCATTCTTCATCGTCTCCACCACGTCACGCTCCTTTTCGTCCAGCGCATATGTCGACATCAGTCATCACATGTCTCCTTTCAGAAACATGGCAGTTTCCCCAAACAGCGGCCTCGAAAGAGAGGTCTTGTGCACGGGCCTTGGTTCGTAGCTGCTGGGCGGACGAAAAAAAAAACAAAGAGATAAAAGAACACAGATCGAACAGAACCCTCAGCAAGGCACCGGGAGTTCAACAACCACTAGAAACCAAAAAAAATCCGTGTAAGTCAAACCCTCCCGGAGAAATCCCTATCCAAAAAAGAAAAACACAAACCAAGAAACCAGCACGACGTAAATAAAGAAGCGAAACAAAGGAGAGATAAGGCCAAGCAGGAGAAATTGACTTATTTGGCGCCGGCCAGGTACATCAGCAAGCCAGGCGACTTGCTGCGGCTCCGTCTGCGCTCCTTCTTGCGGACCCACTCAAACTCGGGCTCTAGGTGGTTGTGGTGGTGATGTCTGCCGCGGTCGTCCTCGACCTTGAGCACCACTTTGCGGCTCTCGCGGATGGTCTTCGTGTGCTGCCACCAGTATTCGCGCTCCTCCTCGGGGACCCAACGCTTAACCAGAACATAGTTGGGATCCTGCTGTAAGTCAGTAACGCTGGCCAGCCTCAAGAGACCTGGAAGGGACGAAGAAGGGAACCAAAAAAAAAAAAAAATAGGAAACTCACTTGGTCAAAATCAAAATCGACGTGGTAGAAGTTCAGCGTCTCGATGGACAGATGGCGCCGTGCCATGCGGGTGTACGTTGGCCGCTGCAGCTGCGGCTGCGTGCCGATCTCAATTGCGACCTCCGTCCGCTTCTTCTCCTCCTTCTTCTCTGGCTTGACGTGCTTCTTGTCGAGAATGGCCTGGATGTCCTTCTCGTCGACGCCCGACCGAAGCAGGTCCTCCTGCAGGCGCCGCTTGTACTCGCGCTCGTTTTCCTCACGCTCGGCCTTCTCCTTGGCGATGCGCTCAAGCTCCTTGGCTTTATAGCGCTCGATAGTCTCTTTCTCCAACTTCTCGCGCCGGTCCTTCTCCTCCTGGGCCTTCTTCTGCGCCTCGAGGGCCTTCAGCTCTAGGTCCTTCTTAATGCGCTTCTCCTCGAGCTCGCGATCCTCGCGGCGCCGGATCTCGTCCAGCTCGCGCTTGGCCCGCTCGAGCTCCGCCTGGCTCTTATACTCCTTCTCGCGCACGCGCTCGCTGCGCTCCTTCTCCTGGTTGGCCTTGATGGCGTCGAGCTCGCGCTTGGCCCGCGCCATGTCGGCCTCCTCCTGGGTGCGCAGCTTGCGCTCCCGCTCGTCCTCCTCGGCGCGGTACGCCTCGATCTCGCGGCGCGCGCGCGCCAGCTCCCACTCCTCGCGGTCGTTGCGGCGGACGTGCAGCTCCAGCTCCTCGGCGGCGTGGGCCTGGCGAATCTTCAGGTCCTGCAGCTCGCGGCGCGCCTTCTCGAGCTCGTACTCCTCTCGCGTCATGAAGTCGCTGGACGGGGCGCGCGAGTGCGAGCGCGCCGCGGGGCGCCGCACCATGGCGCCATGGCCAGGCTCCGACTCGTCGTCCGAGTGCTGCGTGTTGTAGTTGTTGATGATCACGGGCGGCGGGCTGGACCGGCGCTCGCGCGAACGAGAGCGTGGCCGCGTGGCGACGGTGCGTTCCGCCGCGAGATAGGCTGGGCCGGTGGCATAGTAGCCGCGGACGGGAGCGCGGGGTGCGGGTCGAGGAGGCGGGGAAGCCTCCTTGCGGCGGTAGATGCGCACGTCCACCTCGTCGCCGTCGTCGTAGTATTGGCTCATTTTGGCGAAGAGGACGAGAGACAGAAATCAGAAATCAGAAAGATCAGGCTGTGTTTCTCCCCCTGAGCCTAATGTCTTGAATAGAATCGAAAGACGAGAGAACGCGCGCGTGCTGCTTCCGATCTCCTGGTGTAAGACGTGGTAGCCCGGAAAGGGTCCTGAAAGCCAACAAGGCAGGGATGTATGGCGAGAGTAGATGGAAATCAAAGTCAACGAAGAAAAGGAGATGAGAGACGAGGCAAAAGAAGAAACGAAACAAGATATAGGAAAATTTGACACACGCTACGACTTGTAGGGGGCCTCACTCTGGGAGGAAGGAGGGGAAAGAGAGGAAGGAAAGGCTGGGAGGCGGGGTGGATGCGGCGCCAGAGCCCCATTTATTATCGTCGAGAGAGAAAGAGCGATCGGAGGCTTTGCAGTAGTAGGGCAGGACGTGCAGCAGCGTGAGTAGTGAGAGTGGGAAGGGAACGAGTGGGAGGTGCATAAGACGCACACAATAGGTACATACGTCCACACCCGGCAAGGGGGGAGGGGGGAAATACCTAAAATTGGGAAACTACGAGGCAAAGCCCGCGCTCCTGCTAAGGTGGGACATCACGGCAGAGCCAGCCTTGGCAAAAGAATTTTGCGCGCAGTCGTGTGCCGACGAGGATGCATGTAAGATGAGCGAAGCAGGCCCAGACGTCCGTACCCGACTAACAGACGGCGGACGGCCAGATGCGACCCTCCCTGCGCATTTAGAGACGGAGGGTGCGCTATAGGGGGGCGGGGTGGTAGAGAGTGGACGAGGCAGCTGAAAGAGAAGACGACAAGGAGGAAATGGGGAGCGGCAAAAAGGCAAAAGAAGAGGGCATGGAGTGAGGGCGGGAGCGCGCGAGAGAGAGGCAGAGAGAGGCAGAGAGAGGCGCAGAGAGTGAGAGACAGAAGGGCTCTGGCGGCGGTATCCTCTTTCACCCCTTGACCAGCACAGCGCTCACGAGAAGAGGAAGAGAGCAGACGACAAGCGCGGAGACTGGAGACCGAGGACAAGTGACCATACCACACGATGGTCTGTTGGCCAGTTCAGGGGCCGGCATGTGGTTCATCTCTAGGAGGCGGAACACACGCCCGCCACGAGAGACAGAGGGCCAAGAGACCAGACCAGAGCAGCCAGAGAGAAGAGGATACCAGAGGAGGACACGAAGAGGACTGGCTTTCGCTTGTATCGGTCTGAGCGTGATGGTGGGGTGGACTTCCAGGAAAGACGACGGAGAGGGGGCCTCGTAGGCTTGGGCCGACGGGCAGGCCGGGCCATGGTTGGTCCAGGAGCATAGTGCTGCAGCCCAAGTGGGGAGCGTAAGCAGACAGATACAGGCCGAAGGTTTTGATTGCTAAATTTGCGAGGATCATGGGAGGGGCGATGGGAGAACAGGAGGAAGAGGACGAAGAGGAAGCAAGGGAACGGCCGTGGTTGGCCGGCGACCGGGTGTGGGAGGGGATGCAGGCGGCGTGTTTTGCGTCTGCGATGGAGGGGGTGGCTGAGGACGCAGCAGGGATTGTCTGCAGCACCACGAGCAGGAAGCCGAACAAATAGCACACACAGACGCCTCGTCGAACAGGAAGAGGGCTGAGGATCCGTCGGCGCTGGGAGTGCTACCCTACCCAGCCATCGGAATTCGAGGTAGCGCGCTGTTGTCGTGACCCCCCAAGCGGGAAATTAGGATATCGCATGGCGCCCAGAGCAGACCCCAGCAGAACGATGCTTATTTCGAAACCATCGCTGCCGGGGCCGTTTGCGGCGATAGGGCTGATGGGCGGCTGCACAGGCAGAAAAATTAAAGCAAGGTATCTTAAATAGAAAATAGTGGGTGGCTGCAGGCGCTGTGCGTCCGTTGGCGCTGTCCTTGTCTCGGCCTATTTGTTCTGCGCACGCAAAGCGGAACCATTCCCGTTCGCGCGCTCTGGGGGGCCTCTATTCCGGCCTGGCCTGCCCATCCTGCATCAACCCATCGTGTTTCAAAAATGCCAGCGATTAGCCGTCGCTGCTGATGCCACCACAGCGCCGTCAAATCCTTCCTGTTTCACGGCTCTTGTCAAACCGTAAGACGTCTCTGTACTCCCGTCGGCCAGGGTTCGCAGACCATCCGCAGACTCTGTACTCTGTCGAACGGCCGTTGTTCCCATTTCCCTCTGCCCTTCACCTATTTCTGCTATGCGCTCCGATATGGCCGCTCTCCGGGCCGGTCCTGCAGTGATGGCGTGCGAGGTAGGCGCCCAGCTCTGGCAATCGTCGCAGAGAAACGAGATGGCCCCCTTCTTGCGTAATCGTGCATATATTCGTGCGAGCATCTGTCCCAACCCGCGGCCCGCTTTCCATGTCGTCGTCTCCCCGTCCGTAGCGCGCGGCATCTTTAGCGCAGAACTGAGGGCCAGAGCTCGCCGCCGCTCAACAGTGCAAGGAGGAGGAAAGCTTTCCCTTTCCCTTTCCCTTTCTCGCCTCTCGCTCCTCCTATGACGACTCGCCACCGCCCCGTCGCAGCATCTGCGTGATGTGCTCCTGGCTGTTCTTGGCTGTCGTCTCTAGGTAGTGCAGCCGCTTGCCCAGGCCCTCGACGTCGCTCTCGAGGCCCTTGATCTGCTTGCCGAGCTTGTCGTTCAGCGACGAGACGGGCTCGGCGACGAACCTGGAGCTGTTAGACAGAGTATTCACTTTAAGAGCAAAAAAAAAGGACGGAAGGGGCTCACATCTTCCCCACGCCTTCGTAGACGGCCGTCTCGGCCGGCAGCGACTCGATCTCCTTCAGCGTCAGCTGCGCCAGGCGCATCTCGCGCTGCTTGCCGGCCACCTGCGACCGGGCCACGGCAATCTGTTGCTGGGCCTGGATCGCCTGCGTCTCAATCTCTCGCACCAGCTGTAGGGATGGGCCTCTGTTAGCTGTGTTCGTTCGTTCCCTCTCCGGCAGTAAGACCCCTATTTGATACGCACCTTTTGCAGCGCTTCGTTGGACAGAGACATTGTGAAAATCACGTGGCAGCTCAGGGAGAGGCTGTTGCGTGTGAGGGCGGAAAATCAAGGCGGCTGTGGCGAGAGAGGCGGGCAGATGGGGAGGGGAAGAGCGTGTCCGAAATCGAGATGCGGTTTTGAAGCTATCGCAGGAAAGCTTGAACCCCCAAAAATTGGTGACCAGCCTGCTAAAAATGCACAGTCAGCAATTTGTGCACCCGTCACATTGATTTCACGAAGGTGTGGCCCGTGTTGCTGCGTCTTAGCACATTAATTAAACACCTGTCTTGGCATCCGTACAGTGCCAGTTCGCACGATCAGCCGCACGCAACTCGAACCCGAACTCGGACGTCTTTTCTCTCGGCCGCGCCACAGCCTTTCAACGTTCGTCGAACAACAACGCGACCGTGCTGAGGACAAGCTTTTCCTCCTATAATCCAACCTTTATATTTATCCCTTAGTATGTCCTAAATATTTTTTCTTCTCCTATTTACCTATATTTCCTTTTGGAGGTTTCCCATGCTCATATGCAATACGTATTTCCAATCTTCATTTCATATTGACAAGGAAATTTCCTACAGCGGCCCGTCTCATGCCCAAAATGCTTACCTCCTTGATATACATCCCGCCTGCCGTTTGTCCTGCTTAATCTCGACGCGTCTTAGCCGAGCTACCGAGCTCTTTTACTTCGGAGACGCGCAGGACCCGAGGGACGGATGTCAAGGGCGATTCCCACTGCAGGATGAACTCGTTCTCGTTGCCGTCCAGTAAGCGCTGCAGCCAAACGCGCCAGACGATGAAGTAGTAAGCTGTGCATTAGTTAGTAAACAATGTCTTGGGACATTAAAAGGAAGAGGGGAGGGGGAGGGGGCGCGTAGGAGAAATCGGTCAACTTCGCCGTTTGAAACGCCTTGGTTCGACGCACCACCTGTTATCGTCGGGTTAGTGGAACCGTCCAAAGACAAGAGAACATAACACAAAGAGGGGGAACACACCTAGTCCAGTAAACAAATGCCACCAGCCATGGCCCTCCAGGACAATGGCCCACGGCAAGAGCAGGATCTCCCGCCACGACCGCAGATGGATGCAGTAGATGTTGTCGAGATTCCAGATCGTGAATCCAACTAGGAACAGCCCGATGCCAGAGATGCACATCGTCCACACCTGCTTCATGGTGGCGTCCGCCTTCTCCGGGCTCCGGATCTTCAGGGCGGGGCGGAGCTGTGTCTCCATGACGAACATGGAGCGGAGCACCACAGCACAGGTGAGGCTGGCATAGGAGACCTGGTGGAACACGGGCTCCTTAGTCACGTGGTAGACTACCGTGATCAGCAGGGCCAGGCTGAAGAGGCCGACACCGACCATGGCCGAGAAGCGGCGCGACTTGCCGTACGAGAAGGTGGCGTAGCCTATGATGCAGGTGGCATAGATCATGGGCAGCTCGTCGGCAAGCTGCATGGAGTCTGCAGAGACAGGAGGACAATGTGTGTTAGTATGCAGTCCAATGGCCGAGGAGACATCAGAGCTCAACTCGGAGTGTTTTTCTTTTCTTTTTTTTTCTTTTTTCTTTTTTCTTTTCAGATTTTTCATACGAACATTTCAAGGTCGTGTGAAACGCTATTGACCCCAGACCCACGATGATATAGCCAATGAAGGCGACGATGAAGACCCGGGGATGTCTGTAGCGGATGCAGTCACGGATGCCACGGGTGCCGAGCCAGATGAATGTGAGGTTGGTCACACTGTTGACGAACTCAGCGCAGTATGCTGTGATGTTGTAATCCTGTCTTGCATCAGCAACCGGGAGAGCTCCATGTTGTACGCGAAGCTTGCAGGGCCCCCCCCCGGAGGGAGGGGGGGTCAAGACCGGACCCGGATCAAAAAGTCATTGAAAACTTACCTCCTCACACCAATTGAGAGTAGATGTCTGGTCGCCCCAGACGCCATGGCGGGCTTCGCGGTAGGGGATCTGCAGGAACGACATAGGGAGTGCGGCGGCGGGCTAAACTATCCAAAAAAAAGCGTCGAGGTCAATGGCCTGCGCTCCGAGGGACCGGAGGATGTTCAGTGGAATATAAGCAACGGCCGTGAAGAGAAAGAGAGGCTGGGAGAAGAAGACATGGGTGGAGAGCCACGCCTGCCCAATCAGAGGCGGGCAATGGCAGCAAGCTGGGACATGGCAGCTTGGACAGATACGGTGGCCAGAAAAGGAAGGAAGAGAGACAGGTAAAGAGAGACAGGCAGGAGAGCTGCATGCCGGCATACGAAGCATGTGTTCACTCACCAGAGGAATTGGGCCGGGGGACGGAAGGAACACTCGTGATTGTTCGAAACGGGATTTACCGACGCACTTGCCGTTTCGAGTCAGGAAGCTCCCATCGCACGGGAATGCAAAGAAAGGAAGAGGGAGAGAGATGGGACGAAATGCAGAGACAAGCGCGGCGAACGGGGGCTGCAGGAATTCCATCTCATTCTACGGAGTATTACACGACACAGCTCTCCCTCGCTTCAACGGTTTTAAATCACTCGGCGCTGACTGACGCAGCTGCAGAGACGGCACTGGGCGTGCCGCAGCGCTGGTTTGCCCGACACATCCGGGCCGACGCATAGCACGAACCATGGCGGCCTATGGGGCGCCGAGGCCCTTTCATTGTAACATGGCGCCTTTCTTTTTGTGATTTCTGGTGCATCTTTGGCGCATCTTTGGCGCATTTTGGCGCATTTGGGCGCACTTGGGCGTCTGCTTGGACGGAATGAGGCTGGGAGGAGAGCTCTGCGCGAGATTGCTCCGTCCATGGTTGGTCTAGGTGGGGGATATCACGCAGGGTCCATCATTCCTTCTGTGACGAGTCCATTTTCGGCTGTTACAGTGCGCGCGACCCTGGATACGAGTACTCATACGGTGTCTGGTCTCTCCCTTGTACAAGCTCCACTTTTCGTATTGCGGGAACCTGGTCCCACCTGCGCAATACGCACCACCCTTCTCTTGCTAGCACCGCTGTCAAACGCGCGAGCGAACCAAGCCCGTCTGGAAAGACGCCAGCGTATTATTTCGTATTGCTGCAGACACGACGCACCCACCCCCATGCCCCGGGACTCGTAATCGCAACGTCTTCCGACATCTGGGGTCCGGCACTTTTTCTCGTTTCTTTTCCAGCGAACGTCCCATACTGCTGTTTCGGGATCCCAGATCACGCCAACGGCAACGAACACCCGCCGTCATCGACAGGGAGAGCCTCAGATAGGGGCTGCAGGAAGCTGGCACAGCTGGCCGGAGAGCTTCGCCCGCACCGCTTGAAGATACCGTGATCCTGCCCAGGCAACGCTCGCTGCCTGCTGTTACGAAACCAATGCTCCCGACCGCCGCCAGCCGGCACCAAATAACGACACTTTGACGGCTCTTCTCGCAGACTCGACGCCCGCGAGCATCGAACGGGGGAGGACCATAACCCAGCCCGACCATCCACGCGATGGCGTCGTCGTCGTCGTCCGCCAAGGGTACGCGATGGGGCTCGCTGCTGTCCCAGGCTGTGGCCGGCGTCGAAGCTCGCCTCGATACCATCTTGGCCGAGTCCGACGAGGCGACCAAGCAGCAGGCAAAGACGCCCGCGGCTACAAGCCAGCAGCCCGCAAAGGCCACGAGTACGCATTGCTGCCCTCTCGACTCTCTTGAAACATTTCTTAGTCTACAGGTGCTGATATTTGTCTTCTACTTCCAGGCACCCCGCGATCTGGCTCATCGACCCGTGCAAACGACCGGCTCCAAGAGAGGCTGGCGCGGGCGGTGGCTGCTAAGAGTAGCGCGCCCTCACCAGGCCTCGCGTCCTCTACAGCCGCGTCGGCAACGGCGAGCCCACGACAAAGCATTGATGCCCCTAGTCGAGCGTCGATCGATAGTGCCGGCACCGCTTCCAAGGACACACTCTCTGCAGCCGATGCTGCTACGGCTCGAACATCGACGGACACAAGCAAGCGGCCGTCGTTTGATTCGACCGCCGAAACGAAAGAAGATGCTGCCGCTCAAGCAGCGTCTGCAAATGGGGAGATATCTGCCACAAGCGCGAGCCAGCCGGCTGCCAAAAGCAGTACGGCAGCCGATGATGAAGGGGGGGATAGTGTTGCTGCAGAGGCGTCAGCAACACCGACAGCAGAGCCGACTACGACAAGGACAGCAACTACAGAAAAATCAATAGAAGAACCGGGGCCAGCACCACAACCCAACGCGTCGAACACCGCCTTAGACGAAGTCCGTCAGTCGCGGATCAAGCAGCTGGAGGAAGAGCTGGAGGAGGAGCGGCGCCAACACCAGGAGGAGATCCACCATCACGCCGAGAAGACGGAGGCGCTGCAGTCTAAACTGCAATACCTATCGCGCGAGTCCGCCGAAGCCGCGAAGAAAGCCAGCCAGGAAGCAGTGCCCGGTAGCCTGGAGAAGAAGCTGGCCGAGAAAGACCAGCAGATCGCTCAGCTGCTGGAAGAAGGCAAGAACCTGGGCGTCACGGAGCAAAAGCACCGTGCCATCCTTAAGAAGCTGCGAGGGAAGATCAGCGAGGACGAGAAGGCGATTACCGAACTGAAGACGGCCCGGTCAAAGGCCGAGGGCGAGCTGCTGACACTGCGCGTGCGTGCGAGGCGGGTAGCCGAGCTCGAGCGTGCCCAGGAGGAGTCCCACAAGCGCGTCAGCCAAGTGCAGAAGGAGCTCGAGGGTCTCCGTTCCGATGCCGTGTCCAAGGACGCCACCGTTACGGACCTCAAGGCACAGCTTAAGGCCGCCAACGAATACGCCGAGGCAATCAAGGTGAAGATCAACGACGAGGCCCTAGAAAAGGAGCGCCAGCGCGCAAAAGAACTCGACGAGCAGGTCGCTACGATCCAGCTGGAGAAGTCACTCGCAGCCGACCGCGCTAAGGCGCAGATCAACGAGTGGAAGGACAAGGCCGAGCGGGCCCTCGAGCGCACGCGCGCAGTCGAGATCGAAGCCAAGGCCGAGGTGCAGACCATGGAGCGTAAGGTGGAGGCCATGCGTGTCCGCGCCGAAGAGGTCTCGTCCGGGGCCATTGGCGACTCGCAGGCGAAGCTCATGCGGCAAGTCGAGACCCTGCAGTCGCAGTACTCGATCGCCAACGAGAACTGGCAGGGCATCGAGTCGACGCTGCGCGCGCGCGTGTCCAACCTCGAAAAGGAGCGAGACGAGGCTCTTCAGCGGGAGTCTGACATGCGCAAGAAAGCTCGTGAAGCTGTACGTTGTGAAGCCCCATTCTGGACACTTCAATGCCAAGATAAACGTGCAGAGAATATACTAACGAGAACGTTTCTAGGCTCTACGCGCCAAGCGCAACGAAGAGGATCTAGAAGAAGCACGGTTCAAGCTTCCCAAGGCCCAGGAGGATGCAGGGGCTTATGAGGCCCAGATCGAGGTCCTGAAGAAGCAGGCAGCGGACTCAGACGCGGCACTGCAACAGCTCAAGTCCGAGTTCGAAGCCCAAAAAGCGGCATGGAAAGAAGAGAAGCAGCAGGACCGCGACCGGCGAGGCGATGCGAACGACCGCGGCAACTGGCTGGAGGGCCTGCCAAATCTGCCTGGCATTCCCCTTTCGCCCGTCCCACCTCAACTCCGGGGCAGCAATAGCCGGCCCGAGACGCCCCTGATGCAGAACCCCTCGCGGACCTGGAGCTCCGAGCTGCTCGGCTTCCAGGGCCTATCGAACAAGCAGCTGCGCAAGGCGTCGGCGCCCTCTAGCCAAGACGACCCGACTGAGCGCTTCTCCCTGCGGCGGCCATCGGGTCAGCCTCCGACCCGACCGCCTGGTCTGCTGAACAGTAGCAGCAGCAGCAATATGGCAGGCCTGCCGTTGGTGTTTAGTCCGACTACCATGACGGAGGCCGGGGCCGGGTCCTTATCGTCTTCCCATCACCATCAGCAGCAGCAGCGCCATGGGTCCGCCTCCAACCACACTTCTACCGCCAACACGCCCATGGACCAGGACGACCCGCTCGATGGCATGGAGCGGTCGGCGTCGCCGCAGCAGGTTCTCATGCAAGACATGGTGTCGGTGTCGACGGTTGCTGCAGGACCGACCGTGCAGCTTGTCGAGCGCATGAGCGCGGCGATCCGGCGGCTGGAGAGCGAGAAGGTGGCGGCGCGCGAGGAGCTGGCGCGCATCTCCAACCAGCGCAACGAGGCGCGGTCGGAGGTGCTGTCATTAATGAAAGACGCCGAGGCCGCGCGGACGGCGGCGGTGCGCGTGGGCGAGCTCGAGGCGGAGGTGGTCGAGCTCCAGGCGCGCTACGACACCACGCTGGAGCTGTTGGGCGAGAAGAGCGAGCTGGTTGAGGAGCTGCGAGCCGACGTGCAGGACGTCAAGGCCATGTACCGCGACCTGGTGGAAAGGACCATCCAATAGATGGGGGCACGCGATCTTCGTCGAGGGGAAGCCCCTTTTTGGCATCCTTCTTTCGAATTCTTCTCTTTTCTTCCTGCTTCATTCTTATTTTCTAGGAAGCCGATGCTCGAATTAGACAGCCATATACGCAAAAGCCTTCCGTTTTTTCTCTGCAGCCATTCTTTGTATATACATTTTGTACAACATTATTAGCATCACACGAGGTTTCGCCTCTCGCGCCAGACCTTGGCATTCTTTGTCGGGTTAGAAATTCAATTTTTTCTTTTATTGCTTCTTTTCTGCATTCTCGCAGTATGGGTATCATTGTGTTTGCCTCTCTCTCTTCGGTTGTCTGTCGAACCGCGTATCCTGCTTTCGGTTCGTTACTTGCCGGCGCCCTCCTCACCGCCTGCAAACAAGTCCTTCTCCAGTCCGTCCAAGAAGCTGTCGGCCTGCTTCTTCGCCTTGCGCTCGGCCAGCGCCGCCCGCCGCGTGGCCATCTCCTGCCGCCGCGCCTCGAGCTGGGCGCTGCGCTCTGCGCGCGCCGTCTCCGTCTTGGTCCGCTCGTCGGCCAGCGCCCGCATCTGCGCCGCGCGCTTCTCCTCGTCCTCCGTCGCAAAGGCGTAGAAGGCGGCGCCCCGCGTGCGCACGTCGTCCTGTGCGCGGTAGTGCGTGGGGGCGACCTCGTCCGCGTCGGTGCCCGTCCCCTTCCCCCACGGTACGGGTCGGTCGATGGCCGCCTCGATGGCCTCCGTCTGGATGACGTCGCCATAGATCAGCTGCGACGCGTCCGGCGGCGGCGCCGGGCGGGCGCGCAGCTCAGCGAGATCTTGGGCGGCGCGCTCGGCGCGCTCTTTGCGGCGCAGCTCGCGGTCGCGGGCGGCCTTGGAGACCAGGCGCGTGCGGCCGAACTCGTCGGTGTACTCGACCATCTCCTGGGGCTGCTTTCGGTCGTCCTGTTCATCCTCGCTCCCGCTGTCGTCGTGGCTATCGCTGTCGCTGTCGCTGTCGCTGTCGCTGTCGCTGTCGCTGCCGCCCTGCTCTTTCCGCTCGGCCCACTTCCGGTCAAAGTCGACCAGCGACGGCGCCTCCCCCTCCTTTGGGATGTAATCGCCGCGCTGCATCATGGCATAGCGGCGGGCTTTCGCAGCCATGTTGGTGCGGATCTGCTCGCGCTCGTAGGCGTCGATGGCCTCGGCACCGCTGCCGCGCGGAGGCTGTTTCAGCCAGGGCGTCTTCCCCCTCTTCCTTTTGCCGTTCTTGCCGCTGTCGTCGTCGGCCGCGGCCTCCCTCGACTTCTTTTTGATCGACGATGACAAGGCAAGCGGCCGAGACGCTGATGACGACACGGCGCCCGTCTCGTGGCTTCCACCACCAGCACTGCTGCTGCTGCTGGGCTTCGCGCGGATCAGCGACTGCAGCTGGGCGGCAAAGTCCAGCGTGTTGGATAGGCCCATCTCCGTCCTTTTCTTCTTGGCCGGCCGCTGGCCGTAGAGGTCGGGGTCTTGCGGCATGGCGGGCAGGAGCGTGGAAGGCGTGGTGGTCGAGTTTGTTCGCGGAGATGAAAAAGAGCGAACGTTGCAAGCTCTCCGCCTTGTGGTAGATATTACTAGCACGCTGCCTTCAAGGGTATTATAGTGGAGACAGGCACATTCGGCACCGCCATAGCACAGCCTTCCCCTCCATTTCTTATCTATAACAACCGCCAAAAAAGTTTATGTGACCGTTTTTCTCGGCGAGGTTCCATCATCAGCTTCAGCATTGAAGACGGAAAAACCAACCACAAACACGACTACACACAACCACACAACCCCTTCCAGTCATGTCAAAACGCTTAAAACGCGAAAGCTACTTGCTGGCACAGCAGCAGCAGCGGGAAGACGGCTCGGTGCCGGAGCTGCCGCAGAAGAAGTTCTACCGGCAGCGCGCGCATGCAAATCCGTTCTCGGACCACAACCTCGTGTAGTAGGTTTCTGTGGAAGCAGCTTGGCATTGATTCGTGGTTTTTCTTCTCGGTTCGTGTGCTGATGTCTGCTTCTATTTTTATAGCCCTGCCAGCCCAGACGAGATGGACTGGCCGTCACTGTACCCCGACTTCTTCCCGAGTACGAACGACAACCGGCCAGCGGACGACACCGAGCAGAACGACACTGCAGGCAAGGCAGCAGGCCCTCTCGTCGAGGTGGCCGACATTGGCTGCGGGTTTGGCGGCCTTCTGATCGGCCTGGCGCCGGCCATGCCTGGGACGCTGATTTTGGGTGGGTTTCTCTCGTTGTGCTCGGGGGGCTTTGTGGCTTCGTTGCCGTAGATTCGAATGGGTTCGAATGACATGCTGACCATCTCCCAGGCCTCGAGATCCGCGACCACGTCACCGAGTTCGTCCAGAACCGCATCCACGCGCTGCGCGCCCAGAACCGGGATGCAGCATCAGCAGCAGCAGCACCGCCCACCAAACCCACCTACGCCAACGTCGCCTGCGTCCGCGCCAACACGATGAAGTTCTTGCCCAATTTCTTCCGCAAGGGCCAGCTGCGCAAGATCTTCCTGTGCTTCCCGGACCCCCACTTCAAGGCCCGCAAGCACAAGGCGCGCATCGTGTCGCCCACGCTCAATGCCGAGTACGCGTATGTGCTGCGCCCCGGGGAGGGCCGCGTGTACACGATCACCGACGTCGAGGACCTGCACCGGTGGATGGTGGGGCATTTTGCGGCGCACCCGGCGTTTGAGCGGGTGCCGCCGGAGGAGGAAGAGGTGGACGAAGACGAAGACGGAGACAAAGAGAGAGGCGACCCCTGTGTCCGCATCATGCGGACGGCCACGGAAGAGGGCAAGAAGGTGGCGCGCAACGGCGGGCAAAAGTTTGTGGCCGTCTTCCGGCGGATCGAGGACCCGCCGTGGCCCGGCGACAGCGGCGACGAGACGGAGAGCTCATGAATCGTGAATGCGGGAGGGGGTTAGGCAGTGAGCGACCCGGCAAGGTTTTCATTAAACAAATACGGAGGGAGACATGTATGTACAAAAGAGCGCAGTTTCCCCCTAATGGCTTCAAGACTTCAATTTATGCCGAAGTTCATAAATTTGCTGTAGCCCCCTCCCCCTTATCCTTGCAACCCACTCCCCAAAACCCCCTCAAGTCAGCGTGAACGCATTGCTCACGCCGGTAAAGGCAGAGATGGAACCGATCAGCGGCTTCGAGTCGCCGTAGTACCGCAGCCGGTACGTGCCCGGGCTGGCCGCCGCCTCCGACTCCCAGCTCAGAATCACCTGGCTGTAGCCCAGCAGCGTGTTGGTGCGCTCCCACGTGTACACGAGCGACCAGTCGTTGTCGTTGCGCACCTGCGTCCAGCCGCCCGTGCTGTTCTGCTGCTCGACCGCGGCAAACGTGCCCTCGAGCCGCAGGTTGTTGCGCGGGTTGGCACCCACGAACGTCGCGTTGATGACCTGACCCGGCGCGTAGCTGGCCGACGGCTGCGCCGTGCACACGCCAAACGACGAGCCGATAGGCGCGGCGTCAAACACGACGGGCGAGATGAAGCTCAGCGACGTCTTGCGGTTGTCCGGCGGCGCGGGACCCGCAGGCGGCGCGCCCGTGGCGCTGGGGGCCAGGTACGCCAGGTTGCTCAGCGTCAGGTTGATGTATGCCGGCAGCTCCCAGGGCCCGTACAGCGTGCTGGCGCCCTCATACCGCTGGATGCCGTACTCTTCGGGCGTCGCGCAGTAGTGCGCGTACACATTGGCCGGCCCGCCGAGCACGACGACGGGGTCGGCGCCGCCCGCCTGGAATGTCGCAGCCGCCTCTTCATGCACGGCACTGCGCCAGCGGCGGCCGGACATGGTGGTGGCCTCGGACGGCGAGACGATGATGATCAGCTGGCCCACGCGCAGCGCCTGCATGTCGACGATGTTGGGCGACCAGGCGTAGGGCAGGCTCATCTCGCCCACGTCGAGCAGGATGGGCTTGGGGTACTGGCAGGCCGCCTGCTCGGCCGTCGGCGTCCGCAGCAGGTCGGACACGACGGCCCACAGCGGGCTGGCGTTGGGCGATCCCGAGTCGGCCTGCGTGAAGTCGAAGTCGCCGGGGCCGTCGGTCGTGCCGGCCGCAAAGGAGTAGCCGAGGGAGGCCGGGCACGTCTGCACGTCGGTGCCTTTGGGCAGCTGGAACTGGAAAAAGCTCATGTCCTGGTAGAAGTGGTACGACTTGACCGTCGTGCCGACGACGGGCGTCGAGGCCGTCGCCAGGGCGTTCTGATACAGGTCAGCATGAATCACAAGGCTGGACAGGCGGGCAAAACACAGACGTTGGAGGAGGTTTGCCTACATAAACATCTAGGGCGCCGGCGTACTGGCGCCGCCCTATCTCGAAGCAGCTCGACACGCCGAGATCGACCTTCTGGAACTCGGGCCCGCGGCCGTGGCACGACTCGGATTTGCCGTCTGCGCAGGTGCTGTTCTCGTAGCTGCACATCTGGCCCGAGCCGTCGTCGCACCAGGCGCCCAGCACGTTGGGGGTGGTGTCGCCGACGTTGGCCTGGGAGAAGCCAGCGACGAAGCCAGGCGCCGCGTTGGCGTCGTCCAGCATGGCCTGCTCAAAGAGGTAAGCAGCCACGCCCTTGTTGTCGCCGGTGACGTGGGTGTTGTTCTCGAGCATCGACGTGCCGTGCACGGGGTACCACGACAGCACGCCAATGTTCTTGAGGTCGGACGCGCGCTGCAGGCGCACCAGCGTCATCGTCTTGTCGGTGCTGTCGTCGCCGTACTGGGCGCGTTCGGCCGCCGGGTTGGCCATGTAGGCGTACAGACTGCGCGACAGGTTTCCGTCGGTGATGTTGGTGGTGCCGATGTCGAGGTAACCCTCGGTCAGCGACTCGTGCGCGCGCTGCACGGACAGCACGGCGCCGTCGACGATGGCCTGGTAGCTCTGTGCGTCGAAGCCCAGGCTGGTGATCTGCGGGAGCAGGTAGTTGAACCAGGCGCCGGGCCCGCTGTGCTGGTGCGTGCCGGTCACAGCCACGTTGCCCGTCCCGTACACGGAGTAGTCGGCGCCAAGGGCGGCGATGCCCTCAAGGATGCCGAGGCGCACGGCGGCGTCGCCCGACTGCGTGTCTAGCACGAGGTAGACGAAGCGGTCCGACGGGTTGGCGACGTCGCCGATGATGAAAGCGCGCGAGTAGATGCGCTGGCGCAGGCCGGTGCCGGTCTGCGGCAGGCTGGCATAGCCGGCGAAGTTGATCTCGACCACGGGGCCTGTGATGTCGGCCTTGCCCACGCCGATGAGATACTGGTCGCCCGTCGGCGTGGACCTAGCCAGCGGCGGCGCGCCGGCATCGCCATCGTGCAGGGTTGCGTCTCCGGCCGACTGCGGAACAACAGAGAATGTTGGTGCACCGACTTGCCACGCCGCAAAGACGGCGAGGACGAAGAAGGACACGGCCGCAATGGCGACGAAGGCCGACCGTCGCGGAGGAGGAGGCGACCAGCCAGACGGTGCCGCTGTCTGGCCCTCTTCGCCAGCGTCCTTCTCGTTGTCGTGCTCGCCCGACACCGGGCCATAGGTATGCGGATACGGAGCCATGCTGGAAAAGTCGATGTGGGTGCAGATGAAGATGTCTGCTGCGCCAGGAGGCCGCGATGCACGCAACTAAACCAGCTACGTCGGATGGAGAAGCTGTGAGGCGGCTCCCGGAAAGTGCGAAGTACGACAGAGACAGCCGTAGGAGAGCCACATCGGGGCGCCTGCCACGCGCCGCATCGTGACCTCTTTATAAGGCGGCGTCGTTCGCCGCCAGACACCTTCTCCTGGCTCTCTGAGACATGGAGTGCCGTCTGCGAGCATCCGCCGCTCTTCATCTCTGGTCGTCGGTGGCCAGGGTTCCCTCCAGCACCTCCCGACCAGGTCACAATGGCCGGCCACTCACAGCAGCTCCTCAGGCTACCAATCTGCCGCGGCTCAACCATACGTCGTATCTGGGAGCCTCTCCCAGAGCAGCCACCTCTCTCTCTGCTGGGTGAATGGCCCTCTCTGCCATGTGATGGGAGATTGCCCACCCTCTTCGCCGCCACCCGCAAGGGCCAATCCCCAATCCGCATCGACAACGCGCCGATCGCCTGGAAATTAGCTTGCCTCGACCCTGCAACTGGCTGCCAACATTATCGGCGCCCATCTTGTCGTCCTGCCCTAACGTCGTGCACCGTCTCTTGATACGCTCGGGGTCGGTTGCATTCATATCCAGCCCACGCTCCACACGCGCGGTGAGGGGGTCGGCACTCCGTAGAGGGCCTGTATTCGCAAAACAAAGATGCCAGCGAGCACGCCGGAAGCCCAGGGTGCGTGCCACGACGGCTGCTCTACTTCTTTTGCTGGCGTTGTGTGCCGTTCTGTTGTCCCTTTGATTATGTTCTACTTCTTGAGTTGCTTCTCGCCTAATGACATCCTTCTTTTTATCAATCTCCACCGCACATCTACGGAGTACGAGTATACTTGCCCATCGCCTACAACCGCAGTATCTTGCAGCAACTAGGCACGCCCTAAATCAAGACGGGCAGGTCCCCCGGTGGCTGCATCGGCATGTTACCTCTCCTGCCAGGATGCCCTCTTTGCCAAAGAGCACGTCGTGGTGTGCGTCCCCGCAGATGCCGCCAACCGCTCCCGTGCAGTAAGACGCTTATTGTGCGGACCAGATGCTGTATGTAGTAATAGGGTCGTATCGGCTGCCTGTGCATGACTAGTCTCTCGTCAAATCTGGTTCTTATCATCTCTTGTCGAGTCACGCGAGGCACATGTACAATCCACTCAGACTCTCTGTTGTTCTGATTCGAGTATCCATTCTAAAGTAAAGTCGCACATATACAGAATACAAGGTATTAAGTTACATATCGGCCTAGATTCCCCGTATGGTGTATTGCACCGCACAAAATTGTTGTATGACACCATGACTTCTAAGCTTGACCCTTGTCGGCCGACCGCGACAGGTACCACTCGGCCGACACCACGCCGTCCAGGAAGCCCAGCGCAAAGATCACCAGAGCACCGCCCCAGGTGACCCGCCGGGGAAATAGGCCCAACATGCCGCGCCGGGCAGCACCGTTGGCGGCTGCGACAGACGAGCTGGCGCCGTTGCTGGGGGTCGTGCTGAGCAGCGCCGACGAGGTGGACAAGGCGCGCGGGCCGGCAGCGAGGCTCCCGAGGAGGCCGAGCTTGCCGGCCTTGACGCTGGCTGCGTTGGCGCCGTTGAGCGCAGCAAGCATGACGGTTGACGGCGACATGGTGGTGGTTTTGAAGGCGATTTGTTTTTTATAAATAAGAAAAATTGCTGTGGTGGAAATGTGATGTTGCAAGCTTCTTGTGTCTTGTCTGTCTTAATTGCGACTTCTCATTACCGGCCTTCGCGCCCTCCGGTCGGCTCTCCTATATACGAGCCACAGCGTTATGCTCAAGCGTAAGGCTCGCGATGCGGCCGATCGACCAGCCGGCTTACACGGCGACTCGTTATGCTCGGCATATGTGCTTTCGACAAAGAACACTAGCTCCACCTCTCAATAACGCGTATTCGTTTGCATTTGGTGTAGCCTTTCAGATAGAGTGACATCCCTTCCATATTCTATGCCGCAGATAACGCCCTTATACATAAAACCGCGAGGCACAAACGGTGACTGTCCCACCGAATACCCCTAACAATGACCGTCCCGCTAATGTCCCTCAACCATGCCCGTACTTTGGCCGCTCTCCCTCACGGCCGCCTCACGCTCGGTGGCTTGAAGGGCATTCGCAGCTTATCCATAGGCGCAACGCTGCATTCTCCTGTCATGCTCGCTGTTGGCCTCTTACGGCCATTATTGGTGTTGGCATTGCCATTGGCACTGGTATGGCCGTTCGCAAACGCCTGCGCGTAGGTCGTGTTGTGGTATGTTGCTGCCGGCCGTGGTGCCGCATTCGCAGCCGCTGCACCGATCTTGCCATGCATCCCACCTGCCATACCCATTCTCTGTTGGTTTTCTTTCCCGCTCACTTGCCGCTGTTGATGCGGGGCGTAGAACGGCCGGGGCCGGTTGAACCGGTAAGGTTGAGGCTGGGTCTGCAGCGTTCGCTGCTGCTGCTGTTGCTGCGGCGGCGGCATCGGCGGGAGCTGGTGGCGGTGGTGTTGGAGCAACACCGTGGGTTCAGCTGGCACCTCCGCCGGCGGTGGCGAGCTGGAGAAATGCGCATACCTCGTCTTTTGCTCGGGCCCGCCCGCATTGCTTGAAGACTCGCTCTTCGTCCCAGGCTGGCGGCCCGCCATGATCATGTTCCCCCGGACGCCTCCAAGCGACCGGCTCTTCAGCTCAGGGGGGATGCCTGGTGGCGCGGCGGGTCGTTGCTGCTGCATAGAAAACATCCCAGTCGGTTGTTGGTAGGCTCTGGCACCCGCACCCGCTGGGATTGGCTGTGGAGGAAGCGCTGGCAGCTCTGGTAGCTCTGGAGCCGCATCTTTCGTTGCGGTGCTGTTCGAATTGCTCCGCACAAAGCTCTGCATGATCGTCTGCTGTCCCGATGGTAACGGCGCCGCTCCGCCGCGCCGTCTCTTGTCTGTCACTGTCGAGGTACGCTTGGCCTCGACGGCTTCTTGCGCTGCAGAAGTGGCTTCTACCGCCAAGAGGTGGGCGGTGGCCGTTGTGAACCCGGGAAACGAGCCCATGGTGAAGTTTGAAGCAGCACCCTCCATCGTTGTGGAGTAGCCTCTTTGCCAAGGTCCGCCACCTCCAATTGCGCCACCGCTGGCTGGAGTGTAGTTGGGTGTCTCAAACGTCTTGCGCCGCTTTGCGTTTTGCTGGCCGCCGACGCGCCACCGACTGGAGTATTCGTAGCCATTGTCCTCGTCTTCGTTTTGGTCGCGTGTCTCGGCCATAGGGTCAATCGGGAACTTGTCATCCTCCAATGGCACCCCAACCGGCATGTTTTTGTAAATTTCCTGGTCTCTCGGCACCTTGCGGCGGAGGATGTCTCCAATCTCGTCCAGCAGAGTCCGGTTGTAGGTGGGCCCATGTTCCGCAAACCAGACGCCGACAACCGGCTCCAAGAACGGGGACAGGGGCTGCTCGCTTTTTTCCTTTTCTTTCCTTTCTTGGGAGCCGTACAGAGCGTAGCTGACGTTCAGAAGACATTTTGCTCGCGTCATCGCCACGTAGAGCAGCCGGCGCTCTTCATTGAAGTCCTCTGACCGGCTGTGTGGAAGAGAACCATCGTACGCGGCCGGGATAAAGACGACCGGCCATTCCAGCCCCTTAGCCGCGTGAATGGTAGAGATGGTTACCATGGGCTTCTCCTTTTCCTCGTCGTTCTTGTCAGCGTCAGCCGACAAACTGATGTTGGCCAAAAACTTGGCCAAGACGTCTGTTTCTTTCATTTGCTCCACCCCATCGACTATGGGAAGCTCGTCCTCCATCATCAGCTGCCTAGCATTGTTCATAAATTCGCGTGCTAGCGTGATGAACTCCTCGACGTTTCCCCATCGCGCCTCCTCGTCGCCGCCATAGGTTTCGCCAATGTGATCCCGATACTTGAGCTGCTCGATGAGGGCCTCGATGAGCTCGACGAGGTTATACGGTTTGGTGGCGGTGACGGACAAAATGGCGCCCTTCTTGTCGTTTCTCCTGTTGTTCTTTTCGTCCCCCTCATCTCCGTCCCCCTCTTCGCCCCCTTCAAGCCGTTTCCGCATTTTCTGGATCAGACCAATAAATTTGTTGATTTTTTGTTCGGACTTTTTTAGATCCGTCTGAGCCTTGATGTCTCCCTTGCAGTGTTTTGTGAGCAGCATCCACATGCTCATCTTGGTGCACTCGGCTTCTTCGACGCAACCTTTGAGAGTGACAGCGCCTACGCCTCGCCTGGGGACATTGACAATGCGAGAAAGAGCCTCATTGTTATTTGGCTGGTGGATGACCCGTAAGTAATCCACTAGGATCTTGATCTCCGCCCGTTCGAAGAATTTACGGCCGCCTAGGTAGTTAGCGAGTCAGCCTCTGTTGAAAAGACAAAGCCGTGCAGAGGTAATTAGAAAGGGGGGGACAACTCACCAATCATGCGGTAAGGTATGGCAGCCCGAGCTAGTGCTTGCTCGATTGGGCGGGATAGCATAGCAGAGCGGACCAAGATGGCGACGTCGCTGTGTTCCAACATGCCGCCGGACAACCAGACAGCGCGCCGGATCTCTTGGACGATCCAGACGGCCTCTTTGCCCGAGTCCATCAGCCTGCGAAGAACCGGCAGCGTACCCTTCTTATGGACGGGCAGCAGGCTCTTGTCATAGCGCTCTTGGTCTTGCTGGATCACCTGGAGCGATGTGCTTAGGATGCACTGCGACGAACGGTAGTTCTCCTCGAGCGAGATCTCGGCGGTGTGCGGAAAATCACTGAGAAACCGGCTCAGGTTGGTTATCTCGGCCGACCGCCAGCCGTAGATGCTCTGGTCCGGGTCGCCGACGACGGTGATACGATTGTGTGCCTGGGCAAAGAGCTTCATGAGCTCGAACTGGATGCCGTTGGTGTCCTGGTACTCGTCGATCAGCACGGCCTGCACGTTGGACACGCACGCGGGGTGGGCGCGGAGCAGCTCTGTGCACCTGACCAGCAGGTCGTCGTAGTCGAGCAGATTGAGGCTCTCGAGGTGCGCCTGGTACGCGTCGTATACGGTCTCCAGCCGTTTTATGTAGTCTTTGTTGTCCGGCTTCCTAGCTTGACCGCCCTGCCCGGCTTGCTGTCGTCCCTGCTTCTGTTGTTGTTCTTGCTGTTCCCCGAGACAGCCCTTGGCCTTTTTCTTGCTGATCCACCCACGCACCATTGCTGGCTCCAGCTCGAAATTCAGCCGCTTGACGATGCGCTTGATGATGGATCTGGAGTCGCCGTCGTCGGCAATGCTGAACCCTCGTTCGAGGCCAATCCGCGTCCCATACGCGGACAGGTACCGGAGCGAGACGCTGTGAAATGTGCCAAGCACAATTTTCTTCTCCCGCCCATTGCCGAGCACTTTTCCGATACGCTCCTTCATCTCGCGTGCCGCCTTGACCGTGAAGGTGGCCACGATGACATTGTGCGGGGCATAGCCCACGACGTCAATCAACCACGCGACGCGGGAGGTCAGCGTGTGCGTCTTTCCGCTTCCAGGCCCGGCCAAAATAGCTACAGTATCCGTACTTGACGTGACTGCTCGCCGCTGGGCAGAGTTGAGCTGGTTGACAAGAGACGTAATGTCGGGCGTCGCCGCGGAAGGCTGTTCGGTCGTTGATGGCGCCAATGGTGCTGGTCTTGGCTTTGGCCTCTTTTTTGTCTCTGCCTTTCTTGGCGTCGGCGCTGCCGTATTTTGGGGCGCTGCATCCCGCCTGAGCACTGCCGGTGGCAGTATACGTGCCGTCCTCGTTATCGTCGTCGCAGTTGCTTTGGGTGTTGTCGCGATGCTCTTCTTCCAGCCGGAGGACGGCGAGGGCGGCGAGCCATCTGAGTCGGAGTCGGAGCAGAGATCAACAAACTGCGCGAATGGCGACATCTTGACATGGCCAATGCCACTGTTGGTGGCGAATTGGTCGTTACGCTGTCGCGTGTGGTTAGCCATCAGACGAGGTCGCGACGAGGGCGCGTCGTGCCTCGAGATCTCGAGACTAACAAAACATCCATGTGGTCGCGGATTCACGTGACATATTACGGTCACGTGTATTTAGTCACTGTTGAAGCCCGTCGCTTTTATCGCATTGTTACGCTAGTACGGAGTGGGAGAGCTCTGTGTATAAGACTACCTACAAGAGCACCACAGGCTGAGTTTTGCACCCACCTCGGCGGTTTGGCCTCGCATTGGCATATTTACATTTGCATTCAACAAGAATGAGCAGCAAGCAAGCTGCTGTTATTCACATTGAAGGCAACCACGTGAATACAGCGGGCCTTCTTTCTCCCGAAGATAGAGCGCACATCTTAAAATCTTCCTTGACGGGCGAAACGCGAGTGAAAATGTGCGATGCAAAAAGAATGATCACATGAAAGATGACTCGCCCATCACCCTTTACCTTGCTTTTGCATGCTCTCCAGCGGCAAGATGAGCTCTGACTGCGACAGCGAGTACTTTTGCGCCTGTGTCGAGCTGTCTTGCATGCGGAGCTCAAGTTCGGGTTTACCTGTGTTATCGCCCTGTGTCGACCATAGTCCTCACCGTTGCGCAACCACGGCGAATCCCTCACGCGCCCCATGAAGCACAAATGGCCGGAAACAGGATGGCAATTAATACGAGTATCTGGATTCGATTCAGGTCTCATAGGCAACAATCGACAGTGATCGGCACCCACCCGAGATCGTCAACGTTGATGGATGCCAAGTCTGTAGTAGCCAGTTACAACACGACCCTTGACGAGGAAGGACATCCAAATGTCGCAATACGTTCAGAGAGTCTATTTTGACGCCGCTGGCCGGGCCAAAACTTCTCTCTCTATTATCTTCCGAACAGGACTTGTTCACGCCCGCGAGCGGAGCAGGCGTGCTCCCAGAGACGACCGCTGTGCCGCCCAGGTCGCCCACGCTGCTAAGGACCACTACCACCGACTAAGTCCCGGGCTTCGCGAATGGATCGGGTTTTACCACCTTCTTTTCATGACCATGTCCCACATCGACGACAGGGATGTGGCCGGCCATACTATGCAATCACAATGCTCGGCTACAGGGTATTCTCAGACAGCGTCGATCTTCTTACGAGTGCTTCGAGTCCAGGCCAAGATGGAGGAAATGGCTGCGAATCATGGTGCAGTTGCCAAGCAAACACGACTCCGGACAGAGAACACCGACTGTTGGTTTATTCTCTTTTCCGCACGTTTGGGCATGTTGTGCTCCCTCCGCCAATAGCACGTTGTTCACCGAAGACTGGGTTGTTATGGAATGGCTGCTCATGTGGAGGAGAGAGGCGCTTCTGTACTTTGATGATGTGGTCATGACTTTGGGGACACAACCGAGAGATATCTCACAGAAAGGGATTTTGCTGTCAACGATAACATCAGTTTCTTCGCACGCCAGTGGATTGCTAGCACGCCCCAACAGCGTGCACCGCGCAGGTGACTTTTTTGACATGGATGCTTCTACGACGGTATCTTTCCACCCCTGGCAGCAATACTCCGTAAAGAGCATAAATGGCGATCTCGCTACGCTACAGTGGTATTGCTCTAACTGTCACATCACGTCTGTCTGTGCGCCCGCAACTGTGCTCAGATTCGCAAAAATGCGGCCGGGGTTGTTTCCCCTCCTCAGATTCGCTCTGCCGGCTGGTTAAATTGTGCCGCTACGGAGCAAATGCATGAATAACGGCGTCCACGGGTGATTCGCCGTTGACCTTGTCACCTGCAGGTAAGCGCAGTCGCGACTAGGGAGGTGAGAGGAAAACGAATGCAAAGACAAACGAGAAGGGCAAAACGAAACGAAACAGTGATGGGAAACAAAAAACAAAAATCAGCTGCACATTTGGGCCCCCACAGCTGCAGGCCAGAACGCCCAACCAGGTTGCCGGGCATGGTGATAGTGATAGTGACAGAGGAGAGACCACCACACCCAAAAGAAAGAAGAGGTCAACGGCTTGGGAGGCATGTAGGATCGAGCTGTGATGGCAGCGTGGGTTTCTGGCCACGAGAGACTGCGACTCGTCGGCAGAGGGCTGCGTATGCAAGGGGCCCCGTCACGGCAGTTTGATGGCAATCGGGGTGTGGATGGGACAGTCGACAATCGAGCATGAACATCGGAGCGCCACAGGAGAAGCCATGCCGCCTATGTCGAGCCATCATCGAGGACCTGTGAACGGGCAGCTATTTTTAGGGGGGCGTCTTGCAACCAGAAACGGGCGCACCAGGGCGAATATCATGCTCCGTAGTCTGTCTCACAGGACCAGAAAAGACACTAGGAAGGGGCCCGCGCCGAGGAAGGAAAGGCACGGCACCAGGGGCCGCAGAGGCACTTGCAAATGACACCCAAAAGCGAGAGGCAATTCGAGGATTGGTTGGCCGTCAGAACAGGAGAAAAATGACCAGAGCCAGACGCAGGGCAGCGAGAGGGCAATCCCAGGAGGAGCACACGGACGGGACGCAAATGGCGGGGAGAGGAAATGGCACGCCGGGTGGCTCGGGTGGGTCTCGCTTGAGCCCCCCCCAGCCAATGGCACACACACAGCCAGAGGTCGGCGCTTACAGCTGGCCGGCACCGCCAGGGTCTGCAGCCAATGGCAGCGCCCAGCGCCTCCTGCACCTGCCGCTCTCGATGCACGTCGTGATAATGAAGCACACTGCGCGGCGCTGTGAGAGGCCCATTCGGGCGGCTGGGCGCCTTCGGCCACCACGCTCGTCTCGTCACAGTCTGTTCGCTTTGGGCGGTCCCGCTGGCAGTCGATCAGCATTTCTGGCTCTGCCTGGCACCCAGTGGACACCCATGGCGAAAGCGCAGCGGTGGGCCGCCGTCGCCGAGCCAAAACGGCGTCGAGTATCACCAGCCGCTGAGATGTATATACTCCCGCGTGTCTCTGTTTCTGTGCCTCCTGCGTGTTTCTCTCCTTCTCCTCTTTTGCTCCTGCTTCCGCCCCTCTGTCTCCGCCGTGATCAACCCCTTTTTCCACTGTTGTTTTTCTCGCGTCCTCGTCCCTGGTCATAACACAAGTCGTGCCGCAGAATGCGTCTCACAGTCTGAGTCCTGGGATGAGGCGATCTTCATTATAGACCGGAACGGGACAAGCAAAGAAACAAAACGCAAGGAAGACTTCTCTTCACTCTACTTAATATAAATCTTCCAACATACCCCCTCGCCCGTCTCTTTCTCTCCCTCCCTCCCTTCTCCTCCCCGACGAGAACACCAACATGCGAACGGGTCGTTATAACCCGGCTATCATACTCTTCTCTTCTTCTGCTACCATATCTTTTGCATCTGTTATCTTTTCGCGCGGCGTTGACGTCGCCCGTTCTCTGGTCGACGAGGGCGCATCCAATCTCTTGCACATCGCCCGGAGCGCCGCTCCGCCATCGCCACACCTCGCCGCTCGCGTTCCCCAGCCTCTGACCAATAAGGCCTACCTGCCTGCGCAGATTGGCGGCATCGTCGGGTCGTACGCCTTCTGCCTCGTGGTCGTTGCCTTTACGCTCTTGCTCCTCTCGAAGCGTCGTCGCGAGCACCTGGAAACCGGCGACGAGTTCGAGTACTTCCAGCAGACGGTCGTCAACACGCTCCCGGACACCATCCAGCTTCAGGACAGCGTCGTCCCGTACGCGGCCAAGACCCCGGCGCAAACCAGCTTTTCGCATCTATCGGCCGCCAGCCGGACCAGCAAGAACCCGTACATCTCGCCCTCTTACGCGTCTTCGTTCCGCGTGCCAGGCGTTGATCCGTACGTCGACCAGGAAATCGTCTCCGCCGACAGAGAGATGGCGCAATCACAGCTGGAGGAGATGTACAAGTTTGTGATGGAGCAGGAGGAGGCCAAGGCCGCCGGGGTTGTGCTGGATGGTCCGCCTCCGTCGTTGAGCCCGACCTCAAACACCGGCCGCAACCCCTTCGGCAGCAGCCTTGACGCCAACAAGCACCGCAAAGATGCGTCCAACAGCTCCACGTCCACACTGCTCCGCAAGGAGAAGAACAAGCCGATGAGCTTGAACTTGAGCCTGGGCAGCGGGAAAGAGGAGCGCACGTCGCGGACGTCGTCCATCCTGTCAGCTCTCAAGTCGCCCCGCAAGAAGAAGATGCAGGGCATGAGCATCTCGTCACCCATCATGACGCCCATGTCTGGCACCTTCCCGCGCTTCAGCGAGGCGGAGGAGATGAACCCCATTCCGCCGCGCCACTATGCGCCAGCGGCTCCGCCCCCGGTGCCCATGGACCAGATGGCGCAGGGCCAGATTCCGCAGGGCCAGATGGCGCAGGGCCAGGTGCAGCAGCGGCCCGTGCCCGGTGCGCCGATGACGCCGGACACGTCGCCGCTCAGCACGCTCAGCATCGATGAGCGCATTGGCGCGGCCATCGTCACGTCGGGCCTGCACCAGCGCAACCCGTCAACCGTTACGTCGGCCATGGAACCCGATCCGGACTCGGCTGTCTCGGCCGACTCGTCGGCGCCGCTGGTGGGCCTGCCGACGTCGCCCAAGCCGGGCGTCACCCGTTTCCCGTCGCTGCCAGCGTCGCCGCGGGCCACCAGCTTCTCGCGGCCCAATGCGCCAACGGCAGTGCGCACAGGTGGCGCGCTGCCGCTGCGCGCCTACGAGCCGTCAATCACGTCGCCGTCGTTTGTCTCGCACAACCAGACCAAGCAAACTGTATTTGAGCGGTCCATGCCACAGTCTCCTGGCGCGCACACGCCGTGGACGGGTGCGCCGGTGCCGTACTCGCCGTATCAGCCCTTCTCGCCGGTGGTGCCCATCACGCCGAGCCTGGTGACCAAGGCGGACCGGAAGCGGATGAAGCGTTTTGAGCCGAAGACGCCGACGATGGAGTTGGTAAGGAGCATTGATGATACATGGTAATTGGGGAAGGCATGATACTTATCTTTTTCTCACCGGGAGGGGTTTTCCCTGTCTTTCTAAGTGTGTGTTTTGTCTGTTCTTCGCACTCAGAGGTTCAAGTCTTTTTGGCCCTGTTGTCTTCACCCGCCCTCTTTTATTTTATTTTTTTCTTTTCATTTTCATGTTTTTTTTTTGTTGATTAGAATACCAACTGTTTTTTTTTTGTCCAACGGCAAGCAATGTGTCGACGTTTCGTGGCACTGATGCCATTCAAAGGAGTAGAATAAATCTTCCCAAGTTGTTTACCAATGGAAAAGGCTCTGATTCTCTTTTTACAACATTCTGTTCCAGGGAGATTTTCCCGGTTTCGGAATGGGGGGTTTTGAAACGCGGCAGCAGTTCCCATTAGCACAGCATGCGAGAGTTGGCTCGCTCTGCCAGTACTCGTAATAATACGAGTAATTACAAGGAGCGTGCACCGTCTGATAGTGCCTCGGGTTTTGCGCAGGGCGTCTGTGACAGAAACCCGAGATCCTGAAGATGACTGCGATACGACGACGATCTCGACATCAGGGTCTTTTCGAGGTCTGAAATGCGCACTGTGATATCAGTATCAGCCTCTGTGCCACCACCTGCTACCTGCAAGACCCCCACATTGTAGGACGAGGCAACCCAGCGGGATCGCTCTCCATTTTCTTCTTCTCTGCTTGCTCTCCGTTTCTGGCATGCACAGCACCAGCGTAGCCAAAAGCGGACGAGTCCAAAGCAATAAATCTGCGTTAGCGGCGGAGCGATCTTCGTGAGAGGCGACCATTCCCGCCGCAGCGGACGGACAGTATTGCTCCATGAGGAGCAAAACGTACTCGTACACGCCAATCCGCGCATTCCGGGTTCATTGCTGTGTGCGTATGACCCCGTACGAGCAGTTCACACAGCAGGAAGCAAGGAGAAGTGAGACAGGGCAACATGCAAGGCGAACGATAAGAGTGCGTGCGCAGAGGCCAAGAGACAGCAAACGAGAGACGATCGAATGGCCTGTGCTGTGGCGTTCGGTGTCCGCTGGCGTGCTGAGTTGGTTTCGCTATCGTCGCGGGTTTGCTTGCTGGATCGCTTTACCCGCTCGTCAGGCTATGGCAAGCACTTCTCGTGGCAAGATACACTTACACGGAATTGCGGAAAGAGCATCTCGCCTTATCCGTAGCGTTTGCGCGCTTACTTTTCCCCTTCTCTTTGTTGCGAGTATCGTCGGCCTTGGCCGATGTACGGTGCTCGGCGGACACATAGCCGGGAGCAATGTGTGTTGCCGGCCTACGAGTCCGCCAGCGCCTGCCCGTGGCGAAAAAGGAAGATAAAAGGACTAAGACCACAACGGAGCCGGATGGAAGGAATCTTACGCCGGACATCGTCGAGCAAAAGAAAAGAAACACTAAAGCTACGTAAGATACTTCTCGCGCCCTATGACCCGTATTTCCATATTTCCACTTCTGCGGCTGCGCACATGGCGTCTCGACCTCCATCACCCGCCCTCTGCGTCCGCCATGTGTTTTAGTCGTCCTCCCATGTTTCCTCCCTCTCTTCTGTGCCCGGTTCTTCCCCTCGTACATGTACAAGTATCTTACCTTATTAATACAGGGTTTTCTCGACTTTCTCGCTGCTCGTACCGTGCGATTCGTGCGCTCCGCACGGTCCCATCCGTCCCCGAAACTGCTGCCCCGCCCTCCTTCCTGCTTTCCGCCCAGAGCGAGTCGCCTGTGCCGTGCTTGCCCCATTTAGGCCCTAGCGGGGGGTGGCTTGCACGTGGAAAGCGCGGTGCATAATGGGCGGAATATGGAACGATTCCTTGAGTCTGTGGGCTGATCGTGCTATAACCTTGGCCCTTTCCCCCAGCGTTGGCCCTTCCAATTCCCGCACACTTGTCGATGCTGCCCATTTTGCCCTCTTCCTCGTACGACTTTTCTCCTCCCCGTCCTGCTCTGCCAATTTCGCCCTTTCCTGCTCTTCATCGACGACTGCGCGCAGAGAGTCTGGAAACAGATCTGACTCCGCCCGCGGAAAAGCCACCCCTATCGGCTCACCACTGCAAATGAATCGGGCCCTTATTGCCTGCGACCTTGTTTTCTGCCTCTGTTAAGCATTTGGCCGCACGGCGCAGCGCCGCTCTAGCAGCAGGGGAACTTTTCTTCTCTTTCCTTTCGGACACGGCTCCAAATCCTACCGCCGCAAAAACTCGCACCACTTTGTCCACACACCCCCCCCTCCCACGCTCGCCAATTGTGTCGGAGACCAGCGGATGAGGGAGACTGTCCAATTGATGGTCCGGTCAGGCCATTTTGGAGAAAAACCAGTCGAACCGGGGCCGCCGTGTGCAAGACAGACGCGCGCCCTGCCAGAGGCGGCTCCAGAGTCCGGGACAACAGCAGGCCATACGAGTAGAGCGCAATAGGGGGCCAGGACGAGGCTAAGCAGCGGCCAGACAGCACGAGTTAGGGCGCGAGCGAGCCAGCGAGTGGGCGAGAGAGACCGCACGCGCGCGATTGAGAGCCTGCGATCGGAAGGACGCAGCGGAGGTTGCATCATGGCTGATCAGCAGGAGGCCGACCCAGCCTTTGCGGGTCTGGAGTCTTATGATGTCTCCGTTGGGGCCAGTGCTGGCGACGACGGCTCGCTAGGTGGCTGCGCGGGCAATATCAGCCAACACGCCCACCAGCAGCAGCTCACTGCGGACAATATCAACAGTAACGCCACTACTACCCACTCGGGCCACCTGGCCAGCGCCGATATCAAGAGCGACGGCTTCAGCAGCAGGGCCAGCGACAGCGGTAGCAGCGTTGGCAGCGTCACGAACCGCAAGAGTCGCAAGAAGAAGAGCCGAACTAGCAACGGCAACAGACACAACAACAACAACAACAACAACAGAGACAGCAGTATCGACAGCCCTAGCACCAGCACCGCGCCCAATCTCACCACCAGCACCGCCGGCCCCGAGTCCATTGCCTCGACCTCCGCTCCTCCCCCATCCGCCGGCGTCTTCTATCCCCAAGACCCCAACTGGGCGTTTTACCAGAACGTCCCGACCGGCTTCGGACCCTTCAACCCCAACGCAGTTCCCGGTTTCTACAATCCCCAGTTCCAGTTTGCCCAGCAGTGGCCCCTGGACACCGCGCCGCAGTTCACCGGCGAGCTCCCTCAGCGGCCGCGGATAGACCCGCAACAGCAGTTGCAACCCGGGCAGAATCCGCAAGACCTGCTGCTGCAGCAGCAACACCAAGAACTCTACCTGCGACTCCAGCAGCAGCAGGGTTTTCTCCAGCAACAAGCTGGCGTGTACCCGGCACAGAGCCACGTCCGACCCAATCTGCCACCAGAAGTCCTCAGCTCGCTCACACCCGCACAGCAGGAGACGCTTAAGATCATCGCCATGCCGGCCCATCTGCAATACCACTCGCCGAAGAGCGAGCCAAGTCCCCAGTCAAGCGCTGGCGGTGGGATCCCCTCGTCGCCCGATGCCCTTGATCTCGCGAAGATGAACGGCCGGAAGCGCAAGTCGTCTGCCGATGACGACGACGACGACGACGACGACGACGATGACGGGCCCCACCCAGTCAAGAAGACGGCACACAATATGATTGAGAAGCGCTACCGCACAAATCTCAACGACAAGATTGCCGCCTTGCGCGACAGCGTTCCCAGCTTGCGCATCATGTCGAAGAGCGCACGTGGCGAGGACACGACCGAGGATCGTGAAGAGCTGCACGGGCTTACCCCGGCACATAAGCTGAACAAAGCAACAGTTCGTCAACCCCCGTTTTGTACTTTGTCCAATTTTTTTTTTAAAAAAATTGCGGTTTTATCGTCCATTGCTGTCTTTCTAACGCCCCTAGGTTCTGAGCAAGGCGACGGAGTACATCCGTCACTTAGAAAAGCGGAATACGCGTCTCCAAGACGAAAATAGTCAGATGCAGCAGCGAATCGCTGCCTTCGAAAAGCTCTTCATGCACGGCGCTCTGTCAAACGCAAACGCCATGAGCCCAATGGCACAGCCGTCTCCGGTTGCCATGCAATTTGCTGCAAGTCAACCGGACGCCGCTATGGCTGCCTTTATGGGCAATACGCCCCTTGGCACCCCGAGAGGTCCGGACCCAGCAGGCATGATCCCGGTCCCCGAAGAGATGAAGCGGATTCTCCAGGCCCAGGCCGCGACGGGCCGGCCATATCCCGTTCCCCAACAGCCTTTCCAGGCCACCCCTGCCAACATTCGGCAACAGCAAATACAGCAGCAACAGCAGATGCAGCAGAACCGCTGGCAGGCTGCCGGCCCTTATCTGGGCAAGATGATGGTTGGTTCGCTAGCCGGTCTGATGATCCTCGAGGCCGCACGCGAGCAGGAGATCGACCCCGAAAAGACCGAGGGCCGTGGCTTATTTGCCCTACCGCTGCAACTCCTCCGCCCCTTCGTGGCGTCGGATGTGCATGTCGGCTTTGGCGGTTACTACTTCTCAACCGCACAAATTGTGTCCAAATTGAAACTTCTCGTTCTCTTTGGTCTGTTGATATGGGCTTTCGTGCCCTCACTTTTTAGCGCCCCGAGACCTAAGCAAGAAAAGACGCAGCAGATCAGCTCCTCTCCACAGGCGGCCCCTTCGCTGGCGTCGCCTATCCATATCCGCCGCCAGGCCTGGCTTACCGCCATTCAGACCGTCTGGGTGCCACGGCACAACTTCTTTTTAGAAGCTGCTGCTCTCGTCCTCAAGATGATGAAGCTGAGCCTACGGAATACATTTGGCGTGCAAGGCTACCAGATGCTCACAGGTCTGACACCTGAGCAAGAAACCGCGCGTGTGAAGGCCTGGACTATTGCTCTGGATGCCCAACTTGCCGGTGGCGACGTCGCGATTAACGAGAGCCGTTTAACACTGACCCTGCTCGCTTCCAACACTCTTCCGGATACGCCACTGCGCCTGATGCTCAATGCTCTGCATATCCGCGTTCTTCTGCGCCAGCTTGGCAAAAACTCTGTGTTCGATGCAATTGCCGCGCACTGGGCACGGAATAAGTGGAACGCCGCTCGGGAACAGAATATCCTAGCCATGCAGCTACGGCGCGACGACAACAATGGAAGTGCCGTCAGCGCACCATCACTGCAGGCAGACGATGAGCTGCCGAGCCACTTAGCCGCCCTACTGGCGGAAGAGTGCGACGATGTGCTCAATGACGACATTATTCAAAGGGCCCACAACCTCGCTTTCAACCGGCGAACGACATTCGAGGTTCCCGCAAACGCCGTTGGCATGGACGGTATGAATGCCGTGGTCGAAGACCCGGCTGTGCGGTCGCCCATGGATGCCGTCGCTGCTTGGTTCTCCTGTCTGCTAGTCCACCGCGTTCTTACCACCAGCTTAGCTACCGAATCCGACGAGGCACAGAGTGAGCTGGCAAGCTCCATCACTACTGAGCTCGGCCTTGCCGCACGAATTGCACCCATTGGCTCGCACGCCCAAGTACGCTCCTTGGTCGCTCGCGCTGTGCTGGTTGATGAAAAGCGCGCTGCCAGCATTGCCGTGGCTCTGCAAGCCCTCCGGCCGAGCCTGAACCCGGACAAGCACCCGCAATATAGTCACGGCCTGCCGCCATTGATTGATGCGCCGCTGACGCCTGTGATGCCTGATCCGGAGGCCATGATGGCGCTGCGTTGCGCCATGGCTATAGCGCATCTGCAGCGCTTTGCTGTGCCACCACAGGACGTTCTTGCCTCCGTAGACGCGGTGCTCCCAGGCGCGCACAACGAGGTCTCGTTGCTTGCCTGCGCCGGCGCGTTCCGCCTGATGTTGGCGCTGCATTCCCACAAGGTTGCCGCAGAAGCTTGCGCGCTCTCGCTCGAGCAGCTGGCAGGTTCACTGCGTGTGTGGATTGGCGGCCCGGCTGGCGATCACGGCGGCCTGGACGCCGGCGTTCGCCATAGCATGGTGCGCCGTTGTCTCGCCGTAACGCGCAGCGTGGTTGGCATGGATCACGACACGGGGTACGGGAGCATGAGCGAAGGTGACGGCGACGAAGGTGTCGAGGCGTAAGGAGTGTCCTTCACCCGGTTCGTCTGCTCTGGCTTGTATCCGTTACTCCCCCGAACCTTCTTCCGACCCTCGTTTTCGTCTTTTGCGCCGTTTGTTTTTCCTTTGTTGATATCGTTTTACTGCGTGTTCTATCAAATACGATGTAGAACCTACTGTTGCGTCTTGTTGTATTCTGCCACCCATCTTCATGCTCTTCCAGCCTTTATTGTACCCGTTGTACTTCGCTACATCCTGCACAAATTACATTACAGTCGCCTTAGCACTGCTCATCCACACTCATCCACACTTCTCTGTTGTTGTTTCTGCCGTTTGTCAATTTTCTGGCGTTGATTTTTTCTTCGACTCATCCCTTTAGTTATTCTCACTTTGGCAGGGTTTTGTTATGGTTTATTGATTCAGCTAAAAGGAATGGACGACGACGAGGGTTGCTATTTTCAAGGTCCTTGCGGCTTGGGGCGTTTTTTTTAGTCATGTCTGGAATTATTTTATTCTTCGTTGTTGCGACCTTCCTCAGGAGCTATCTTTTTATTTACATACTTTTCTCTTTGTGCCATGGCAGTCTTCACGGGGTCCGTACGCCGACAGCCTTCCCGCCAACCCCCACGGCGTTCTAGTCCCTATGCGGCAAATGTTAGTCAGGTGACAGCCGAGGAGGCTCGACTACATTGAATGGCTCAACTGGGGCGGCAGGGAGCGGTGGGCGTACCAAAAGGGGCCGTATTAATATACTGTAAACAGTACTCCGTAGACGTCACCATTTTCATGGTCCTTCCTTTTTTTTTAAAAACAAAAAACAAAAGGCTTCCCCATATCGTTTTCGTACACACGTCTTATCCGTAGGCTATTTTGAATCCCACACCATTATACGCAGCAAACCACGTCGAAATCGCGGGCAAAAATAGCATTGGAACATGTCCTTTGCTTTTTGCTAAGATGTGTTGATTATTTCCCATTGTTAAGTCCAACAAGAAACGCATAAGATAATGCGGCTTGTCTAAAGAGAGAAACAAATGATGGAAAACGATAGTAGATTCAAGGCAAGAAAGTAATCTCTTTCTATGTTTCCAGTTGGATATATACCAAAATGAATCGAAAGTTATCCAGATATCTTAACATATAAGGCTAGGACAAAGTAGATAATTAGACGCAACAACAATAAGACAAAATTATCAAAATGCCTATGACTGCAGGCCACGACCGTGAGCCTGTATAACAAGCACGCTAGCCTTGAGGCTCGCATTGATGACACGTGCACTAGCAACACCAACTGTCTTGGTAAGATCGTAGCCGGAAGACGATTCGCTTGCTGCATTGATGCTGTCTCCAAAGCGCACGTGGCGACGACCAAGTACGACGATATCGCCTGCATTCTTTGGTGCTTGGCCTACGACCCGGCCTGCACGCACCACAATTTCATCAAGCACATTGCTAGCGGTACCATGCACAGAGAAGTCAACAAACGTAACGCGGTCGGCTAGATCAGCCGGTAAGGATGATCGGAGCATCGCCAATAAGCCAAGATCCTGGGCGGATGGCTCATCCCCAAGGGCAGCCTCCTTCTGATTGATTGCACCCTGGGTCGGGTCTTGACTGGGGTCGGCGTAATCAACGCCGCGCACTTCGGCAGCCCGGCTACTCTCGGCAACATTGCTGCCATCCCAAGTAAAATGGGCGATTGTGACTGCAATGTTTCTGTTCTTGGCCAGCTGCAGAACAAAGCGCAGCGCTACTCGGTCGTCGGCACCGCCAAAGAAAGGGAAGAAGATGCGGTGGCTTTTGTTTGCCACGGGGAAAGTAGCAGGCTCGCGGAGGCTATGGGCAGACAACACAGATATAGTGCGCGAAATCAGAGGACGTTCGCTCCGCAGGGCAGGTGCGGCGCCGCCAAATCCGTTATCAATAAAGACACCAGTATTGCACACGGCCTTGGCTAAAGCAGCATGGACAAATTCGAGATGAGCACGGTCGTCGAAACGGTCAGCCCCCGACGAGGCGGGCAAAATTGTAGACTGGTCCTCCGATATGCCCCTCTCGCCCCATGGAATGAGGACGAAGTCGGATGATGTCTCAGCCGCCTCGGTGGCCAGTGTCTCAGGGTAGGAAGCTGCGGGTACAACGGCTACCTGGCCCGACACAGCCACGTCGTTGAGCTGAGAAAATGTCCGGAAGGTATTGACGACAGGATCGCGGCGGGCGAGTTCGTCTACCTCTGAGACTTTCATGACTGAAGATGTTCGCTCCGTGAGTTCCAAGATGCGGATGCCGTGGACCTGGAGATGACGGCGCCTCGGCTGGTGGAGCTGTTCCTGCTGTGGCTCTTGAGACAGGTCTTCCTTGCCAACAACAGGCTGGCTATTGGCTTCCGTATCAGCCCCACCCAAGAGAGAGATGAAAGTAAACAGACCAGGAAGGCTGTCAAGTCGAAGGTAGACAAGCAGGCGGCGGACCTGAGTCTGGTTGAGTTTATCAAACGACTGGCGTTCACTCGATGCACCTGTTCCAGTAGGGTTGCCATCCCAGTCGATTTCACCTCGGCGAAACTTTTCAGCTTTCTGCTGGTACCACAGAGGGTAGACAAGCTTCGTTAGGGGGGTTGTTGCGACGGTTGTCACAAGGGCCATAACGACAAACATGGTGAATGTTCGCTGAGACAGAATCTTGGCCTGGTAACCAATGTTCTGGGTGGGAAAGTTAGATAACAACTTCGGCAAGGTATTTAGGAGGGGAGGGGAGGGGAGGGGAGGGGGGGGACTGCAAAGCTGCAGATAAACAACTTACCAAGACGATCAACTCAACAAGACCTTTGCAACTCATGAGAATACCAATGCTGAAGCTCTCCCGCCAGAACATCTTGCACAGACGCGCAGAAAACGTTCCGCCAATAATCTTCCCGAAAAAGGCAACGGCAATGATGGCAATAACGTAAGCCCAAGTAATGCCGTTGTCGAGCAGGCCCAGATTGGTGCTCAGGCCGGACAGGGCAAAATAGAGAGGGAGGAAGAGAGCAGAGATAAAATCCTCTAGCTTCTCAGTGAGTTTGATGGCAAACCCGCCATCATGCGGACAAATGATGCCGACGAGGAACCCACCAAAGATGGGATGGATACCAATGATTCCGGTGAACCAGGCGGACGTGAGGACGAGCAAGAGGGTCACACAAACCATAGCCTCGGTGGGTCCGTTCTGCAGGCTACCATTGCGGCGCAGGAGCCAGATAAATGAGGGTCGCACAGCAAAGACGAGTAGGAGGGCCCAGCCGACGACAATGAGCAACGCCCAAAGGGCGGTTAAGCCGCTGCTGTTGTTGACGAGGGCGACGCAGAGAGCCAGCAGGATCCAACCGACAACGTCGTTGCCAACGCCCGCGGCTAGCACGGTGACACCGACATTGTTGCTCAGCAGATTGAGCTCGGTGAGAATGCGGCACAGAACGGGGAAGGCGGTGATGGCAAGAGCGGTGCCGATAAACAGGCCGTATACGCCAAAGCTGATGGGTAGGGTGCCGGCCTCGCCGCCGAACTGGTTGTATAAACCCCAAGCAACGGCATAGCCGAGACCAAAAGGCAAGGCCATGCTGGCAACGGAGACACTGAAAGCGACACGCCAATTGCGCATAAAAACGCGTAGATCCACCTAGAAGATTGTCAGCGGCGAGAAGGCGAGAGCATGGGGGAAGAATCGGGGGGAACGGCTCACCTCCAGGCCAGTCAGGAACAGAAAAAGAATGAGACCGAGATTGGCAGTGTTGTTGAGAATGGGCATGCTGGCAGTAGGAAATATGTTGTCCTCGAAGCCGGGAATGCGCATCAAGACAGACGGACCCAGCAAGATGCCGCCAATGACTTCGGCGATGACACGCGGCTGGCCGAGGTACTTGAGCGGATAGTGCAGCAGGCGGCAGAAGATGATGATAATGGCGGCCTGGACGATGAAGAGCAGGATGGGGTTGCTGGCATTGTAGGTGATGGGATTGGCGCCGTCGAGGACGCCCGACTGGGGCGTGGCGCGGTTGGTCGCCGTGGCGGCCGCAGTGGCGGACGTCGACGAGGCGGTCGAGATGATCTTGGACACGACGGTCGTCGTGACGGTCGCGGTGGTTGTCGCCATGGCTGCGGGGAGGGGGTGGGGGAGAGAGAGAGAGAGAGAGAAAGATGGTGAGTCCGGAGCTGGGGATCGGAAGACGGTCGGTCGAGCAGGCGAGTTTCGGTAGTGGCCGGGGGATCAGCAGGGGGAGCCGCGGAGCGACAAGGTTCTCGTTTGTGCTGCTCGCTTTGCTGCTTAAGACGCAGACGCGCCGAGGGATGTGAAAAGGGAGGGAGAGAGACGGAAAATAAGAGAGGTACGAAAAAAGTTGCTGCGGCGGCCGAACGAGGCGGCAAGCGAGGTCGATTAAAAGCACGGCCCGGTAAAGGCCATAAAGCAGAATGGCCGCGAACAGGTCGTGGACTGACGCATGCACAGTCGATCAATGCCAATCCCGCGGCTCTGGAGTCTGTGTTTGGGGAAACAAGAAGAGGATGAGGAACCACGGAACGGGAAGAAACAGAAGAAAGAGGAAACGAGAAAAGAGACACCGCCGTCAAAGAGAAGACCCACACGGCTGTTGGCGTGTTGGTTGTGTTTGTCCTCGAAGCGGTCCTTCCTAGCGGGATGCGGCATTCTGGTGTGCAAGACAAAGGCGAGACTGCGAGACCGCAGCACTGCAAGATTATCGCCTAGGCCGGCCACCTGTTTGGCCAAGCTACGCCAAGCACGCTCCTCCCCCAGCAGCTACTTTTGCCCCTCCTCCACTCGTTCTTGCCCTTTTCTTGGACCTCCCCGCCATTCCTAATCGTTCGGTCTTCTCTTGGTCGGACTCCGTACTTGGCTCCACCTGCTGGCTTGGTCTAAGGTTCCCCCAACGCTAGTGCCGCAGGAAAGCGCGAGGGGTGGCACCTCCTACGGAGTATTGCAGCAGCCCTTCACGTCAATTTGCGGACGCAGCGGTGCACGTGAAGCTCGCCTCCCACGCAATACTCCAAGGGATCAGCAGGGCCACGCCCGTCGCCCTGGAGGGAGGTATCTTAGATGGCTCTGCAATTAGCGTGCGCATTTGCGACGGTCTTTCCTGGGCTGGATCTCTCAAGTCGAAACGACGGAGGGTGTTTGTGGCCCTCACAAAGCATTCCGAGCCGAGAAACGAGAAACAGCCGCAGAGGGAAAATAAGCAAAGCCTTCTCTCTCGGAAGGCATTCCTGCGTAGCACTGTGGTGGGTCGCACACGTCCCCTGCAATGCAGCACGTATTACGAGGGCGTGCTCCGCGAGCACCTCCTCATCTTGTCCCCTGCTCACTCGGGCACAGGCGCCAAGCTCCTCTGCAAAGGCTGCGCTGTCCCTCGCTGCCCATCCCGTGCTGCCACCGCTGGCAACGCCGGAGTCCGACGTGATATCTGCGGAGTATCATCGCAGAGAGAAAGAGATGCGGGAGCAAGAGGGAAAGCCAAGGAATGAAACCATGCAATTGTAAGACACTGCATGCATGTTGCAGCATGACGAGGCCCACGTGCAGCACACTTCACAAGGAGGGAGGCTGGCTCGTAGCGCCGAAAGAGACCAATTTGGCGTGGCGGTGTAATTATACTGTATGGAGTACGAGCATCCTACGAGTACTCTGCACACCTACTCGTATTCGCAGGTATCTTGCTCACTCGTCGTCGAGGCTTCTGCTGGCGTCTCCCGCGGTTCCACCGCTCCAGTTTTCCTGTCTGCATGACCCTCCTCCCCCGCCCTTGTCGTTTGCAAGCATTTGAACATTTGGTTTCCTTGTTCTTTCAATGATCTGTCATGTCGCATGCTCTCGATGGGTGGTGTGCAGGCATACCGCCTCTTGCTCGTGTTGTTGTGAGCCTGTCGGATACGGTTATTGTCGAAGAACGCTGCGATTGGGCACAGCTGCCATTCAGTGCTGCTAAGCCATCCGCGAAAGCATGTCACCAGGAGAGCTGCAGCGCCCTTGCTTCTCCTCGTTCGCTGCGCTCTCCAGTGCCCGATCGCGATGGCGAGCCGAGGCTAAGCCGCCCTTGGAAAGACGAAATTGTAGAGTCGTCGTCGACGGCAGGGTCCCGGAGGAGCTACCGGCATACCGAAAACGGAAGATGAATCTAATATGGAGTGCACAGCTGGAGTTTACTGGCACCGATGAATTGCACCATTATGTTGTGCACCTGGCTGGCTGCTGGCAGGAGCAGGCCATATCACCTACAGAGACCGTTATCTCGTAGGGAGTGCTCTGCAACTATGAGCTTCACTCTCGACGGAAACTTGTAGGAATCTCTTATCTCCCGAATAGTGCATCGTTCCAGCTCGGCCGTGACGAAGCTTATCAAGTGACAAAAAAGAGAAGGACTGTTCTGTTTATTTAACTGCGGCCCGTACGCCGGCACGCCATGTTGTGAAGGGGGCGGTGCCGGGAAGAACGTACACGATAGTCACACCTACACTGCGAACAGAGATGCACACAACTCACATGTAGTCTCAATCCTGATTAGAGGAGCCATGAGCATAAATTCAGATGTAGATCGCGGCCTTGCCATGGACTTGGAGGTGTCTGCAGGAGTAGCGGAGGCGCAGCGCCCTCTCAAGCGAGCCCGCGTCGCGATGGCCTGCGCGATGTGCAAGTCCAGGAAACAGATCAGTCTTTCCCGGCCACATCCTCATTCCGAGTGCGGCCCCGCGCTGACACCTACCACAAGTGCAATGGCGAGCAGCCCTGTTTCAACTGCAGGTAACCTTCGGGGCCGTGTGCAAGTATCTTTCATCATTGAAGGGGCGCTCCAGCCAGAAGGGCCAGCAAAGCCAGCAGCACCCGTTCGAAGCGATAGAGCAGCGCCTCACAGAGCTGGAGACGACAGTCACCTCGAGGACAAACAGTGCTGAAGCATTTCCGCCCACACGGCCATCGCACCACCGCATCGCCGACGCGATCACGGTGGCTTCGGATGACAGCAGTGCACAGCAGCAACACCCCAGGTCGCTGGCCGGGTTGCCGACCCAGTCGCCTGTGAGCAGTCACGCTCTGAACGATAGCACAGCCGGCCGATTCAAGCCCATCAGCTCGGTCACACTTGTCATCCGCGACATGTACCTGGGATGCCTGGGCGGCTGACGTCGCCATGGGGCGAGTCATCAATTCGATGATGCAGGTCCACACCATCGACATGAGCACAGGCGCTGTCGAAACCAGCGCCGCTTCGGGAGGGTCCAAGGCCATTGTCGAGCTGGGGCACGTCTAGGAACTGGTTGCCGGCAAACAGTTCCGTGGATACATCCACCACATTTCAACCAGGCGGCCCGTACTACAATCGCCGTATCTGAGACTGCTGCATGAGCGTCGAGCCTCCTTGACTGATATTTTCGAGTAAGCACGGCCGCGTTCCGAACATCTTTTGTTGCCCTCTATGGCAGTGCGCGCTCACCAGGTCTACCACCCAGCAAAACTGTTCTGCATATGCTGTACGCCATTGGCGGACGCTTTCTTGAGACGGCGAGAGAGGGGGGGGAGTACTGCTCCTACTAGCATTGCAAGCAGGCCACGAAGAACCTGGACAGACCAATCACCCATCGTCCTGGCTTACAATGCATCCAAGTAATTCTTCTGTTCGCCATCAACAACCCGAGGCCGCCCAAGGGGCTGGGTGCTTGGGCATACACCGGGCTGGCCATGCGCCAGTTGATTGAGATGGGTCTGCACCTTCTTTTGCCAGCTGGCATCTCCCTGCTAGACAAGGAGATGCGGAAGCGCATTTTCTGGACATGCTACTGTCTCGACCGACAGGTCTCAATGATCCTTGGGCGCCCCTTTGCGATATCAGATCGAGATGTCGACATCGAGGTGAGTCTATGACCATTTCCCCCTCTGCGTGCATCCCGGCTTTGCGATGCGTGCTGATCTTCCGGTTCCCCATATATCCAGCTTCCTCTTGACGTCGTAGAAGTCAAAGCAAGACGAAGATGTGCTACAGAAGGTGAAAGACGAGCCTGCTGCGCGGCCGACCAATGCACCTCCGGAGAAATCAGCTTATATGACAGCACTCATCTACATCTGCCAGCTGCGGCGGATATAACCCCACAACCAGCAGACCATCTACCGCGTCGACAAGCAAAAGGAGCCGGCTGCCCTGAAATAGGATGTGGACGATTTAACGGAGCGGCTGACACGGTAGAAAGCCGCCATGCCTCTCGATGCGCGCAAGTTGCCAAATTTTGACTTGCTCCCTGTTGACGGCTACCACAACTATGTGAGACGGCCCCTGCCCCTGCCACCATCTGCTGCCGAGGGCTGGTTTCCCGACTGACACAAAAAAAATTCGAGAGATGATCTACTTCTACGATGTCGGCGGCAAGGTACCGGGAAGCATGCCCATTACTTCGGGTACCATATTTGAGGACGGCGTCCAGATCCCGTGCGTCAAGTTGTATGACGGGTGGCAAATACAATGTCGAGCTTATGGAGGTACTGTGTCGAAACTCCAGAATGCCCGACTAGTACAGGAGCGACATCGCTGCACTGCTCTCCTCGTGCAAGACCGCTGCCGCCCGTGTTTGTGATTTCATCACTAGATTTGGCCCCGAGTCAGTACTGCCCTTTTCCATATTCCCTCATGACTTCTCAAAATAAAAACACGTTGCTGACGGTAGGTCTGTAGGGTTTATGCTGCTTCCTGTGACGAGCTGCTGAAACGCAACCGCACCGCCATTGCGAAGATTATTTCGACACAGTTTGCAGACAAGCCTAGTCAATTCACGGACATCTGTGATGACGACGGTACAGGAACTGGTCCCTACGCGGAAGTGCAAGATGACGTCCGAGAATAGCCAGCTCATCTTTGACTGGGATGGAACCAGCCCCCAGAGCGACCGGTCCTCCCTGAATTTCTTTCTCTCCCCGACGATGTTCAAGATGTTTGTTGCTTACGTACACCCCCCCTCCCCCTCTCTCTTCAAACAGAAGTCTCTCGCTGCTGACGCATTTGTGTCTTGGTAGATACTACCTCATTGCCGTGTTTGATCCCTAGGCAATCGTGAACGACGGCTGCCAAGATCTCATGGATGTTCGGATTCCCGAAGGGTCCATTCTAAAGCCAGTCCGACCGTGTATCTTTAGTGCTCCTTTTACTAGGCATGAGGTCCTTTTAGAATGGGGTGTGATAAAATCTGTTCGACGGCCCGCCGAGCGAATCAGCTAACACCATTTGCGTGTTATTCTAAATAGCCGATTGACAAAACCTAAATCTACAGACTGCGATAGCTGCATGTATGCTGCAGCCATGATGCAACCTGCGCTGCGTCCTTTCGATCGTAGGCTCCCAATCTCGCGCGTGCGGTCTCTCGCCCACTCGCTGGCTCGCTCGCGTCCCAACTCTGTTGCTGGCTGCTGTTTAGCCTCGTCCTGGTCCCCTATTGTATCCTATGGCCTGCTGTTATCCCGGACTCCGGAGCCGCCTCTGGGAGGCGTTTCTGGCAGGGTGCGCGTCTGTCTTGCATACGGCGGCCCGGTTCGACCGTTTTTGTTTAACATGGCCTGATCGGACCATCAATTAAGTAGAACGGAAAAGGAAGAATATATGATACGTACTTTGTGCATCCATCCACGCCAAATGTCATTGTCGTATCATGACTCCCCGTCATCGGGGCGGTAGGCAAAGAAAAGATACCGTCGGAACGGCTTGCGATGCCTACCAGCCACAGGACCATATCTGTCTACGATACATGGTAGGGCGAAACGTCTTTGGCGACTTGTTTTATCCTTGGCATTATTATGCCAGCCCATCATGATGTTTGGGCCCGATTTCTTGAAAGGTAAGTTCTCTGTTATCCCATATCATTCTGTATTTCCCCTATTAACATCATTTCCTTTTTAGGTGTAATGAACCTGCTCTCGTTCTGTCTTTCCGAACATGAAAAAAATGTTCGCTTTTACGAGCAGAATTTCGACGGTCATGGGGCCCGCCATGGCAAACAAACTATTAACGGAGGCACCGGTGAGCAGCCACCCGCATACACCGTCAAAAATGGGCTACGTGCTGTCCAAGTACATCGCCGAGCGCGTAACGCAGCACGACGCAGCGGTGATGGATATGCCGGTGCGCCTGCTGCGCGTAGGCAAGCCCTGTGGTCATTCGGCGCGTGGTGTGTGGAACAAGCCCGAGATGTGGCCCATCATGATCGCTACGGGCCTCGACCACCTGCGTGCAATGCCCCTAGTTCCCGAGGAGTCGCGGTGTATCGTTAACTGGCTGCCCGTGGATGCATGTTCCTCTGCAGCCAGAGTCCATCTTCGCCGTTGCCGACGACGACGACAACATCCGGGGTCGCTACGTAGTCAGAAACCTTGTGAATCCACAGGCTGTGACCTGGAACGCCTTCCTGGATTTGCTAGAACTGGCGGCAGCGGCGCACGACCAACACCAGCAACCGTTTGAGCGTGTCCCCATTGCTGAGTGGGCTGATGCCCTGGAGAAACTGCGTCAATGGTGTGCCCGGCCTCAAGCTCCTGGGCTCCTTCCGTGCAATGGCCATTCGCCCCGAACATGAGCAGTCCCAGATTATCACAACGAGCGGCATCGGTCAAGCGCCGCTGGATGTCGCAGCGGTGGGCAAGTGGCTTCAGAGATGGCGGGAAAGCGGATATCTAAAGCCAGCAGTGATTGTGGACATGAATAATGCTGGAGCACACGTAGGCTAGATTTAAACAGACTCCAGTCACATGTACTTTGTTTGCAGTTTTATTTACTACGGGCGTCGGCTACGTGATTCTCACAGAAATTTAATTCACACATGTTGTACGAAGTATCTCTGCTTCTCTCGGCACAAATCCACTTCAGCATTAGCCGGCATCAGCTTGGCGAATCTCAAAGCGAGCTAAGTTAAGGTGTCTGGACGATAACGAAATAGAATGTATCGGAAGCGTATAATGCAGTAGCCGCTCGCATCGAAGTATCTCTGTCTATAAAAGCTTTTGGCAGCTGGGGTCCCCGTCTGGTCTGTCGCCATCTGCACACTGCTTCGACACGAGATTAAATACGAACCATGGCAAATGCGCAACACGGCGACGTAAACTTTGCCCAGGCTGGTTTCGCCAATCGCATGGGCTGGGGAAACGGCCCATCATGAAAAGACCAGAGACACGGGATATCGTGACCTGATGATTTGGTAGGCAGTAACACGCTACAAAATGAGACGCCTGGTTATCAGATCCTTATAGACAGATATCTTGGCCTCGAATACCGTCGGTTCGTCGGAACGTGGGTATCGTTATCTAAGTTGTTTGACTGGGCTATTCCGCCGTAGGTGCTTGTCTGTCACTCGGGTTAGTACTTCAAGTCCGAAACAAGAGAAGTTCCTAGTCACCCGAATTATACACCTGATCCGTAGCAAACGCTGTCTCGAGTATTATATTATGAAGAGGCCGTTATGGGAAGGTGACTAATGGACTGACAACTCTTTTGTCACCCGATCTAGACACTACTCTTTACTTACTCGAAGTTGCTGTGAATTAGGAACCAGTAATAGGGTTACAGGGATAAGAGGCAAAGGTCGCCGCTCATTTCGCCGGCTGGCTTGCTAACAGATTTACTGATTTATGCTGGTCTTGTGCCAGCAGCAAGTCAGATCTGGTGATAAGATAGTCTCCGAGTCGTTGTTTTTGCAGAAGCACGTCGCAGGGAAGATATGGCCGAATATGGACTAGCGTACAACACCGGTGACAACCGTGTCGCATGAATATCGAAAGTGCTGTGCGTGCAGCAGCAGCCGGATTATTTGACGGTATTATTGGACGGGAACTAGTATTCTTTGGTCTCAGGACCACCAAGTGCAGAGGTCGCCGAATGCCAAGTGCGTTTCGCATCTCTGCATGGCAGTTCGGGGACCGGTATATTAGCCGTTCACCCACCCTCGGGGCAGAAATGCAATCAGCATGCAATGGAGCCCGCCAGGATGCATCAGATTCCGTCAGCCCGTAGTCGTATCAGCCCTCTTAATGTACGTGCACAATACGGGAATAGCCTTAATGCGAATTCGCCGAGCCCATTCCTATCTTCAGCGAGTCATACATCCCAATCAATCCTAGCGGATCCTGACGGCCGGCGGTACAAGGCACGATGTCGACGTCGGCGAAGACACAGCCAGCATACGCGCGGGGATTTGGCTGTTGAGGGCGCCGGACCGGCGACTGATGCCCGTGAAGCGACGTATCTTCAAGGAAAGGGCGGTTCAGAGTGCAAAATGCAGCCCGTCTCCTGATCGGTTGAGGAGCAGTTTGGGACCTTTCCTCCTCCTTCAACACCGCGGCAGCATTGGGCATTTCCCACCACTTCCTTTCTCACGTTCCCCTTGGCCTCTTCTCCCATATACGCTATTCTCCCTCCCGGGTAATTCTCCGCGCAACCAAGTTTAGCAACGGCAACAAATGTCCGTGAGCGGCGACGACGTCGAGTTAACCGCGGTGCCGACGGCACCGACGGCACACTTGGCGAACGAGATCATCGACCACTATTCCTGGCGGGCTGTGCGCGTCGTGGTGAAGGATCGTCAGTCGGGCCAGGCGCTCGCGATTCTGGTCGACGCGGCAGGGCTCGTGCATGCCGGCGAGATGCTGGCCCTCATGGGCCCCAGTGGCTCGGGCAAGACCACGCTGCTCAACGCCCTGGCCCACAGACCTGCGGCGGCCGGTGCTACTACCACGGGCCACATCATGGCCAACGGCGAACCGACCACGGCGGCCCTGCTGCGGGACATTTCTGCATATGTGGAGCAGGAAGACATGCTCATTGGCAGCATCACCGTGCGCGAGACCATGCTCTTTTCGGCCCGCCTCGCCCTGCCGAGCAACGTGTCGCGCAAGGAGGCCTTTCGCCGCGTCGATGACCTGATTTCCAGCTTCGGGCTGCAGTCGCAGACACACACGATTGTCGGCACACCCATCAGGAAGGGGCTGAGCGGTGGCCAGAAAAAAAGGCTGGGCGTGGCGAGCCGGCTCGTGACAAGCCCGCATATTCTGTTCCTGGACGAGCCCACAAGCGGCCTCGACTCGGCCCTCAGCATGGAAGTCATCCGGTACATCAAGGAAATCGCTAAACGCAACAATGTTTGTGCCCCTCCCCTCCCCTCCTCCCAGCGTCCCTTATTGTTGTCGTCCGCATGCTCACCTTCCCTAGTTGATTGTCATCTCGTCCATCCATCAACCTTCCACCGCAACGTTTCAGATGTTCGACAAGCTGGCTCTGCTCTCGCTCGGGACAATGTGCTACTTCGGCCCGATTCGCGATGCACCGGCGTATTTCAGCCGCATCGGCTATCCCATGGCGCCGGCCACAAATCCCGCCGAGCACTTGCTCGATCTGATCAACATCGACTTGGACCGGAACGGCGAAGTCCGAGCCCGCACGCAGAACATTATCGACCTGTGGTCGGCGTCTCCGGAACGGCAGGCCCTCGACGGCGAAATTGAACGCGCACAGCAACTGTCGGGCCACAGCCTGGCCAAGCTCAAGCTGCCCAAGCCCAGCCCCTGGATGGTGCCGGTTACGCTTCTGCACCGGTCCTGGATCAAGTCGTACCGCGATGTGGTCGCGTACGAAATCCGCGTCATCATGTACTTGGGCCTGGCCATCCTGATGGGCACAGTCTTCCTCCGGCTCCAGACATCGCAAGAATACATCCAGCCGTTTATCAACGCCATCTTTTTCGGCGGCGCCTTCATGTCCTTCATGGCCGTGGCGTACGTCCCCGCCTTTCTCGAGGACCTGCACACGTTCCAACGCGAGCGGGCGAACGGCTTAGTCGGCCCCTTTTCATTTTTGGTTGCCAACTTCTTCATTGGCCTGCCGTTTTTGTTCCTCATTTCTGTCCTCTTCTCGGTCGTCGAGTACTGGCTGTCCAACTTTCGCGCCGGCGGCACTGCGTTCATGACGTGGGTGCTGTGGCTCTTCCTCGATCTGCTCGCCGCCGAGTCTCTCGTTGTGCTGGTGTCGAGCCTGTTCCCGGTATTTGTCGTGGCGCTGGCGATTGCCGCGTTTGCCAACGGCCTCTGGATGGCGGTCGGTGGCTTCCTAGTGCCGATGAACATCCTCAACGTGTTTTGGAAGTACGTGTTTCACTATATCGACTACCAGGCGTATGTCTTCCAGGGCATGATGGTCAACGAGTTCAAAGCGCGTAACTTTTCATGCGCCCGGGCGTCTGATGGCGGTGCCTACCAGTGCATGTATACCGGCGACTTGAACGCAGAGGGCACGATTCAAGGCACTGATGTCCTTCGAGCCCTCAACATTGAGACGGGATTGGAGGGTGAATGGATTGGCATTTCCATTGGCATCATTGCTGGGTACAGGCTACTTGCTTATGTCGCTCTTCGCTTCCTAAGGAAATAAGGGATAGACGTTCTATCCAGCGTCTAGAAGACATTAAGTTGTTTCCCTCGTTGTTGTGTCTCGGGGTTGGCATTGAGGAGGGGGATATAAGACCGAAAAATAACTAGCCTGGCTTTCTTCAAGAAGTATTTATTAGCAGAGGGGCTTCGTCACAACACTTGATCCGCACTCCGCAAGTTGGGATTTCTAATCAAACAGCTGTCGAACCGAACGGTTGTCGCACAGTAGCTGTCTAGTGCTGACAAAATGACGCCTTACCTCCCAGCACGTCATCGCACGGAGACCATACAGACAACACAAGCAGCCAGCGCAAAATAGGCCACCGCCCATGTGTAGTCTAAAACAAGGCGGAGTTCCGTAGCTATGCCGTCGGGGCATACTGGGGCACACCGCCCAAGCAAGTTTAGGGCAGGAAGAGAACAGGCGAACAGGCGTTCTTAGTTATGGGTTTCTGTTTTCCGTTTACTGCGAGTCTAATAGAGATTACTATAGTCTGGATTCTTGCACAATTTTGTAACACTATTAGTGTATCTAGAAACAGCACCTATACTAAATACGAATCTCCTTATCCGACGTTTCCTTTTCGCGAGTGGGCTGGCGCTGCTCTGGCTCCAACCTGTGCGGTGGGTGTATTGTTTGGTTGTGTTGACTATGGTGCTGTTTGGGAGCTCCTTTCTGATACTCCGAAGTTGCCACCAAGCCAAAAATAGAACTAAGCTTATTGATACATCATGATCCTAGCCTTATACTTCGTAGTGACCTCGTTGTGACGATAACCAATGGGATATTCGACCCGACTCTGCTTCGCGAACTTTGCCAATCCATACATCTTTTGAACCTGGCCTGTAGTGCGTCCCATTTCTCACCCAGGAAACCTAAGAAGAGTATTTGAAAGCGAAGAGGAAGGCGACCAATTGCAGAGTGCCGCAGACGATGAATACGTTGTTCCGATGAGCGTCACCTATAACAGGGTTGTCAGCTTGGGATCCGCGGTGGTCCGCCCCGAAAATCGGACCGAGGACATACCTTCTTCATCTAGGCTGTGGGCAATCACAACGAATGCATTCAAGGGGAATCTAAGGATACTGTAGACTCGCCCGCGGATTCCATCGTCGACGAGCTCGCTTTTTAAGCAGGCCATGGCCGGGAAATAAGCTCCGATGCAGCCTTCTAGCAAGCAGAATACCCAGAACAACAGTCTCTGGTCTTTGAGTAGAACAGCAAGCCCAAGGCAGCAGCCGACAACCAGTGTGGCTTTCATTAGTACGTCAGTCAAGCCCTGGATGCCACCTTGGGACACTTTGAGACGGGAGAAAAGGGCTGAGCCAGCCATCATTGTGCACATATAGCATGAGAAGATAAGGCCGAACGGAAGCTCGTCTGTCTGGCCAGAGGGGGTTCGGGCACTCTTCAGCACGGCAGACCAGAAGAAGATGAAGAGGTACATGGTGCCTTCGAAAATGCACGACGTGATGCCGAGGGACAAGACTCTAGGATCGCTGAATATGAATCGCACACCCGCCTTGACATCTTCGACCGATGTCTGTTCTGACGATCGCTCGCCGTAGTTCTCTTTCTGAGAGGAGTGTCAGCACTATTTTAAACACGCCTATGCTGATGGTGCGCATCTCACCCATCTGATTGAAATCATCAATCCGGCGGCGACACAGCACACGACCGCTGCGAGGAACGGCCAAGTCCGCGTGCCGGAAGCTGTGACCAGCGCATCGCCCAGCACGCCGGAAGCAATCGCCACAATAGAGCTTAGCGTGGTCATCATGCTGAAGACAGAGCCCAGGTCCAATTCAGCGGACTGAATGTTCCGCTCGTGATAGTCCGAGATCATCCAGGCCTCGAAGACGCTGAACAGCAGGGTGGTGCTGATGCCGCCGCAGAAACGTCCAAAGAAAAGCACTCGCAGATCGTTGCTGAGGAGGGTGAGGCAGGTTATGATGTACAGCAGACAGTACAGCAGGCAGGCTCGTTTCCGGCCGAATCTGTCCGCGTATCCGCCCGCGAACGATGCGCTGATGCCGCCAGACACGAAGCCGGTCGCGTAGAGTGCTGCAACCATCTTCTCGGGAATTTCCTTCTCATACTTGTAAATAGCATAGATGTGTGGTCCCTGATGGCGATAGGCGACCTCATTAGCTCTCGGACTTGTGGGATCGATGGCATCGACATCAGATAGAGCTTACCTGGAGCCAGTCCGCTGCCACAGCAAGGGCATACGGCACGAAGAAGTTGAGTTGGAATCTGCGTATGTCTTTATTCGCTTGGCCTTTGGTCTTTTCGCCTCGCTCCTCCTTTGCTAGGCTGACTAGGGTCTGTGCTTCATCTTTCTTTGCTGTTCGGTATTGTGACCAGAGAAGGTATGCACTGGTGGCAACAAGCACACCGAAGTTCACCTGGTAAAAATCCATGCTGAATATAGCTGGCTCGACCTTGTCTGCTATCTCTAACACTTCGCCATTGAGGACTGGGTGCGAGCTCTGGAAGACATGCTAGCGAGATGATATGGAAGTGCTGCCACTGCCGACTTTATCAGTGCATGGGATGGAGTATTACCAAGAATAGCCCAGGTCAAGTCGTGTTGGTCGACCCAGAGTCGTGCCGCACACTGTGTAATACCTGGCTTGAGTAAGTCGCCCATTTCTGAACAGACCCATTCCTAACCGGGCAAATTCGCCCGCTGCCCTGCTTGACGTCACAATGGATCTGGAGGGCCAACTTCCTATCTGGTTCCTTTGTTTGCGGGTATAGCTTGGGGACATCGAACATGTCTGAGAAACGTGCTCTTCAACCGAGCGAGCGCATTCGTCTGCTGCATGGTATTTCAAGTGCTTGTTTTGCAAGGAACACCATTTGTTTTGGCTTTTGAAGGACGAGGAGATTGCCGAGTTGGCCGAACGCATTCCTGTAGTACTGGCTTTGGAAAGTCAGACCCGTTTGCGGAACGAGCTTTTCACCGGCCAACTTGTCTACTCCTGGCATGTTTAAGCATGTCTAGCAAGCTGCACGCTGTGTTGCAATGACACGTCTCGAGTGCATGTACGCCCGAAGGGAAAGCTGAGAACCGCGTCTCACCCCTGACTAGGAGGCGCTGGCATGTGGGCTGCAGAGGATGGCCTGCCTCCCTCCCACCCAACCAACCAACCGCAGATTATTTTTAGAGTCGCTTCTAGATACGACGGATACAGTCTTTTGGTATCCCAATACGGTCGTCGCGTTGAAAACTGAGCATGCCACGCCCTTCCTGTAGCGATATGAAGATCAGGGACTCATGCTCGTGTTGGAATTTGGGGCGTAAGCTCTCGTATTCGTAGTCTTCGCGTTGCGCTGTGCAGATGTCTCAGAAACTTAATCGGATCTTCGGTCTTTCATTAGACAAGTGATTCCTTGCTTTCGCGCCGCCCATCCCTCGCTCGTTAGTGACGCGGGGTTGGCATCCGTTTCTCGTATTTTAGGACTGCAGTCTAGGCGATGGCATGCAGCATGAGGAAGTACTTCTGTCTCGGCTTTGTTCGCGCCTGGATGGGTTGCAAGGGATGATTGTCGAGAGACGCGGGATGCTGGCAGATTGTCAGCCAGTGCGACAGACACAGTCCAGACGGGCAACAAAGAAACCCGGATCAACAGGGCCACCATTGAGTCAGCAAACTCGCATACACGGACAGCCCAGACGACTAATAAGGACCGGCACCCCCGTGCAGTCCGCCGTTCGACCTCCCCTTCACACGCGCAATGCAGTCCCGCACTTGGACTGATCCACTCGTTTCTTCACCCAGTTCATGTCGCTCTGGACTCTGACGACGAAGCTCTTTCGAATCATGGCGTCGCGATTCAACTATATCCTGTTCGCCGTGGCAGCTATTCTGCTGTTCATGGGATTGGTTCACCAACACGACCATGTTATCGATGCCGTGAGAAAGCCGTGGCAGAACCAGCAAAACAAGGACTTGACGAGCTCGACAGGCTCGGCAGGGTAAGAGTTCCATTTCCTCGTCAGTTTGCACGACGCCCGCTAAGATCATGTAGTCATCGGCCAAGCTTCAAAGAGGTAGCCCTCAAACATGGAACCGATAAGGTCACAGACCACCAGTATTGGTTCATGTACGAGAAGTATCTCGAGCCTCTCCGTGAGAAGAAGCTCAAGATGCTCGAAATCGGTCTCGGATGCAACATGGTAAGATACCTCTGGTGCTGCAATCTACTTGGATGGGACTGTTCTAATTCATCCTCAGGAATACGGCCCCGGCAAGTCCTACTACACGTGGCTTGATTTCTTTCCTAACGTCGACCTGTATTACATCGAGTATGACGCTGCCTGTGCGGCGAAGTGGAAGGACAAGATGTCCGGTGCTACAATCTTCACGGGCGACCAAGCCGACCGCGCCTTCTTGCGGAAGTTCGTCCAGGAGTCGGGAGGCAACTTCGATGTCATCATCGACGATGGTGGCCACAGCATGGACCAGCAAAGGAACTCTCTCGAGGAGCTCTGGGGCAGTGTGAAACCGGGAGCGCTCTACTTCATTGAGGACCTGCAGACCTCGTACATGCCTGGCTATGGCGGTGATGGCCAAGGAGGCAAGGACCCCAACGCGCACACGATGACCAAGCTCCTCTACGAGTTTATTGACGACAAGATGACCGATGGCGGCAGCCACGCGATGTCAAAAGATATGAGAAGCATCGACTGCATGAGAGAAGTCTGCTGCATCACGAAGAAGGAGGAGGGTTCGGTCTGATCAGCAGGGATACAAACTAGATACTGGAATCTCATGTCTCCCCTCCGATGTATAACAATAACGTTACAGGAGAACCGACGCACATAGTCGGCAGAGTCTAAAAACAATAATACCGAAACCCCACCCACTATGTCTCATGGTAGTAATATGAGATAGGCAGAGCGTTATCTAGACGGGTGCGTTTTACTGTCTTCACAAAAGGATTTCGTAGAAAGAAAGCCGCCAGCCACACCTTACCCAGGCAGACTGGCCTGCCCTCTGTTGCTAAACGGTGCTTCTGCAAGAGACCGCACCTGGGAATGCATAGGCGCCAGACCAAGGGCTGCTTGTGTTATTATCCAGCCAGCCAGGGCCTGCTCCTGGGTAGGAGACAGTTGGCAAAGGTGTTCGGCGCCTTGCCAGTGGTCTGACAATCTTCACGCCATGTCTGCAACCGCATCGGCAATCTTCTTGACTCGAAAGCCCAGCACGGGGATCGGGCTCCTCAGCGCCAACGAGCTAGAGACGACCGAGATGCTGCTGAGTGCCATAGCCAGGCTAGCCCAGACGGGGTCGAGGCGCACGTGCTGGCCATTGCTCACGACGGGGTACAAGCATCCAGCGGCAATGGGGATGGCGATGATGTTGTACACAACCGCCCAAGCGAAGTTGGCTTTGATCCGTCCCAGGATAGCGCGAGAGAGGTCTAGGAGGTTTACCACACCGTGTAAGTCTGCGAGGAGCAGGACAAAGTCTGCGGCACCGAGCGCCACGTCAGCGCCAGACTCCATGGCCACGCCCACATCAGCCGCTGTCAGCGCGGGCGCGTCGTTCACTCCGTCGCCCACCATGGCGATGACGGGGACGCGGCGCGGCGCCCCGGCCCGACCACTCCCTGCTCGGCGGACCCCCTCCAGCGCTGCCGCCTTTTGCGTGGGCAGCATGCCAGCAATGACACGGTCGGCACGGATGCCGACACGGGCCGCAACTGCCAACGCCGTGAGCACATTGTCTCCGGACAGGAGCCACACGGCCACACCTCGCGAATGCAGCGCACGTACGATGGCGGGTGCTTCAGGGCGGATCGGGTCGGAGATGGCAAAGGCAGCAGCAAGCACGTGTGGCATTGGCTGGTCCGGAGGGACTCCCGTTCCCGGAGGGGGCCGGTTCTTGTAGGCGACCAAGGCAATGGATTTTGCCTCCGTTTTCCATCGCTCCAGCACTGTGGCGACACCCTGCGGAATATCTACGCTGAAATCAGCCATGAGAGCCTCGCTGCCAACAAAAATCTCGAACCGGGCGTCGGACGTGGCTGAACTCGAGCAAGTTGCTGCCATGCCTTTTCCTGGAATCTCATTCAGATCGTCAATGACCACACTGCCAGAGGCCTTCGACGAACAGTAGACGGCGACTGCCTTAGCAATAGGATGAGTGCTGCTCTCTTCGACGGCTTTGATGGCCGTGAGCAGGGTAGTCTTCCAAGCATCACCGCCGCCAACGTAGAGCTCCGCGTCCGTAATGCTCGGTTCACCTCCGAGAGTGAGCGTTCCGGTCTTGTCGAACATGACGGTATCGACCTTGCTGGCCTTCTCGAATGCCTCGCCACCCCCCTTGGCGAGGAGGCCGTGGCGTGCGGCCAGGCCGCTGCCCACAAAGACTGCCGTAGGAGCCGCGAGGGCTAAGCCACACGGGCATGCTACAACAAACACGGCTATGGCGAACTGAAGTGACCAGGCCACCCAACCACCAGACGTCACATCGAGCCAGCTGGCGGGTAGGCGGCCAGACAAACCCAGGGCCATCCATGTCAGCCAGGTCAGGACGGCCGTCAACGTAATAGCCGGTACAAAGTAGGCCGTTATGACATCCGCAATCTGCTCTACCGGGGCGCGCTTCGCCTGCCCTTCGCGCACAGCATTCACAATCTGGTCCAGCATCGAAAGCCCGGCGACTTCAGTAATGCGGACGAGCACGGGTGCACCCTTATTGATGGTGCCGGAGAAAACCTGGTCGTCGGCCCGTTTGCGCACCGGTCGCGACTCACCAGTGAGCGACGACTCGTCAAAGGTACTGTCGCCGCGGACGACGGTGCCATCACCGGGCGGGGACGCACCGTGCGGCACGCGTACCAAGTCTCCCAAGTCGAGCAGGTCCGCCTGGACGGCAGAGACTTTCTCGTCCGATTCCTCGACATTATTGAGCCGCTCAACGAGCATCGCCGTCGTCGGGCGGAGCTTGCCCAGCATTTCGACAGCGTCGCCTGCCCTTGCTTTACTGAGGGATTCGATCACGCGCCCCAGCAGGATAAAGAAGGTGAGGAAGACAACTGAATCGAAGTAGAGGTCTACATTGCTGAGCTCGGTCGCGCGGTGCACACCAGCTGCGATCAACTGGGCGACGGAGGCGACATATGCAATGGAAGTTCCGAGCGACATAAGCGTATTCATGCTGCCGAAGCGGTAAAAGCGCTGAAGCACCGGCGTGCGGCTTCCACGCCGCCACAGAACGCGGATCTCCTTGATGGCCTTGGCATGAAATGCATCTGCGGCGCAAAAGTACACCGGCGTCGCCAGGGCCAAGAGCGCGAGCTGCCCCCGGCTAATGCCCGACACCACTGGCTGCATCAAGTAGCTCTTTCCGGCGTTAGAGTCTGGCAAGAGACTCATATACACGACGCTGATCACGAAGGTCGGGATGCAGATCATGGCTGTTAAGAACACGCGGTACAGCAGCTGCCGCCGGTAACGGCGCGTGATCTGCCGGGAGCGCTCCTCGATGGTCGGCGCATGGTACACGGTGGCCGTGATGGCCTCGTCACTTGCCTCGATGGCCTCGATGATGCGCCGCACCGTGAAGCCTGGCGCGTCGGGCAGATAGCGCACTTGTATGATTGGATTCTCGGCCGAAGTAGACACACCAACAATGGACAGCTGGCGCCTAAATCCAGCGAGGCTGCGAGCCATGCGGGATGGACATCGAGGACAGTAGGTGCCGTCTAGTTTGATATCGACGATTCGGTCCTCGGTTGCGACGGGTCGCTGCTCATCCAGGTTGGTGACGTTGTCCACAGCCGCCTCATAGCCCAAGTCTTCAATCGTCTCGACAATCTGCGACACCCCAGTGCTGCCACCATCGAACGTGACCGTCGCACTATTCGACACGAGGCTCACTACTACGGCCGCAATCCCCTCCATCCGGTGCAATTCGTCCGTGATGGCATTGACGCAGACGGCGCACGTCATGCCGCGGATGGAGAGCGTCGCTCTCCGGCTGCCATCTGGGACCACCTCTCCGGCGGTCTCCGCCACGACAAGCTGTTGCGGGGAGGCTTTTGGCGCTCTAGCCGTCGAAATTGAGGGCTGTACTGCGGTGGACATAGTTGTCTCGACTGCAGGCGTACCTTCGTCCAGTATCGACAACTGGCACTTGTTGCAATTCTGGAGATGCACCTTGGCCTGCTGCTCCCGGTCGGTCACCGACTGGCCGGCGGAGCAGGCAACCCACGAGACCAAGTTGAAAGTATGCCAGAATTCGTCTTCTATGGCGTCCTCCGCCCCGGCGCCTTGTTGTCCCGCCTCAGCAGGTGTGCCGGGAGAGGTCGCCATAGCGGACACTTCAAATCCGAACTCTTCCAACGCCGATTTCATATCGGTGCTGGAGGCGACGGCGCTGTGCTCGACAGTGACCACAGAGGTGACGAGGTTCGGCGAGATCCAGCTGATGTAACGGAGAAATGACTTCTGCAGCGCCGTTCGTATGGCCGGAATGCAGCTGGGACAATGAAAGTTGGAGATGAGAAACATGGTCACCAGAGCCCCAGGCGGACTGCAAGCCGGCTGTGATGCGGGCGACATGGTTGCGGACAGGTTGGCTTCGGCTCTTTTAGGCGAACGAGGTTGTTGGCGGAACTCATGAGCTCCAACAAGTTGCGTCTCGGTGTCAGTGGTGACAATCGGCGACCTATATGTACGGTGGCTGGAGTCATACATACAATTGGCGCAAACTTGCTCACAGCGATGCGACCCCCGCACTCGAGTATGCACAGGCTTGTGATGCACGTTATCTTACCATTGCCGCACCTACCGCCCGCTTCATCCTCAAAGGAAAATAATTGATGTTACGATACGAATGTGCCCTGAACTGTGACAACGCAATGCTCGAATGTATCACTATCTCTTCAAAACGCTGCAGAGGCCATATTCGGCCATTTCCGGATGGTCCGTGCGTGTAGAACAGAGGATTGAATACTGGTATAGAGACGGATCGGCCTTCGACCCTCTGGGCGTCCACACGACAACTCTATGCCAGGCCGCGAAGGGGATTATTGTATGTCGTGTTACGGCGGTATCCGAGGCGTGGGCGAAGTTGCGTCACTGCAGAAGTTGCGCTGCCGTAAGGAGGACTCCCGTCCTTGAAGGCGCGGATATCGACAAACCTCGATGCACTGTCTACAATTCCACCATGAGAAAATCTTTCAAACTGATTTCCTTCCCTTGGAATGCCCATGAAGGCAGTGTCTGCGGTGGCAGCCATATATTGATAAACTAGGGTTCTTAAACCGTCAATTTTTTCGTCCAAGTCTGTACCTTTGTGAGAGAATTATACGGTACATGATAGTTGCTTGCTCTCTTGCATTTACGAACGTTCGTTGAAGGTGATTGCGGCTGACACGGTCGGACCTCTCCTGGTGGACGCCAGATTCCTGCCCAATTTCAGCCCAACCAACATCAATGCCAATGTGCTCGTTGCTGGCAGCCTCGCGACGGCGTATATATGTGACATAGACCAGCCGATTAGCTCCTCTGAATATCACGGAATATAACGCCCGCAATTCAAATGCCTGTGAAGATGCGACGAGACATAATCTCGCAGTCAACAAGCAGTAACAAGCATCAACAACCCACGACCACTGGCATGTCTACCAACTTCCTCAGCCTGCCCGGCGAACTCCGAAACATCATATATGCACAACTCTTGGTGCTTGAAAACCCCATTGTGTTACTGCCCTGGTCGAGGCAATACCAAGCCCGATTCTTAACACTAGGGCTCCTTCGCGCGAACAAGACAGTCCACCGCGAAGCCAGCTCTTTGCTCTACGCACAGAATTGCTTCGATTTTACCTCGGGCACCGCTGAGACCGTAACTTCGTTCCTCGATCAGATTGGTCCCATGAACGCAAGCTACATGACCTCCATCCGTGTTGACTTCCCTAAATTCCGATCCCTGGACCTACACGGTGTCACCCTCGAGGACGACAGTGTTGGCCTCCTCGCGAAGATCCAAGCCGATTGCACCAAATTAGACACACTCACAATATCCCTATTTAGCTTCCATTCTGTGGAAGTACAGCTTGGTGCACTTGACCATCCTGAGATCGCTACCGAGGCGTTAGCGCTGGTCGACGCTCGCTTCAGAACTATATTATCCCTACAAGAGATCATTGTCCAGGTGTACAAGGACGAGGACAGCTCGACTGATCATGTACGAGGAGAAATGACCAATCGCGGATGGACAGTCCGCACAACAGAAGAATATGAGGCAGACCCGGACTACTTTAGGTCTCTCAGTGATATTGACGATGATGATGACCGCTATGATGATTACGGCTATCATGATGATAGTGGTGAAGAATATGACATTGACAATGACAGTGACTTTTGGAGAAGAGCGAACGATGATTAAGCTAAAACCTAGCAGGCCGTGAGGGTGTGCTTATAGGAATGCTACATGCGGCAATGAAGATGCCCAGCCGCAGTGGTCGATGACGTTTCGGGGACGTTCCGTTGATCGTCGTGATGTCATGTTGGCCGATAGCTAGCCTTCTCCTGCATTTTCGAGGGTCGCTTGTCATTGCATGCCTGGCAGTACTTTATAAAGGTCTGCAGATTAAATAGCTTTAAATCAGAGGTCAAATATGTCGATTGCAAATGGGCAAGTGACAGGACAACAGCACTGTCACCGAATCACAGCGCTGTTACGAGATAGAGGGTGTCCACCAAATAATTTAGCGGGAGACCACGCTACGAAAGCAGCTCTTAATAGCTGACAAAAGTCCGGAATTATGCTTGTCTACTCCGTAGATGGAATTATAAATGCTACCATAAAAACAGATTACAAATGTGTTCAATCTCATCATAAAAGGGCGCCCTGGCGTCATTTCTAACTACCACAGCTGTGCCGTCCGGGGTGCTCCGACAGCGACCGAGCTTGATACGTCAGATGCTTAAGTACAGCCGTACAACACCAACAACACCAAGCAAATGCTACCATAAAACAGACCACAAGCAGCAACTACACCAGCGGCCTTACAGACGATCCCATCCGCTTCCACCACCCAAGCCCAGCTTGTCAGAGAAGATGGCCGACTCCGAACCGAAACGCCAGCTGCACCTCACGGCCTTCATGCGGCCGGTGAGCTTGCATACCGGGGCCTGGCGCTACCCGGGCGCATACCCGGACGCCAATTTCAATTTTGCACACATCAAGTCTTTCGCCCAGAAGCTCGAAAAGGCAAAGTTCGACGCCTTTTTCATGGCAGACCACCTCGCCGTGCTCAACATGCCCGTCGAAGCTCTCAAGCGCAGCCATACGGTTACCTCGTTTGAGCCGTTCACGCTCCTGTCTGCGCTCTCTGTTTCTACCTCTTATATAGGATTAGCCGCCACTGCTTCAACTACATACGATGAGCCTTACCATGTGGCACGACGGTTTGCCTCGCTAGACCATCTGAGCAACGGGCGTGCTGCGTGGAATATTGTTACCACGGCCAACCCAGATTCGTCCAAGAACTTTGGTTTTGATGAGCACAAAGAGCATGGGGAGCGTTACAAGCGCGCCCGCGAGTTCTACGATGTTGTGACGGGGCTCTGGGACAGCTTTGCCGACGACGCTTTCATCCGTGATCAGGCCAGCGGAACGTACTTTGATCCTAGCAAGATGCACGTCTTAGACCACAAGGGCGAGGAGCTCTCCGTGAGAGGCCCGCTGAACATTGCACGTCCGCCGCAGGGCTGGCCAGTCATCGTGCAGGCTGGGCAATCAGAGCCCGGGCGTCAGCTGGCTGCCGAGACGGCCGAGGTCGTCTTCTGCTCGCCGAAGGACATCGAAGCCTCTAAAGCCCTCTATGCGGATATCAAGGGTCGTGTAGCCGCTGCCGGTCGCAAACCTGACTCGCTGAAGATCCTGCCAGCCGCGCTCATCATTGTTGGGGAGAGCAAAGAAGACGCCCAGGCCAAACGGCTGAAGCTGGACAGCCTGGTTCATTACGACAGTGCCATTGCGTCGCTCTCGATCGCGCTGGGGGCGGACGCTTCTGGATTTGATCCCGATGCCCTTCTTCCCGACGACATCCCCGAGACGAATGCCAGCAAGACATCGCAGCAGGCTGTCCTCAAACTGGCCGAGCGGGAGAAGCTGACCGTACGGCAACTGGCTCAGCGATATGGAGGCTACTCCGGACTGGCATTCTTAGGCTCCCCGCAGGACATCGCGGACGAGCTGGAGACCTGGCTGCAGGAGGGGGCATCCGACGGGTTTACTTGTGTTTTCCCCTTCCTACCGCAGGGGCTTGACGAGGTTGTGGACAAGTTGATCCCCGAGTTGCAGCGCCGTGGCATTTTCAGGGAAGATTACACGGGCACGACGCTGAGAGAGCACCTTGGTCTTCCGCGCCCAGACAACCAGTTTTTTCCAAGCGAATAAATCAATAGCACATGTAGCTCCGTTTTAAAATACAAAATACCATATTGAGCAAGCCGGCAGACGAAAGCCAGAGCTAATCTTCCTGGGTCGAAGAGAGCGATATAATATATTGACATGCACCCCGAGACTAATACATAACGTACGAAAACAAGACCAAACATCAAAACAATACCAAACTAAGGCACTTGTAACGTAGGGATTGTTTGTCTCCACACCGGGGGGGCTACCTATTAGATCTTCTCGTCGCTCCTCGGAGTGACAGTTCCATCTTTAGGTCTTCAACCATCTCTGGCATGCCTCTGACATCGCCACCCGGCAGCGCATCTAGATATTCTGTAACATAGGGTGCGCCAGGAGGGGGTGAGATCTGACAGATGCCCCAATAGATGATGCTACCGCCCACAAATCCAATGATCCAAGAGAGGTCGAAGGCGTTCGACCAGCCCACTGACACAGTGGCGCCGTCCATGGCTGCCACGAATCCAGCTAAAGGGTGCGGGGGGGGGGGAGGGGGGTAGCACAACAACTTCTTGGGACCATCGGGGGATGTGTCAAATGATACTTACGCATGCATGGCCACACCACTAGGAAATAGGAGATAAGCGCATGCCAGTTGAGCCCGAACGTGAACCAGTAGACGGAAGTTTTGTCTCCGCGGTAGAGGTCTGGGATCCTCCATTTAAGTCTACGCACCAGTCCAGGCTCTCATAGAAATAAGTAAAATTCATTGCTAGAATGTCATTAGCCGTAGCCCGGTGGTGTAGACCGACTTGTTTACTTTGTGGAGTGGTAAAATTGTAGTCTCCGTAAAACAGAATGTATGTTCATCTTCGATAACAAATCAACAAGATTAGTCATATGCATATATACATGTATCTATAACCGGCTTTAAATGTATTTACATCTTGACAATCAACTTTTTTCCGCCCATGCTTCCCATTTTGAGAGTATCTAGACCCTTCATGATATCCTCAAAGCTGCCGTCTAAAACCTTCAACGAAGGGACTGTTATCCTACCCTCAGACAATAGCTGGTTGAGCTTATGTGCATATTTTACCGACGCAGGATCCAAAATAAACAGCTTCATCTCAACCGTGTGAACAGTGACGTTAGCCGGAACCGGTTGTTCTGAGGACATCATTGCCAATGGGGCAAAGCCAACCGGCCTTGTTTGAGAGACGGCTTGCAAAGCCAGAGCAGCCGTTTGGTTTCCGACAACGTCTATGGAGCGTGTAATGTTATCGGCCGTAACTGAGCGGATTTCGTCTATTATCTGCTCTCCTGTCTTACCGTCCCTGACGACAACGTAGTGGGCACCGAGTTTTCGAGATAATTCAGCCGTCTGTTTTGAGTTGACCGTAATGACTTTGATCCCAGACAAGACAGCCAGCTGTGTGGCGAATTGGCCTGTGGTTGTTGATCCGCCCCAGATGAGAATCCAATCCTGTTCCTGGCTTGCCTGGCTTGTCTCGCTGGCTTCTAGGTTTCTGTCTGGGCAAGGAACCCCGAGCCACTTCCATAATGTCATGCAAGCAGTCATCGCAGCCACGCCGAAGCATGCTGCAGCTTCCATGGGAACGCTTTCGGGGACGGATAGCACGGTATGTGCTGGAACGACGACGTACTCCTGGAAACAGCCTGCACGTATGTCCCTGTAGTAGGTACTAGTCCAGACTTTGTCTCCTGCGCGCATTCCCTCGACCCTGCCTCCAATCTGTATGACCTCTCCTGATGCCTCTCTACCGGTTACCTGTCCGGCACAGTGCATGTTAGCAATCGGGCTTAGGGAAACGAAGGCAGTGTATTGCTTACCCAGGGAAAGGAAGGAAGACAGAAATTGTAGTCCACTGACTTCCAATCAATTGGATTGAGCCCGACAAAATGAATCCGAATCATGACCTCCTCATCCCCTACGTGAGGCATAGGAAAATCATCTCGAATTCTGTATTCGCCCTTGCTCGCAACAACCAGTGCCTTCTGGACTCCCCGTGTGTCGCGTTGATAGAGAGCCGTTTCGGGCACGGTCTCCGCCGATGATGTCGATCTGCCGTCCGAAAAGGTGATCGTCTTGTCGCGCACTGATACGGTGTATCGTGTCCGTGCTTTGCGGAAAAGTAATTGCAGTCGCTTCCAACTTCTCTTCCAGTTCTGGGGGGACTCTATGTTGTTGCCATTGCGAGTCACGGCAGACATCATGGCAATAGCTCCGCAAAGAAAATCGTCCAAAAGGCGCAACGGTCGAGAGAAAGCACAATGCTCGGGAACCGTTAATAGTCAGGTATAACTAACAAGTAGAAATTCCGGTCTATCTCTCTGTGTCTTATAACGCTGCTACCCGGGTCAAGCTTCGTAGATCTTGGCCGTATTTCATGGCTCGCCGTGTCGTGTTCTGGAGAGGCAAACATCAAACAGACACACAAAGACCCCCCCTAAAAAAATCTGTAGGATGGAGGCAGCGAAAACGGTGCAGAGGTGGGAGGACGCCTTGCGGCGTTGTCCGCTTCGGAGCAAAGCCCCACTTATCTGTCGATGGCGACATAGTCTGGCTGCATTGATTATAAATGAGGGTCCAGGGGCGCTTCGTCGGATTTCGGATTTACTTCCGCCCTCCTCCCCTCTCCTTCCGACAGCGCCCCGGGCCGCCGGTCAAAGCTGATATCGTTGATGTAGTTGCGTTCCCACGGAATTAATATAGGGGCGCCCGGAGACGCTTGAGATAACCTCTGAACTCACGTAGAAGACTTCCGCGTATTTACCCGTTCGCAACTAGCTTGATAGAATGATTGTAGCTGTTGCCGACATCCCTCGTAAAATAATAACATGATAGTCGTTCGAAAGCTTCTCTGTGCAACTTCATATCCCTAAAAAACCAAGCCATGTCAGGTATCTTCCCCCTGTTTAGTGCACACATGGGTGCGCGCCAGAAGAGGACATAACCAGGGGAAAGAAAACGACGTTAAATTCAAAGCAAGTACGGGCACACAGCAAGGCTGGTCACTTTGGGTTGGTCGACTGGCAGAGAGAAGATCGCTAAGTACCTCCCACGGCCCGCCAGAATGCGGCGGATTAGATGGGGCAGAATGACCTGACAAGGAGTGAATTAATACGCCTGTCTGACAGTACAACTACTCGGATGTGTCCTTCAATGTGCGCCATAATAAGGTATATTTTTCAAGTTCTTATTTTCTTGTCACCGCTCGTGCTAGATACTTCGACAGCCTCTGGCATACCAACATACTTGTACACTCTACTGTTTTCCGCTCAGCACTTACCTTCTCGTTGATTGATTTTTGCCAGAAGAAGAGTCCAATGGCCACAAATTCTGCAAGGGCCGGCCGGCCTGTCCGGATCATGAACATATCCGGCTCGCCAGTTGACCGTCGCTGGGCCCTGGCAAAGGCCACAGCCTCCGATGAGCTAGTTGACGTCTTTGTTGGCGACTGGATGTCGGAGCTGAATATGCCGTTACGTGCGTACGAGATATCCCAGAGCATCGGAGTCGGCTACGAAATGACGTTTCTCGAGGTCTTACAGCCGGCGTTCGAGGACTTGGCGAAAAAGAAGATTACACTAGCAGCCAACGCCGGAGTTGTGGCGACCGAGCACCTCTTTAACGAGGTTGTGGCACTTATACAGCGAAAATGCCTGGACCTAACAGTCGCCTGGGTCGAGGGAGACGCTGTTCTTGACACAGTCAATGCACTCCGCTCCAAGGGGGAGAAATGCACGCACATCTCCACTGGCCAGGACCTCGATGCATGGGACTACTCGCCGCTCTGTGCCCCTTGCTATCTCGGCGACATACATATCGCCCGCGCTTTCGAGGCCGGTGCCGACATCATGATATGTGGCCGAGTTGCCGATGCATCACCGACTGTCGCGGCTGCCGCTTGGTGGTATGGCTGGTCGCTGGAGGACTATGACAAGCTCGCTCAATCATTAATTGCAGGCCATCTTATTGAGGCAATGGAGAATCTGGTTGTTCAACTGGTGCAGAAGACGATCGTCCATCCAGCTCAAGCGGCGTTCCCAGCGGCGTTCCCAGCGGCGGTGAAAGCGAAGTTTCTGATATACGGGAATATGAACCGGGGCGCGCATGTCAAATACCGAGATATGTGAATCAGGCTACCAAAATCCTCCCGTCGGAAGCATACCAGGTCAGAAATAACGTCGTACGAAATGCGCCACCCCGTGTTATTGCTGCTCAAAAAGCGGTCTTCCTTACAACGTGTCAGGAACACACCGCTTAACGCACGTGTAAAACGCTCCCAGCATGCAAAGGTAAGTTAGATAGCTACGCGGGACTCCTTACAAGCCGTCCAGAGACCGGCATCGATAAAGTAGGCCGACCAGTTTGTGAAGCGGTACAGGAAGCACAGGCATGCAGGCCAAAGCACGACTGTGAACAATAAAAGCGTAACTATCCGGCACAGGCAGGCCGCTGCCTCCTAGATCATGTCCCTTAGCTCAGCAGGCAACATCGACAAGGGATGAAAACTTGTCGTCAGTTTCGAGGCCCTAATGAAGGACGCAGAAGACGGACAAGAAAAAAAAAGAAATCCAGAGATGATATAAATATGAAACTTCCTTAAATATGTCCACTAAAACAGTTGGACCGCCGTGTAGGAGCATTTTGATTGTGTGTTTGTTGTCGGACTGTTGGAGTACGACGCATAAACATCATGTTGATGTCGGCCCCAGGCGCCGTCTCAAAAGAGTGTGCTGATCACCAAAATGCCATACCTGGGTCTTCTAGTTTTATGTGTCAATCCGAATAATAATTAACTTTATATACAAGGGCCGAAGTTGATGGTAGGATACCATCCACACAGGACCTCTTTAGTTCCCCTCCCCGCCGTTCTCTGTATTTTCTCTGCTTTCCTTGCCGCTTTCTTCTATTTGTTCCATTCCACCTCTTTTGCATTTTACACCATTTATCTTACATACGCGTGATTTCTGTAAAGGCCGGGGGGGGGGGGATGTAAACCAGGAAACAAAATGTCAAGAAAAGGAGCAACTGAAGACAACACAAGCATCCTTCTTGCTTCATCGGTCTCTCTCTCTGGTGCTTTGTTCGAAACATGCCCATCCTCTTTCCCGGGGATACCTCCCATATGCCTCTCTAGAAACTGGCCCTCGTTAGCGAAAGTCTGAGAGCATCTCCCCATACCAACTCTTCCCACTGCCGCCTCGTCTCTCGCCTCCCTCCAAATGAATAAAATACGAACGCCGAAGCCAACGCCGCTAATTTCGTACAGAAGTGAACTCATAGCTGGTAGGGAAAACCAGAAAAACAAACATGTCCTCAACCCTGTCTTCCTCGTTTAACAGCCCAGTCCTTCTCTGTTGCCTTTGCAGAAAGAGGAATAGAAGAACTCGGATGGCTTCTTGTCCTGTGCTTCTAACAGCCTTGTGTTGAAAGCCAAGCCGCAGCAGGGCGGATCGGGCAGAAGAGAAGACTCCAAAACAGTAGGGGAACATGAGAAGAAAAAGAAAACACCTTCACTCGGTTACCCGCCGATAGTTCATCTAAATGAAATAAAAAAGCCAGCAAGAAAGCACATGAGAAGGGCACCGGAAACAAAAAGAAGGGTCTTGCAAACAAAGCTCACCCACTTCTCTGGTACCAGCACCCTCATGGTGTTTTCACAGACAACGAAGTAAAGGAATTGAGTAATAGGACACAAGAAAACGTAAAAAAGAAAATTACATGAAGTGAAACCCTTTTTCTCTCTAAAACGACAAAACACCTAAGCGAACATGCTCAACGCCGTCCAGGCTGTGTACAGGAGAATTTATTGCTCCTTTTTTCGTAATCCCGCCATAAGGGAAAAAAAGCGAATTGAAAATGAAACAGAAACAGAACTGTTTCGTGGACGAGAAAACAAATGCAAAAAAAGAAAAGGTGCAGAAGCTGCAGGGAAAAACTGGAAGGGTATATCAAAAGAAAACACCAGCAGATGCTTTTTTAATCCTCCTCATCTTTTGTTTAATTTGGTAAACCTCATTCTGGTCGAGGTATTTTTTCGTCTTTTTTCATGGTGTGCACTGTAAACGGGTTCGTCGTCCCGTTACGAGCTTGAAAGTTCAGAGGCAAAGCAAAGGCCAAACTTTCCAATGCCCCTCGCGTCTATAGCTCGCCACATAAGTAAACGGCCCTTCTGTTTGAACGGGAAGCCATGCACACCGCGAATGTTCCCACGCAAACGGCGATGCTCTGTTGCAGGTATGTGACGTATAATTTCGAAATCGTTCGGTATGGTCTCGTTCTGGCTCGTCTTTTTCCTCGGTGGATTCATGGCCATTTGATCTTTAGAAGGGCGGGTTGATTCAACATCCCTGTCCTACCTTCTAGATGGCGGGGTGGCCGGTGCCAGGCTCGACAATGTTATCCGAGAGGTTGATTAGAAGTTGAGCGAGGCAGCGTTTGGTGGCAGCATCATCGCGAAGAACCGAGGAGAACGTGGCATCTCGGAGAGGTTCGGGGAGGCACTGTCGGAGGGCTTCACGTGCGCGGGCGTTGTCAGAGAGTCTAAAACGTTAGTATTTGTTGCGGTCATATTTTTTGGCCTTTACTTTGGTTTTCTCGCGCTTCTTTTTGTGGCTTCTAGAGTCTTCACATACCGCAAGAAGCAGCGCACAACATGCTTAAGGAGGCGGGCCGTTTGCTGCTCGACCAGCTGTCCCACCATATTGCTGAGAACAGTGCCCACTGCATAGAAGCGCTCGTAAGTAGCGCAGATATAGTTGAGGCCATTGTCATCCAGGAGAATCTTCTGGACGATAAATATGGCCACCGTCTTGCTCAGCTCGGATCCGGTCTCCATGATCCGCAGGCAGAGCGGAATGATCTCGGTGGTCAACAAGAAGTTGATGACCTCGGACGAGTCATTCTTCACCAGCGCGCCGATTACACCCAGCGATGTGAGGCGCAGGTACTCGAAGGGGCGCGACTTCGATGTCGTGTTGAGGAAGGGATATAGAAACAGAGGGATGTGTGCTAAACAAAGGCAAACGAACATCAGCAAACGAAAGAGGAAAGTACACGAGATGCAAGCGAAAAAAAAAAAAACCAAAACGAAAAGGCTCCAAGCAAAACTCACCGCTGAGAAACAACGTGCGCGTCTCGTTGTGGGAAGCCACACACTGGAGAAGTGCCAGCGCGTTGCATACGCGGTTCGAAGCAGCCGCAGTCAGTTGCGACGGGTTGAGAAGCGAGTACACCGAGATGATTTCTTGGATGAGCGAGGTCATCACACCGAAGGAGTGCCACAGAATGAGAGCCAGTTCTGGCACCTGCTCGCGCTTCTTGCTGAGCTCCAAGAGCGCGGCCTCGCGCGTGTTCTCATTGAGAAGATCGGCAATATAGCTCATCGTACGACGGTTGTCCTCAGACACGCCGTCGAGCGCGCCGTCAGGGCCGCCGTGACCGACACCGGGGGCACCGCCACTGGAGCCAACCCCAGCGCCGACACCGACACCGCCTAAAGCGCCAGCGGCGCCATGTTGCCGACTAGCAATGTGGCTATACTGCTGCTGCTGCTGCTGTTGCTGCTGTTGCTGCTGCTGCTGCTGTTGTTGTTGTTGCTGCTGCTGCTGTTGTTGCTGCTGCTGTTGCTGCTGCTGGTGCTGCTGGTGCTGCTGGTGCTGCTGATGCTGCTGCTGCTGTTGCTGCTGCTGCTGTTGTTGTTGCTGGACGGCAGCAGCGGCGGCGGCAGCCACAGCTTGTTGCTGGTGATGGTGTGGATGCATCCAGGCTGAGTCCTGGGGTGTGTATTGGTGATGACCATACATATGCGTGTTCGGCATCATGGCTGGAGTCGTGGAGCGAAAGAGAGAGCGTCACGGATAACCCTCTCTGCTCCCAGGAAATGATTTGAGAACACTGAATAGATTTAGGAAAGGTCAGAAAAGACCCGTCGTCGAGGAAAGAGTGCCGTCGTTTCGCGTTCGTTGATCGCGTTGCGGCCCTTTACAAGACAAGAGCTTTGGGAAGCTTCGCGGAACAGTGCTTATGAATCGGCTCTTGTCGGATCGCGGGAGGACGGTCGACTTTGGCGGGAAATTAAGCAGCAGAGGCTGATCGGCGCGACTTGCCTGAGCACCAAAAATGTCCTCCGGATAAGCCTCTGGCCTCGGAAAGGAAAGCACAGGGCGAAATGAAAGCTGGCGAAAAGCGGAGGAAAAGGAAAAGAAAACCAGTGCCTGGCCGGGATTTTGGGATGTGCGGTCCGATCTGCTGTGCGACAGTAGGAGAAAAGACACCAGCAAAAGAAGCCGGGCTTAAAAAAAAGAACAGCCCACAAAGCACTCAGGAGAAGAGAAGGCCGGCAAAGAAAGGGCCTTGCATGGACCGGCAGCGAGATGGGGCAGCAAGACGAAATCGTGAATGGTGGTTGGGTGGTGAATACGTTGGTTATCGTCGTGTGAGCTTTTTGTTTCGGCATAGAAGGAGCAGGAGCGAAAATACGGCGGCCCTGGTTGGAGGGAGTGAGGGAGGCGGCACTGGCCTCCGTAGAAAGATGGGAGGGACATTGCGCAAGTAGCGAGTACGGAACAAGGATACGATCGGATAAACTGCAGGGGCTTCTTGGCTTGTATTTTTTTGCAGCGGCTCTAGTAAAAGCTACGCGAAATATGCACGGGCCACATATGCATTATTCCGAACTAGATCGCCGGGTCACGTGCTTGCGAGCTGCCGTCTGCGAAGCTCGAAGCCGAGCCGTCGACTTTTCGTGATCAGTGGGCAGCTTTCTCGAGGATGGATGTCTCGAATTTCACCAATGGTAAAGAAGAAATACAGATAGTATAAGAATGGAAGAGGGCACCACAAAAGGGTGCAACGAGCAGAGAGGCCGCTACTGCCATGCTATACCACCAGGAAGCCCAGCCCATTACAGCGATACTCTGCCATTTCACTCTGCCATCATGTACTCCGTATGCTATCGCTTTATATTCGTCTCTTTCTCTCCATCATCTTCTTGTTGCTGGCCGCGAAAAGGAAAAGAAAACTCATTAAAAATTTATAGAATCGCTTACACGAAGAAAACCGGGGAAAGTCTGCCAATGCGTCCATATCAGAATAGAAAATACATATATCGAAAGTGTCGATCCGAATTCAGCAATTTTGAATTTGAAAGGGGGGTGAGAAGGAGGTCGACACAAAGCAATATCATGGCGTTGCGTGCTACGCTGTGTCAAAGGTGAAGTGTGCCGTGTCGTGTTGTGCGTTGCGTATGCGGGCAAAGTTGCCTGTAGCTCGCCATAGAAGGGGCACATTATAGCCTGAGCTCGCGAAGGATGTGGTCCGCCATGTTTTTGTACTGCCACGTGTTGCCGCTCAGTCGCTTGAACTGGATACCGTGGAGGGAAATAACAGGGACCTTGACGATGAAGATTTCAAACTCCAAGACTAGGTTACCACCCATGTCGCTGCGCACATGCGTAGTCGTCTCGCCCGCTGGCATAACACGTCTTGAGGAGTCACTGTGCCCAAGTCGCGATTCGCTGTCTTCCGAAACGTCAGAGTTGGAGTAGTCGCCGTTTCTGCCACCAACTCCCGGCGTTCTTGGTGTTGTAGGGCCTCTTTCAATGTTATCACGCACGTCGTTCTGCTCTCCCGCTCGTAGGCCACCGAGGCTGAACCGCCGTCTATGGCCGGGCATTGGTGGCGGTGGGCTATTTGGCGCATCAGACACCTTGTTCAGATCGATACTCGGAGAATGGCGGCAGCTGAAGCCTCCCTTGATTTCCACGTACTCCACGCCCAGCTGCTTCAAAACTCTCTTGATATCCGTGCGGATTTCACGGACAGGTTTGGTGGACGTCGTCGAAACGCTGAAGAGACCTTTGAGGTACACAGGCTTGTCGAGGTCAAAGTCGGTCAGCCGCTCATTTGAAATGCCACTCTGTTCGCCTAGCTCCGCGTCTGTTTCTTCAGGCACGTTTGCTTCTCGGCTCCGCTCTTCCTCCAGACGAAGTCGACGGGCCTGAATACTCTCCCTTCGAGCATGACTGAGCGGCTTCGTTCGTAGGGAGATTGAGCGGCCATGCATACTACCGCCTCCTTGCTGCTCGCCCTGCAGCCGGTCATTGATGGTCGAGTGGTCGGAGCCGCTAGTTGCGGGGGGGTCTTTCGTAATTCTGCTGGCAGAGCCGCCAATCGGTCGCCGACGGCTAAACTCGGCGGAGCTGACGCTGGTAGAGCGCCCAAGGCCCTTTTTGTAACCCGCACCAGCTTCACCAGCTGACAACGGAGGACTGAGAAGGTCACTATGCTGTGGTTGGCTGCTTCCGGATCGCAACCGCGGAACGGGGGGATCATCCTGCTCGCGGCGGCTTCGGCGAATACTGAAACTCTTTCTAGGTGGAATGGGCACCTGCTGGTTTTGCGAGTTCTGTTCCAGAGGGGAGTGAACCTGGACCACGGGTGGATGTGAGCGGTCTTTTTCGAGTCGCTCGGGTTCCTTCTGGCGTCGTCGAGTGCTAAGGCGGCGCAAAATTCCAACAGCGGTGCTCTCTCTTCTCGGCAAATCGTGGTGCTCTTGGCCAGGGGCGGGTGATAACAGAACGCCCGCGCCAGCAGCGGCAGCAGCAGTCTTGCCCTTCGCATCCGGAGCATCATCTTCACCATGGGTTCTCGAGCGGGGACGCGTTCTTCCACCAGTCGCCTTCTCACCTGGCATCTCATAAGCGGATGCGTTCGTATGGGCGGCCTGCGGTGGAGATATTTCAGGAACACCAGTTCTCTCTTTGGACGGAAGCGCCATATGAATTTCTTGTCGGTCACGCTCTTGTTTCTCGCGAACAAGGTAGTACACGGAAACCAGGGGGCTGAAGGCGTTCAGCGGGTCGTTACCCATAGGAAGACCTTCGGTGCTAGGGGTGGTAAGGGCGTCTCGGCTGTTGGTCGAATTGCGGCGCTTGTAAAAGTCCAGATTAAAGCCTCGCTTCCGTTCAGCATCCTTCGGGGGGTGGGGCAGCTCCTTCTCCCTTTGCAGCAAACGCACACTGCGCTGGTACTCTTCGGACTCAATAACGCGAGTAAGCTGAGCTTTGATGGCATCTGGGGGGCCAAAGTTGAAGCCGGTCATGGCAGTAACAACCTCTTGTTCGAGCGGGAGGGTGAGTGGCTCGCGGCGGGGAAGGTAGTTCTCGGGCGGTCCATTGTATCCTTTCAACATCCACGGATGATTCATGACTTCGTGCATTGTCGCTCGTTGCCGTGGGTCCGTGACCAACATCCGCGACAGCAAGTGCTTGCATTCTACACACAGCCAAAGAGTTAGGGGGGGAAGAAAGCAGATATAGGGGGAAAGACAAGAACATACCAGCTGAGAGCCAATTCGGATAATCGACCAAGCCCTTTTTAATCTTGGAATGCAGAGCGGGGATGCTCTGGTCATCAAAAGGAACTTTGCCGCATACCAAGACGTATAAGACAATGCCGAAGCTCCAGATGTCTACCTCGGGGCCTGTGTACGCCCTTGCCTGCAAGAGCTCCGGGGCGGCAAAGTACAGACTACCGCAAAACGTCCGGAGGTGGTTTCGGGGTGCGAAGAGGTTGCTGAGACCAAAATCGATAATTTTGATGTCGCCCGTCTTGCTAATGAGAATGTTTTCAATCTTCAGATCACGGTGGACAATGGAGTTGCGGTGACAGTAGTCCAGTGCACTGGCAATCTGTCGGCCAAATTTGCGAGCAGGCTTCTCCTTCAGCTTGCCGTGGGAGATGATGTAGTCGAGCATTTGGCCTCCGTTGACGTATTCAAAAAGCATGTACCAGTGGTGGTTGGTGCGGACTACATCGCGCAGGCCGCAGATGTAAGGGTGGCTGAGGAGGGTAACAATTGCGGCTTCTCTGGCGGTTCTGATCTCTTTGGACTGGTCCGCGCGGTCCTTTTCGGCTCGGGAGAGGTGGCCGTCGTCGGTCGAACCTCTGGGGATAATCTTACAGGCGACCTATGAAGAAGAGTTAGTGGCAATGCATCGGCAGCGAGCTAAGAAAAGAAGAAAAGAAAAGATGGGGACGCAGACGTACCTGCTCGTTACTGTCCTCCTTCGTTGCGAGGCGCACCTTGCCCATGCTGCCCGCTCCAATAACTTTGCCAAGGGCCCATTTCCCGGACGTCGTGGGGATGGTCGTGCGCGACTTAGTCTGCCTTGAGGCCGCTATCCTCGAGTCATTTCTATCTTGATGGCTGCTGCCGTTGTCGTGGCCGGGGGGAGGTGCGGGTGCGACCGTCTGCGTCATGTCCGCAGCTGGAGGAGGCGGCTGCTGGGGAGCGTGGGTAGACGAGCCGTGGCGGGAGGAAGAGCGGTGGCTACTATGGCGATGCGGCCGTGACGACGACGTGTCTTGCGCGGCGGGGGACGTTGGCTGCTGAGACGAGGCGTCGCGGCTGGAACTGCGCCGGTGGGAATCCGCATCGGGCTCGTAGCCGTTTCCTTTGCCGTTGCCTGTCGGGTAGTGGCGTGATGACGAATGATGGTGCTGAGAGGTAGCACGGGCGGGCAGGTCGCGGGCGTTGGTCGATGCAGAGGATGGCGGTCGGGAGCGAGTCGATTGGGAGCGCGACACAGGCCCGTAGGACTTGCCTCGAGGCGGCGACGAAAGAGACGCCTCGGCACCAGGCGAAACGGCTGTTGTCATGGCGAGCCGGGGCTGTCGACGCTGACAGCGAAGGTTGTTGTAGAAACAGAGGCGGAGGGAGGGGGGTAGAAGAGGACGAGCGAAAGGGAGGAGGGGAACGGAAAGGGGGCGTTGGGTTGATGCGAAGTGAGATGAAGCCAAAAGCTGAGAACCGAGACTAAGGCCGGGCCAAAAAAGGCGGAACGCCGTGGAACGGACAGGGAGCAGATGGCTTGCCCACTCTGGGCTGTAAGATTGGAAACGATGGAGTGACGAGGTCGTGCTGTGTGGGCGGCGGTGCCTACGCCCCCCTTGCAAAGTTGTTTGCTGTTGTAGACCAGGCGCCCGTCTTTTCCGCGGATTGTTTCTCTTTTCTTTTCTAGTCTTGTTCTTTTCTTTCCTTTTGGTGTTCCCTAATCTGGTTCGTTGGTCGGTGGATGGCTGCCCAAGCTGATTGATTGGGGATTAAAGGGGGGGGAAGGAACAACCAAGCGAGGATGACGGGGAGGAAGGAAACGAGTGATGGGTCCAGAAGAGGGACCAGCCGCAGTTGCAGTTTGCAATCGCAGTCGCAGTTGCTGTTCCTGCGAAAGATAGGAGGCGGAAGGAACGAGAGAGAAAAAGAAAAGAAAAGGCACGATTCTTGGGGGGGGGAGTGAATAATTTGGGGGGAACAGCAGAGCTGGGGGAGTGGACTGGGGAGTGGGCCTGGCCAATGGTGGACTCGTCAGTGCCTTAGTTCGCTTGCGAAAGTGCTGTTCAGCAACGGGGCGCTGCTGTGGGCCTGGCTAGAAGGAACGTTTGCTGGATTCCGGCGGGAAGGTAAGATGCCTGGAAAGACGCACATGCGGAAGGCGCTAAAAAGGGGATGAAGACGGTGGGTAAATTAACGAGTTGTCGAATGTGTCAGCGCCGTCCACAGCTCAAAGGGTTGATGATGCGCGGACGTGGGCAATTAGCAGTGAAGTCGACAGCTCCAGAGACACGCGCTACTCCGTAGATCTGAGATAGTCAGTCTTTTATCTGAAGCGTGTATTGCACGGGCCGAGATTGCACAGCGTCAGGGCAGGCGGCGCATTCTCATCAAAGACGGCGCTGATGGAGAAAAGGTTTGGATGACGGCTGGTGGCCACACATGGGAGGATGGCACAGCAATAGAAAGTTGACAACTGTTTAACGGAACCTGTTGCTGCACCACCGTCAGTATATCTATCTCTACTGTCGGGCGGAAGGCAAAGTCGATGAAACAGAGAGACGGCGAAGAAGGCCGGTTCTGCCGTGGACGGTCTGGCGAAAACCTAGTCTGCGTCGGGGGTGCAGGGAGGAGGAAAAGGGCAATGAAATAAAGGACGAAAAGAATGAAGAAGAAAAGCAAGAGCCTCGGGACGGAAAGACAGCCCAACTGGCAATGGGGTCGCTGGCGGAGGCGACACAGGCATCGTGACGAAAACGCCAAAACAGCCCCAAAGCAGCCCGAAAACGCCTACGCTGCAATACGACACCAATACGGCGCAATTACAGGCGGCCAGCTAGTCCCATTTTGCGGCTTGCCTACTAGTGCCGCAAATACGACGGAAGTGTTCTCGGCGTGGTGCTGTAATGCGCCGGCTCTGTTGGGGGCGGATGCAGGTCGCCAGAGACGAGACATCTTACGAGGGGTCTCAGGCCTCGCTCGTGAAGAAACGGGACTCCATCCGGCTATCTTACCACAGGTTTAGCCGCCTTACATGGGAAATGGCATCCAACAAGCGAGCTTGCGTCTGCAATTTTAGCGGCAGTGCACTTAATAAGATAAGTTATCTTAAGCAAGACAGGCCAGCCCATTCTGCATCGGAGCAGCATATGACGGGAAGATTGCGCGGCTGGAAAGGCGAGAGGAGCCTCCCCCCCCTCGTCTTTCCGATATATCTCCCCTTTTCGGCGGCCATGCCACTCCGGAGGCAACCCTTCTGCCCTTCTGGTAAGATACCTCGTATCTTTCGCACGTTCGCAGCCCTTGTTTATCCCTCACGGCGAAGAGGCAGGTGTGTTTACAGAACGGTACCACCACCATCCTTTCGCAGGGGATGCACCGAACTGTGTGATCCCATTCCCAGAACCATGTCTACACAAGCGCGATCGTCGTCTGGTGATATCATGGAGCCCAGGCGCAATCACTGCCCGCCAAACGTCCTGACCTAGTCGGGCGCTTGTATACCGACGCGGGGAAGCTTGCGGCCTGCTTGGCTCTTGGCTGTTTCCGCCGGCGGGAGGGAGGAATTACGTAGCGTGGTCTGGCCAAGATTTTGCCACGGAACAGAAGAGCGCGAGAAACAAGTGCCCTCCAGATGGTCGTGCTTATTGGCGTGCGCTGGCCTTACGGCGTGCAAGACGATCTGCCTGGAGGACCACCAGGCTGCCGCTTGGAATTTGCGCCGCACCTACGAAGTATTCCGCCCGTGAATGCACGTAAAATTTCTCAGCAGCCGCGCTCTTGCTCGAGATTTCGCCTTTGCTCTTTCCTCAAGATGCATAGCCTGTTCCGTCCCGCTGGTGGAGTTCACCAGGCTGCGACATGACTACCTATCCAAATGCCTGTGCGCTTTGCGCAGGCTGGTTGTGCCCCACCAATCAAATTTGCCGCCCTTCCATTTAGCTTCGTTTTCCAAGGCCAAAGCATCCTGTTCAATGTTCAAGCGTAAGATACAACGACAGGAGCACAGCAACACCCGCGACGCCAGCATCGAGGCCGTTCCGGTCCCAGCGCAACTTTTGCCTCTCAATAATGTGCAGGTTTACATAATGTCGAAGAGGTCTCGCGCTCTCTACGAGGCTGATCTACAAGCGCAGCAGTCTCCCTTCGTCGCTTTTGGCACGCCACTCCCGCCTCTCGACCCCGACATCCGCGACGATGGGTCCTACGTCCCTGTCTGGAAGCAGGAAGTGAGAGATGAGCAGGGCCGCCGGAGACTGCATGGAGCGTTTACCGGTGGCTGGAGTGCAGGGTATGTCGAATGTCCGTCCCTCGGACCATTGTGCGCCGAATGGAAACATCTTGCTAAATTACCTCGATATCAGGTATTACAACACCGTCGGTTCGAAAGAAGGATGGACGCCGTCTGCCTTTGTGTCCTCGCGGACAAGTCGGCACAAGGACAACCCGGATGCTACCCAGCACCGGGCGGAGGACTACATGGATGAGGAGGATCTTGCCGACGCCGAGGAATCCAGAAAGATTCAAACTTCGCAATCATTTGCGGGCCTCGGTCTCACCAAAGACGACTCATCGCGCCCTGCTACTTCCGGTGGTGCTTTGGCCGGCTTGTTCAAAGTCTCCGGAGAGACCATGGGCACAAAATTACTAAAGAAGATGGGCTGGAAAGAGGGACAGGGCATCGGACCCAAGGTGCGCCGCACGGCACGGCTGGATGTTGGCAGGCCTGAGGACAGGAAGATGACATACCTCTTTGCCCCAGAAAACATCGTGCTTGTTCATTTAGTCAAAAAGACGGATCGCAAAGGCCTCGGCTTTGGAGGAGCAGCGCCGTTGGCGTCCATGGCGGCAGCGTCAAGAGACGACGGCACAGGACGTGCCACCAGCTTTGACAACGACGACAGCGATGAGAATGAAGATGATGCTGCTGGTATCGCAAGTGGTCTTTTCGGTCGGCCAAAACTCCCGACCGGCAAAACGAAAACCAAGACAACACGCGGCGGTGGCATCGGCCTAGGAGTGCTAAATGATACCGGTTCTGACGACGAAGACCCTTACGATATGGGTCCGCGAATATCTTTCAACAGGGTTATAGGGGTCGACAAGAAGAAGAAGAAAGCAAAAGCAAAACCAGTAGACGGCATTCGCGAAGGTGGCAGCGGTGACAGCGGCTCCGGCACCAAACCTAGGCTAGTCTTCTCTACAAAGCAGCCTATGAGTTTAGGGAAGCGCCCCTCCGGTGTCCGGCTATGCCATGACGGCAGAGCCCCTTTAAACGGCTTTGTTCTGGGCAGAAAAACGGACCCCTTGACTTCGGACGTCAATGCATCCGCGAGGTTTCCTCTGCCGGTCATCCCTCGTGAATGGAAGTCCTCGAAACAACCTCGAGGAGGACCAACCACGGCGCAGCAGGCAGATGGGAGCTATGTTTCCGCGGCAGACGCCGCTAGAGCGTCGAAGCTAGATCCCAAATCACGCGCGGCCGTGCTCGGCGAGAGCCAGCTCCCTGGAAAGTCCGTTTTTGACTTTATGTCTCAGGAGGCAAGAGATCGCATAGCCGTCGCAACGGGGCGGAAAGACCTTCCCGAAGCACGTGGAGAGATACCGGCTGCATATGCTCTGACTGAGCAGGAAAAGCTTGACCAGCTGCTTCAAGCAGTGCCATCCTTGGACAAAGCCAGCGCTGTGGCGGCCATCACCCGGGGAGCTCGTGGTGGTGGGCCGTACCAAGACAACGAAGAAAAACGGTCCCGATACCGAGCGTATTTGGAATACCACGCCGGTATTGCGAGCGCGCTTCCGCCCAAGCCAACAGGCATGAAAGACGACGACTGGCTGCGCGAGTTTTATGAATTCTTCAACTGCGCAAGGATCTTCAAGCCCATGTCGGGACTAATGGCATCGCGGTTTACGACGTCAACATCCACCAACCAGCCTCTCGCCAGCGGCCCGAGCAGGAAAATGGACGACAAGGCGAATCTAGTGACACGCCCTGCACCAAAACCACAGGACCCGGCCGAAGAAGCAGCCAAGATGGGTATGTATGGCCCGATGACGCGGACAGTCCAAGACTTTTTTCCAACGCGGCTGCTCTGCAAGCGGATGGGTGTAAAGCTCCCCCCAATAGTTCAGCCAGACGTGGAAATGGACATGGGCCAGCCCGGCGCCTCCCCCTGGTCCTCGTCTGTGGCAAGTAAGCCGACATTCGGGAGTGCAGCGTTTGGAGGCTACAGTACCGCCGGCGCCTCACCGGCACACACAGAACCAAGGTCGAGCGATATATCCGCCGAGACACGGGGTATAAAGGAACCTGGCGCGCCAACGACGCAGTCGCAAACCGGTGTCGGCGCGGCCGTCGCCGGGCGGACAGACAGGAACGAGGCACTTGAAGGGCAAAGGGCCGGCGAAGACGTCTTCCGGGCCGTCTTTGGAGACAGCGACAGTGACGACGGCGACGATGCCTAGATAGGACTGATAGACAGACAAATCTGATGTAATGCAATGCACCGTATGCTCGTCCGTCACACATGCTTCCCAGTGATCTTATTCGCACCTTTTGTTTGCTGGCTGCACACGCGCAGCTTGCTGCAGGACAGCTATTTGGGCTTCTGGCCGGTGATTGGCTAAGCCTGCCCCGCGAGCGTTGGATTTCGGGCGGCTAATGCGTCCCTTCTACTCCCCATGGATCCCCTAAAATGTGGGCGCTTACAGCATTGTGGAAGGGGCACGGGCCCAGCGCTCTCTAATTGTAAGATAGCGTGGACGTCTGGCCGTAGCGCAATGCTCATTTGGCTCCCGTGTGCCGGGCGGTATGGTACTGTCACGTTGCCTGGAGCAGAAGAAGGATACGGCATTGTCCAGTCACCCCTTCCTCACCCAGCATCGTGCGCCAGTGGGTCTGTACCCGCCCTTTCCTCGAATCGTCTGCGGTGTCGTGGATGTGCCTTCTCTCCCCTTTCCAAGCAAGCACTTTCACGAAAAGCGGTCCAGCCCAAATCACACGAAACGCAATCTCACCAGTTCTCCTCCTCGTGCTCTTTTTGGCATCGCTCCCATTGTCGCATCGTTTTTGCTCTTTCGCATTTCATCAATCGTGGCCTAGCCGTTTTCTCTTGCCGCTCGCTTGGTTCGACACGCCCTTCAGCCGCTTCGCTCTGTTTTGCTTCTCTCCGCCAGTCTCGCGAGGTTCTCTTCCACCGATGACTTCTTAAATCAGCCAAAACCGCCTCTCCCTTCACGAGTCCTTCATCGCTCGCCCTAGCCCCCATCTCCCTCGCTTGTATAGCAGCCAACCTTGCTTAGACGATCCCATCCGCGTCGGCCGACCCGCGAGTGCTGTCCACACCCACTCGCCCCTATTTTCCCAGGACTCAATTTACCATCCGTCTTCCTGCGCGTGCCAAGAATCGGAACAATTCTGTGCGAGGCCGTGACGATACACCCGCTACAATCAGCATCGGCATCAGCATTTCCAGCACTTGCATTTTATCTTTAAAGAAGCAGGCACGCAACCATCCCCGTCGCGACACCGCTCCTGGTCTTCCCAGCCAACCATCACCGTGTCCGACTCCCAGAATCCCAGCACCCCTTCCGGGCCGTCGCCGCCATCCGCCGTCGCCCACCCCGATACACCTAAAGATTACCAGAAACACGACGCCGTCACGGTGAGCTGCTCTTCGACAACCACTGGCGAGTCTGCGATCGACGCCGGAGACAATTCGAGCAGTGCCTGCAAGGCAGTTGCCGCCCTCGCCGCCGCTACCAGTGACATCGCCGGCTTCAACCCGAGCATAGAATCCGTCAGAACCGAGGAGGTGGCGGACGTAGAAGCTGCCCACGGCGAAGGAGAACCAGACGTTCGAGAACGAACGAGACTGCCACAACAAGGCACCCCGCCGCTGTCACAGTATCCAGCACGAGCACACGAACAGCAAGCCGAGGACCAGGACCTAGACCAAGCACTGCCCTTGTCCTTGGAGTCGTTGCCGCTCTCGTTATTGCTACCCCTGCGGCCAGCGCTTCTCGCAGCGTCGTCCCAACCGCCCTCTTTCAGCTCCCTCTTTTACTCATCTGCCGCGCCCGCCTACGTTCCGTCCGCACCTGGTCCGAGCAGCGAGTACCACGCCCATTATCCACCACCGGAGGCATCGTCGTCTGCTCTCGCCTTACAGGAAGAGACCAAGCGTACTCTACCGGCCGATCCCAAACGGAAAGGCGAATCATCGCGTGGTGGCAGGAGCAGCAAGGAAGAGGAATCAGAACCGCCCCCAGCATACTCGGAGGGCTCCAGTCCTCTCCACTCTTTCGCATTTCTGATGGCGGCCGCCGGAGGTGCCTCGAGCATCATCACCCAGGTGCAACAAGGAGGACCCCCTATCAACAATCTCGGAAGTATGGCAAAACACCAAGTTAGAATCCGTCCAAAGACCTCGCTAACGAGACAAATAGGCGATGTAGGTGTCGACGAGACTTTTGCGATGGACCTTCGGTATGGACAGCACAAGCACTGTATTTCCATGATATATTTCAATTTGAAACTGAGAGTCTAACATTCGGCTAGGGGAACACGCTTTGTCCTGTCCAGAGACGAACTGCTCACCCTTCCCGAGTTTGTTCTTTTGTCGCTGTTCCCTAATGGCCTCTTTCCTGAAGGCCACATGGGCGGCTTTGGGGACAACGACGCCATACAAGTTGACGTATGTACACCGTCTCTCATTTTTGCTCCGCCAGGCATGTCAAAGATTGCGAACATTGCTGACGCTTCTTGCTCGACAGTATGACCCGGCATCTCTCCAATACATGCTAGATTTTTTCCGTGGCGTAGCTCAATCCATCCCCACAGACACGTCGCCCAATCCATCGCAGGACGGGGACGTTGGCGGTATCGACCCCATGGCTGTGAAGGATGATTCATCCAAGCGGGCGGGTATTATTGTCCTCCGTGAAGATCTCGACTTTTACGCCATCCCGCCGCGGGCAGGTATGCAACACGACGAGATGATGGAAGTGAAGCGTGCAGCCGCCCGAGCCCTGCTTCAACAGAACGGCATTTTCTCGGGTCTCAAGCGTAGCGACGAGCCAGGCACTACTGAAGCCCATCTTATTGAGATGCTTACAGCGGGGTATGTACCGGTTTATTGTCGTAGTTTTCCTTCCTCTTTCCATTGCTCGCCTCCTTTCATATATACGCGCCGGTGTTTATTTCTAACGTATTAGTGGATTTGATCATGACGACGCCTGGGGCCACCGTGCCGGTGAACCGAACAAGGCCGTCATCTGCAGCCTGGCGCTGGCGCGGCTGCGGTCGGACATTCGCGGCAATGAGATGAGCAGCAATGCAGTGGGCATGGCGCAGAAACTGTTGCTCTTCTGGCGGAAGCCGGCACGGCGATGCTGGTGGGAAGGCGTGCATCTGGACAACGTCGAGGGCGTCAAAGGCCCGTTGAAGGTGTGGATCCGGCGAGTGTGGACGCTGGAGATGAGTGTCATAGGGCTGCGTTAACGCACCCAGTGGGAGCGACAGAACTAGCCAACTGAAAGCAAGGCAGAGAAAACGAGGAGCGAGTTCTGCTTTTCTGTTCTCTTTCCTTTTTTCCTCAATACCCCACCCCGTCTTTTCTCCCGTATCCCTGAGAACACTTATATTTCTGCTTTCTGCCCTTGAAGCTTGCAGGCTCGGGATATATTTTGATTTTTAGGAAAACTGCGCATTCTGTCACCAAGCACGCCACGCTCATCGGTGCTCTCTTTCTTTTTACTCATATTATTTTTCCTTAGTGTGGGTTACTGTTGCTTTTGCTTGTGTTCGTCCTTTTATCCTATTATTTTGGTTTATACGCGTGCAGATAGGGCAAGCATGATTTTTTTTAGTTGTTCGAACAAAGCTTGGTAAAAGCGGATGCAGCAAGACTTTTGACCCGATGTTTGGTGGCTATGCCACCACCCTTACCGAATTCGTTTGCCGTGATATAGATATATATGAGACCGCGAGTTTGTAGTATGTATGCAGCCCGGTTCGTGCAAATTCTCCTCGTCTTTCTCGTCCTCTTTGTCCGCAGCACCTCCAACAGCTTCGTGTTGCGCAAGCATATTGACCCTTCAAACGACACCCCCATCGTGGCCAACTGATGAGCCTGCCCAGTCGGTTGTCAAGGGCCTCGGCGCACCTCGGTCTATTGTTCTCGATGATAACGGTGCCCTGCTTGTGGTAACACAACGTGGCGGCTATTCCCTAAGGCAAATGGCGAGCCCGTCGATGCCGCCGACAGCATCTTATCGACTTCGTAGGAGCACACCGGTCAGACAGTGTTGACGGAAAGTAAAGACACCAATATCTTCATATTTGGTTAGTGGCGTATTAGTTTTTATGGTATATTGGTTACTACAAGTTTTGGAGACCATTACGTTTTTAACTTTCCTGCGGTTTTATTTAAGAAAATAATCAAGGCAGTGGTATAATAGGTAGCAAAGTTAATATAAGAACAAACGGTGTTGTGATAGGACAGTTTCCCTATTTATTTTGTTGTGCAAATGTGTTTCGTGGTTTCGGTTTTGTCTAAACGCTCGTTTCCGTAAAAAAACAGTTCATGATAAAAAATTAACCCCCCCCCCCCCACCCAAAAAAAACCTCGACCACTCTCTTCGTTGCTTTTTGTCCTTCCAGAGAAGAGAAAACAAGGAACAAAACAAGTTACATCGTTACTCTATAGACGACAGTCTATAGACCCATGGTCTTGACACACTCCCACTCGCCCTTGAGGTTCTCTTTCCACATGGTGATCTTGTTGTTGGCTGTGCTGACCGCCAGCACGTTGCCGCTCAGACTCCAGTTGACCCGCCACACGGCTGTATCAAACGTCAGTACCTTGCTGGCCCAGCCGCCGTTTGCCGCGGGCACCAACGAGTCCGCCGTCCAAATCCGCACCGTCTTGTCCTGGCTTGCACTCGCAATGTAGCTCTTCTGCAGCACCGTCGGGCTCCAGGCTACGTCGCGCACCCAGTCTGTGTGGCCCGTCAGCGGATCTCCCTCGGCCACATAGCCGCCCGATGCCGGGTCCCATGTCCAGATGCGCAGCACGTTGTCGCTGCCGCCAGTGGCAAACCGGCGGTTGCCCGCCGAGCTGGGCGACGGGTTGCTGGAGATGAGGCTGCCAGCGGACGTGGCTGGCGCCCATGAGACGCCGTTGACGCCCAGGCCGTGCGCGGGAAACGTCGTGTGCTCAAAGCTGTTGTCCTTGAACTCGAGAACGCTGACAGCGCCGTCCGACGACGCGCAGGCCAGCAGGCAGCCGGCCTCGTGCGGGGACCAGGACACCAGGTTCACAGAGGCCTTGTGCAGGGCAAAGTCGAAGAGCCGCTGCCAGACGCCGGCCTGCTCGCGCCAGATGAACACCTTGCCGTCGTAGCTAGCGGAGGCGAGGATGCTGCCGTACTTGGGATGCGCCCAGGAGATGGACCAGACGGCGGCCTCGTGCCTATAGAGGAAAAAGCAGTCAATACGTGATGGTTGTTATTTCTTATTGTCATCCTCAACGCATTATTTCTTTGCACGTACCCCTTCAGTGTCTCTACTAATCTTTGCGTCTCGCCCTCAATCTCGAAGATTTTGATTTTGCGGTCTGAGGAGCAGGTGGCCATGCGCCGGCCGTAGTAGTCGAGGGCAACATCGTGCTTTTTAATGAGGAACGGGCAATTTTAGTATAGCCTCAATACAGAAAACAGGAAGCGGGCGATGAAGCGTTCATGGGAGTCGACATACAATCATGCCGTCGTGGTTGACGTTGGAAACCCCTCTTGTGGCCTATTGGGGTGCAGCAATGTCCATTAGCAAGATGAGCTCCATAGCACCCGAGCTTTGTTGCGGTTGTGTGGCCTCTGTGACGCGGGGGCCGTTTTGCATTGATGCGAGCGGTCAGGCCACTCGGGCGGGAAGCATACCATTGTGTATTAACGTTGCGCAAACAGAGTCCTGAATAGAAAGGCCGGTGAGCTAAACGGAACGAGAGTTCTCTTCTCTTGGCCGGGCGATCGCGAAGTAGCTGCCCGTTTCAGAGCTCGTCGTCGTGTACAGAAAAACAGGGAACTGCGTCGTGAAGAAAGAAAAAAAAGTAAAAAAGGAAAAGCAAGGCGCTGACGTGGAGCTCGTGTTGTTGTCCTGCTCGCTTTTCTGATTTCCGTCGCCAGGATATCGCCCTCCTGCTCGTAGACATGCCCCCCTTTGCCATCTGTCCCAATGCCTAGCTACCGTGCCAGAAAGGACAAACACAAATTCCGGGACCCGCAGGACTCGCGCAGCGGAGCTTTCCCCTGGTTCAATACCTAGGCTTGTGGCCTGCTTCGAGGTACCCATAATTAAAACCGGGGCCAGCATATTGTTCTCCCAAAAGCGGGTCATTTTTAGCCACAGTCATGTGCGCCAGATGTGGCGTCCTCGGCTGTCACAAGCTTAGGCAACGGGTCAACAATGGAGAGAGGCGGCAACTAACTAGCTTCATAAGCCGTGTGCTTCCCGTGAACCGATCTTTTTTCTCAACCGCAACTATCCTTAACAACTGAGGGCCTCATTGATGAACCATTCACGGCCTCTTACCCCACAGCCTTTCCTCCACCTTCTGGAGGATGGCCCTGGCGTATTATTCACCTCCAAAGAATAGGCCGTTGTTGGTCTCTCGTTTTGCCTTTCGGCTTCAATAACCGTCCTCCTTTTCTAGGCCTCAGTTAGAGCGTTTTGGTTAAGGCTCAACGTCTTTGAGTATATAAAGGAGCATTCTCCCCCCGTCCTCGCCGGCAACGTCTCTTTTCTCAACCCTCTACACTCACAACTTCGGTTCAGCTTTTCCCAGTTGCTCGTTTCATCCTCTTCGAAAAGTTCTCTTCTCGTTCAGAACCCTCTTTCTGTTGCCAAACTCTCTGCACCAATACTATCGTTTTTGTTACTTTGCATAAGATACCCTTATTTAAGCCTCGTCCTAAGCATCTAGATGCCAATTGTCTTATCGGTTGAGCCACCATGTCTGACAGCGTCTGCGGTCCCTCGACGGCTCTCAAGAGCTTCAGTGAGCAGGCCAACCGTGACCGGTCTCTGCATCAGGACCGGACGGCCTCTGGTAGTAACCATGCTGGCCCTTCGGTACGTTTATTACCCCTCTTCATTTATGTTCAGCGTATGTGTCGTAAGCCTGTTAAGTTATCGAAGACCTTCGATATCCTAGGTCTGTTAGCCAGTTAACGAGTTAATTAATTAACTCGTTTACTTGCTAACGGCTTTGAAGGCTTACTTTAAGGCTTCATTTAGTATGATGTTATAGTTAGCATTGTTACTAACTTTCCTGTTTGCTTAGAATTTTCGATCCACGCCGGCTGGCTTGAGCAACGATGCCGAAGTCCGGGCCTTTACTTCTGGCGTGGCCTCTCCCCTCCAGCCAGAGGCGATGCATATGCCGCGGGAATTTAATGGACCACCCACGGCTGCTTTCCAGCAGGTGGGTGCACAGCCGCATGTGCGGTTTGCTGGTCAAGCTTCTCCGGTTCTTGCCCATGGGCGTGTCTCTACACCCCAAGAGGTGCACGGTGGCGCTAGCTGGGCTGCTGAATTCTCGAGGGGCAGCACTCCCAGCACGGCTGTACCTTCGACTGGACCCGGGTTCGCTCAGCAACCTCTCCAAACGATCAATCGCCTTCAGCATTTTTCAACGGGCATGATTCCAAACGCTGGCCCTTCATACACGCCAACGATGTTCAATCGCACCAACAACATCGGCTATCAGCAGCAGCCAGGCTTTCAGGCACCCGCTACTGTGCCTATGGCCGCTGCGAAAACAACTTCAATGGATGGTGCGGCTCCAAGCGGTGTTGCTGGTCTCACTGAAGCAGAGCTTGAAGCTCGGTTTGCCCAAGTCGAAGCCGATGACGATTTCGAAAAGGAGATGGACGCCTGGATGGCGTCCTATGGACCTACAGCCGAAGAGCGAGGTGAAGCAAGCCAGTCCCAGAAGGAGGATGTCGATGCCATTTTGGAGAACCTTGCTGAGGAGCTCGAAGCCCAAACGCTTGCCGAGGACAATGCTGCTATGGGCAACGCTTCCGACACCGCTGCACATGCCACGCTGCCCAGAGAGGCTATGGCCGAAGAATCTAATGCCGCAATTGACCAAGAGAAAGAGCAGGGTCAAGAGCGGGACGCCCTGGCGCGTACGGCTGGGCAGATTGTGAGCACGCTTGATGGCCACCCCAATACCCGCTTTCAAGAGTCGTCGTTCATGCGCCTGATGAAGCGCATTCAGACGCGTGAGGTTACGGTCAAGGGCGACAATCTTGTCGACGAGTTGACCGGACAGCCAATCGAAGTCGTGGTTCAGGAGAGCCAGGAACACGCGACAGCTTAGCTTGCAAGTCCTGATCATGGCCCCCACAAATCGCCAAATGTCGGTCAGCTTCTCTATACCTCTCCCGCTCCCCTTGTGCAAACTTACAGCTCTGGCCTTGCCCCACTACCTGCGATGCTTCCTGTTCCCTCCGTCATGGAACAGAGCGACAAATCTGGCTCACACACTGTTGGTACCGCTCCGACCATGGAGATCGAGCAGCTAGGTGATGGAATGCAATCCGTCCTTAGCGACAAAACCAACCAAAGCCTCGAGCATGCAGCTACTGAGCAGACTGAGAGCGACGAAGAAACATCTCAGGGTGTACTGGGAACCACTCACCGCAAGGCCGCTCTAGAAGAGGCCGACAACAAGGACAACTGGGTCAAAGAGTTTGGTGAGCAGACCAAAATCGCCTCCGACGCGGCAAAGCTCGTCGAAAACTTCCACCAGTTCGAACAGGAGGGGGGAAACACTCAGGACGCGCAGGATGCACATACGAAACAAAAGGACAATGCAAATGCCTGGGTCGCCGATTTTCACCGCCAGGGTGGGAATCAAAGGCCTAAGGAGACCTTCGCCAGCGGCAGCAAGGACGACGGCGAGATTGTCCATGATGACAAAAACCCTTTTCACATGGTCAAGAACGGCCAGGTGTTTAGACGCAACCGCAAGTTCATGGCGAAGCTTTGATCTGAAAAGCTGATATCTTTTGGCTTTGTTTTGTTTTGTTTTGTTGTCTGTTTCCTCACCTGCTCATTTCCCCCTTCTGTCTTCGTTCCTCTGGATGACTCGGAGCCTGGATTCTCTGGCCCTGTGTTTCGCACAGAGTTAGGATTTCGGTGAGATGAATCTGAGAACAGACTAGAAGAGCATGTTGCTGTTTTCTTGACTGCTTACCATACTATTCCCTCTATTATGGGGAGGTGAACAAAATAGCTTTTGCGTCCTGTCGAATTGTGTTTGCTGAAGTTGTCGTCAAAAAGGAGGGAGGTTGAACGAAGAAAAAAAAAAGTTGCGTTGGTGAGTTGTTTGATTTTCTTGTTTGAGAAGATGCCCCAAGGTGCAGAATGTTGTTGTCTCTGCTCCTTGTATCTGCTGCTATGTAAAGAAGTCTCTGATTTTGTTTACGAAGGCAACGCCAGAAGAGAGGCTACCCATTTACTGTGGCCTGGAAAATGACCGGACTCGGTGGGGGCTGAGGAGACCTTGGCAAAGAAGGAAGGAGCCAACGAGTCGACATGGAGGGGAAATTTGTTGTTTTTCTAAAGGAAAAAGGGCCGAGGAGTCCTCGAGTCGTTCTTGCCCTGTGTAGTTTTCTAGCATGGGTTTGTTTGTTCTTTGTGGTCCAGGCCACAGGGCAACCATACCACCTATTAGGCAGAACAGCGAGCGAAAATAATAAAATCTGCATTTCTACAATATTCACAAATCATTACGAGCACACAAAAATACTACATTGTCACGTTTAGACTAACAGCCGGAGAGTAGAAGAAATTACTGGTCTGAAAATAGGTATAGATATCAGAAATAAACTTAGAAGGGGGTCGACCCTTGGCGCCAAAACAACGTGAAACCACGGCGGTCTAGATTGCGCCCAAGTCGCCTAGATGGTCTCCAAATCTCCGTTGTGGCTTCTTGGTGTATAAAATAAGCTGTCAAGGGTCGAAAAGAAGCTGTATTTCTGAAGATGAAATAAGAAAAGGAAGGCCCTAGAACGAGCTGCAAAAGCAACGCAAAACGAGGACCGATTGTGGAGACGGAAGAAGGAAAATAGCTAGAGTAGATCAGTAAAGATCACCCCGGCGTAAATGACAAGCCGTCTTCGTCGTTGTCTAGTTGTCGTCGTCGCCGAAGCCGGGGAAGTTGAAGGGAGGAGCGACAGGAGTCGGGAAGGGAATTCCCTTGGTCTTTCTTAACTCGGAGGAAAATAAACGATTAGTGATGATTTTGGAAGAAAGACTAGCGAATATCGAGAAGATGACTTACCCGGTGCCCTCAATAACGGTCACAGTCACGGTAGGCTCGGCAGCGGTCGGGGCAGTAGTCTTTGCCTTGAGTGTGACGGTCACAGTGTGGGTAGGGTTCTTGTGCTCTGTAGAAGAGAGAAATTGCGTCAGAAAGGCAAACATTATTTCCTATATTTGGGCGGTTAAAGACTTACTGAGGGTGGGAGCAGAGGGAGCAGTGCCGGTCGGCCGGCTCGAGGGAGTAAACGTCTCATGGGGGACGGACTTGTCTATCGTTTATTAGTTCCTTTTCCTTGGAAGTATTACATAGAAAAGCGTAGACTTACGGGGGAAGGGCAGAGTCGGGCGGCCCTTGCCCTTCAGAGTGGTTTTAGGGGCCGGGGGAGCGGTCGCTGATTTTGCTGTTGATGTTAGATATACTCTCAGTCAACGAAATAAAATAAAGAATGCAGAGAGCACGCCCGCCAAAAAAGCTGCATTTGAAGATTCGGCGGTCACTCACCCGGAGGAGCCACAGAAGTAGGGGCCTTGCCGGTTGGGACAATGATGGTTGTCTTGATACCAGAGGTCACGCCCGTGGTCTTGCCCTTTGTGCCCTTACCCTTGCCAGGCGCGGGAGTTGCAGTTGGGGATGGCTCATCATCATCACCGTCATCGTCGCCATCATCTCCCCAGCCTCCCCAGCCCCACTGGCGCCGGTTGATGGGGCGGTCATGGTGCTTCTGGTGTTGCTTCTTCCGGTGTTTCTCGGTCACCTCGTCATTGCGAAGAGCCAGCTACAGAGAAACTAGCGTCAGTGCGTTGCTTCTGGATTTCTGAAATAACTATATCCTTTACTTACGGGCGAAACTGGATTGGCGACAACCGGAGCCGCGAGGATGGCAATGGCACCCTGCAGACATAGTATGTTAATGGGGAACATCCGAAAGGGTGGGAGGCATAGAAACGTACAGCGGCGCGTCTGGCGGCCTCACCGGGTGTCTGGAAACCAGAAACGGTGGAAGAGGCCAGCAAGCCAGTAATGGCGAGCTGTGCAATCGAGGGAAGCTGCATGGTGGTTACTGTAGCGTATTATATTTTGGCAGATAATGAACGCTGCTGAGCTGTACCGGGGTGAGGGCGAGATATTCGAGAAGCTGACGATCGAAAGAGAGACGAGAAATAGAAGGCGCAACGCGTTCTTTTATAGAGGAAAACGAAGAGAACGAGCCATGGCATCTCCCACCGCCAGGTACTATTCAGTGGCTTGTCAATTTTCAGCCAAAACAGAACTGTTGAGAATAGAACAAGGGTTGCGCCATATCTGAGCCGTCCTAGAAGCTCAAGAAGCAAAAAGAAAATACCCATATTTCGAGGCAAGGTGATTAATATTTGCATCTCCGGCCGCCCTCGCCAACCAAAAGTTTTATAGTGTCGTTGCAGTCCAAGAAAGGACAAAAGTAAAAAGAGGACGAGGATAAGCCAATATGGATAAACAAGACGCGTCCGCATGGGCAGATTTTATCACGTCCTTTTAGCCCGGTTGTTTGCAGTACGTGGGAGGTAGAAACAAAACAATGTCAAGTGAATGCCTGCTCGACTGTAATGTGTCGGGGAGACAATCCTATTTAGCTAAGAGAATATGGTAAGAGAGAAAAACACGAAGTTCACAATCAAAAGGCCTGGGTGAGGGAAATGGCAAACAAACCGAAAAAAAAAACATCGAGGTAATTCATGGAGGACCAGGGTCGTGCTTCCCTATCCATCTTGTCTTGGCGAGTTGCCCTAGCAGAGTCAACAATGTCGACACCGTAGGAGTCAAGGTGTGATTCCCACAGCAGGATAGAGAAAGGGGAATTAACAAGCATTCATATCACGGGTTCGCGAAGGGATACCCACGTAAATTAGCTACACCAACCCCCACTCCTGTCGTCTCTCCGATGAAGGCAAAATAAGAAGAAAAGACCGACCTTCGTGGCGTGCATCTCCAGACCAAATTCTCCAAACTCCAGAGGCAATAGTTCGTGGTGATGGTATCAGAGACGGTTCGAGACGGGGCCGATATGGCGTATATTGAGTAGCGACAACGGGAGAGGACTTGAGCTTGCCTTCGAGTGATGAGCATATAGAAAATAGACAAATCGAGGGAAGAAAAGATGTGCGAACGACGTGTGGTCCGATGCAGGCGAGCAGTGCGCAACGCGGGAAAAGCGGGATTCGGCGGTAGGGTCTTTCGTTTTTGCGGGAGGCTAATTCTGTCGCGCAATATACCTGGCGGACGCAGGTTCGATCAGAAAGAGACAGACAGGAGGCAGGTTTGCAAAAAAAATAGAAACAAAAGGCGAGGGTGCTCAGGTGGGGACGAAGGAGGTGATTCTTAGCCGATGCTGGGAAGAGGATAATAATTTTCCCCGTCCATAATATCGCCAGATATTGATGCGGTACCTGGATTCGAAGAGTGGGTGGCTTTGAATTTACCAGGTCTTGGCGATAATGAACAAATAAACAGAGTGCAAGGGGAGAAATAGAAGGCAAGGGGTGAGCTAACGGTGAGGGAGGGCGAGGTAGCCTGTTTGCACGCATTCTATAGGCTCTCGGTGACATTCTGTCTAGTCACTCGCTCTTTCCCTTTTTCTTTGTTTTCGTCCATTTTGCCTTGCCCTTTCCCTCCAAGGACACGCCTGCTGTATGTGCCGGAAACGGTCAACACTTTGCCTGAAAACTCCGTGTGCCAAATATTTTACAGGTGGGCGTTTATAGCACCCCTTTTTACATTCTGAGACTCAGACCGCACCAAAATCGAATCGGACCTTTCGCTTGGAATTCTTTTCTGTCATGATGCCCTCCGTGAGCAGATATCCATCATAGGCGAACGGAGAATGGGGCCTACAAGCCTCAAGCCGACTCCAAGTACGTTTACTGAAAGGAAGACTAGGACACGTTACTGACCTTTTGACAGCGGCAACAGAACGAGGAAAGTAGACTGTCAACGCCTGGCAACGCCCGCCCAACACCGGAAAAGAAGTTTATCCCAAGTCTCGCTTTCATCACCGCTCTTCCAATGCCACCGGGGCGTGTTTCCTCCCTGTATGTCGACTCGGTCCGCGAAGAGCACCAACCCCGTCATTCCTTTGCATGCCGGCACGCATCTCTGCTTCAGGGCCAGACGGCTCTCATTGCACTGTTGCCGCAAGCCCGGTAGCCTCAAAACAAGCACGAGGGGTCGTTCCACGCTCTGTCACTCGAAGTGATGCGCTGTATACACCGAAGGCTTGGCGCACGGCTGTAGTCAACGTCCCTCCGCCTCTTCGACCAGGAACAAGCAGAACGAAGCGTCGAGAGAACAGAAACAATGTACCACACCTCGTTCTTCTTCTTTCTCTTATATTATACTTGCGGTTTTGACAGATGAGGGGTTCCCACAGATCCCGTTAATGTTGTCTACTGCGAGGTTCGGTACGAGGGAGCAGATGCAAGATAATAAATACGTTACTGATGCCACACCTTCTGCGCAGGTTTTGCCACTCCCAGGATGTATATGCACAAACCGAGCTGCATATTCTAGATCGCTTATGTATATTGATGGGCATGCAGCCTGCACGATCCGCCCATTTTGCTACCTACGGCAGACAGCTTTCTAGGCCGTTCTATTTTTGGGTAACCTGCGGTTGGGGTTGATCGACCTTACATAGCGAGGTGCGTCGAGCAGCCATCTCTCAGCATCGCCGGCAGAGACAAAGACAAGAAGAAAAATAAAATAAAGGATGGAGCCAATCCCCTGTGTCCGCTTTAGGGCTTCGGCTTGTTGTTAGCATTGCAATTTAAAGAGTCCATGTCTTGTCTCCAGAGAGTTTGCACCTACAAAACGTATGGACGTCCCAAACTGAGAATGTGGTGATTTATATGGGAGCTTTAAAATTCTAAACGAAGTGGAAGATGTGCAATCTAGATCTAGCTCTCTGAAAGGCAAAACATGTTTCTACTTTTAGAAGCGTAAGCTCCTTTTATACCCGGTAACGGGCGGGAAGTCGAGAAGCTTCGCAGCTCGAAGCCGTTTTTGCCGAGTAATACATGTTAAATTTTAACGCCCCGTGTCGAGACAAAAAATGGAGCTGGTAAAGCACGAAACAGAGCACAGGAAACGAACGGACGTTTCTTCGATGTTTGAAAGCAATTTCACTTCGGTGTCTTATTTTCTTCTATTTTCTTCTATTTTCTTCTATTTTCTTCTTCTTGCTTGGTCTAGAAAGATCGAATTTTCGAAAGTACTGATAGCTAGTTCTAGGACAGCGGCTCTCCACATGGCACGTATCGAACACTGTCCATAAAAGGGCAAGGACAGAAATAGAACCAGGGGACTGACAAGAACACTTATTTCATGAATAGATGAGTGCCCGCCTTCATGTAGAAGAAGGAGCTCTGTACTTTGAGGCTAAATGTGCTTATTCCCCGTCTTTATATCAAAGAACGTATTCTGGCATGCATGGAAAAAATGTGTTGCCGTTTATTCTAAAAACCCTTCCCTCTCATGCTTTGTCCCACGTTTTCATAATAATACAAAAGAAACATATTGCTCTGCGATAGGAAAGCTCATATTTCCATAGTAGCCGTGTTATTTGCTGCCCGATGCTTCTTGCAAGTCAAACGCCAAACATAGGGAATCGAAGCCGTATTTACTACCTTTCGCTCCGCTGAAAGAAGGGACATATATATATATATATATAAAAGCGATAAAAGCAGAATGTAGAGACACAAATAAAAATACACGTCGTGGTCGTGGCGATAGACAAAGAAGGTGGTGTCAGTCGTAGTGTGACTTGAAGCAAGAACAGTGCTAATGGCCGCCAAGTCGTTTAAACCAATTGCCGAGCTTCTTCCATCTGGCGTTGCTGCTCCTTTCCAAGACTGAGCCAGGCCGCTGCTGCCACGGAATGCCACTATCTGCACGACCAGCTTCGTTGAGATTTGCGCTGCTGGGCCCATATAGATCCGGAGCGCCGACGAAATCGCTGGGTGAGGCTAGGGGATTTGTTGCATAATAGGCAGATACGGATCGACCGCCGCGGGGTAGGGCCGGCGTGGTAAATGCTTGCAAATCTGGCGCCGCCGCGGTAGACGACGTTGTCGGTTGTCTCAGTGAAGCCGATGGAGAAATTTCCGCCAAAGTCACTTCTGGCGTTGCTGTGGTCTCAGACGGCAAAGTTGATTGTTGGAACATCGACGACACTTTAGATGTCGAAAATTCCCCGCTTAATCGAGAGAACGCTCTGCTTCGTCGTCTAGGAGCAACGAGAGCCGGCCGCTCAGAATCACTTGTGTCAGAGATCTGTAGCTGCTTTCGCCGTTGCATATACGCAGCGCCGGTGCTAGATGCTTTCCGAGGGAAAAGGGGCGTGCGCAGGATAGTCCGGGGGGACATCGACGGTGATTGGTCTCGATCCGGGGCGTCGAGGGTGGTCGACGTCGATGCTCGTGCTTTCGACCTCGAGGACAAGCGGCGGCCGCGGTTGTCGGTGCTCTCACTCGCATTAGAAATTTCGCTGGTTTGTTGCTCTGGCAGGAAGCGCACGCTCCCCATTCCGCTCTTTGATATTCCGGAGGCAGTGTTCGTTAGGCCAACTGGACATTGTGAAGCAGATCCATGAGCTGCTATTTGCGACTGACCCCATCCACACTGGAGCGAAACCCAAATAGCACTAATCGAAATGAAGGCTTTTAACGCATCATCGACAGGAAGCGTGGTCCTTGCTTTGGAATTGGGCAACATAGCAGGGGCAAGTGGCGGCCCCGCTAACTGACTGGCCTCTTCATCATGAGACAGCTCTTCGTCATTGCTCGCGTCGGCGTCATGTGAAGCCGGGGACTGTGTCCAAGACCTTGAAGGTGGATACCGGCTACTTGACGATGGCGACACTGTGGTATAGCGATCGAGAATATCCAGTGTCGATTTCGTTAATGTTGCCAGAATGGGATGCCGTCTTGACTGTGGATCAATAATGCTGAAGGTGAATTTGCAGTCAGGTTCAGGACCGGCTCCATCCTCTGAAGCAGTCGCACCTGCAGCAGTCGTTGTGGGTGGTCTGGTAACAAGACGGCGTACCCATCGAGCCGTTGTCTGATAGCCATGCTCGTCAACGCGGACAAAGTCGAAGGAACCCGTGGGCAAAGGCGTTGTCGTCCACACGGTGCCATCTTCAAGAACAATCTCGGACTGGTCCCCCCGGCGCAATGGGCTGAGAACTGCCAGCAGCACTCGATGCTCAAAGGCGTCGTCTTCACCTTCGCTTTCGGAGCCAAGCAACTGCGAATCGTAGTCCTCGCTTTGTACAAGGATGGTATCGTGCAGGCCAAGCTCACCGTTGATGCCAAATAAGCGAGGAAACCGCTTCGAAAAACGTGGCGCAGCAACATTACCGGCAATCAGAGAGGATGGGTACACATCGATGACAGGAAGAGGGCGGCGGTCCGGAGAAAGCTGCTGCAGCTGCATGAGTAGTGTTGGGCGGATCCGTTTTAAGAGCTGTTTTCTGGTGCTCAGTTTCGGCGCCGGGTGGGCAAACAAGAAAGTGGTGCTCTTGCGAGGGGTTCGTCGGCGACGGTGTGGTCTCGACGACGCAACCGAACTGGACGCCTGGTCGCTTGCATAGCTTGCCTCCGAGGCTGAGAAAGAGGCCTCATCTTCGCTCATGGGTTCCTGTGGCTTCGGCCGGGGCCTGAGCCTAGAAGGGGTGGGAGACCGGGGCGTTGTCGTCGTCGTAGAGAGCGATCTTGTAACTGGAGATTCTACCACAACAGGGTCATGGAAGCGAACCACCGGCTCAGGTGGCCGATGGCTGTTGAGTAGACCCTCGGAGACGTGTCGAAGGTGCGGTTTAGGGCGGAGTGGTCTGGCAGGTCTGGTGCTATCCGAGATGGTGCTTGCACGGATGATGGACGCAGGTGAGGAGGTGCCGGAGGTTAGAGCGGTTGTGGCAGGAGAAGATGAGGTATTGGAGGCAGAGGATGAAGGAGAGGTGGCAGAGTTCGGCGCCGTGAATGAGGACCTTAGAAGAGGATTCTTTCTAGGGCCGGGAAGAAGATGTTGATTCACAGGTCTGCTAGAATACTCATGGCCATGAAGGCTGGCGCCCGAGTGGAGGAACATGGCGGCGACTTATAGAACATGCGCGGCCGTCGGAAAGACCGACCGGCCTGGAGGTTGAAAAAACAAAATAGGAAGAGACGGAGAAAGAACGAGAAAGAAGGAACTGGGCGTTGTATTTGCTGCTCAGCAACATGTGGGCCAGGCTAGGAGGCCGGCTAGTGGAGTCCGTCAGAGTCCCAGGAAGTACGACGTAGGGAAGAAAAAGGGCTGAAAAGGCTAGGAGGCGAGTGGAGGAAATCTCACGCGGACCCGACCCGCCAGAAAGAAAAAGTCTCCGTGTTGTGGTTGAAGAGGGAAGAGGAGAAGGAAAAAACAAGACGACAACGAGACGAGGAGACGAGGAGCCGCCGTGACGATGAGACGAGACGGGGAAACGAGAGAAAGCAGAATATGAATAAATAAAAAAGGAATTTCGTCTTGCTGTGTGTCTTTGCTTAGACGCGTAAAGAGAAATTGGACCTCGCTCAGTGAGGCGGCTTGTGGGCTGGAATGACGCCCGTATGCAGCGTATTGGTGTGGAGCAGGGGGGAAATAGGGGTCGCGCGGCTTAAGAATCTGGTGCCCCCCCCCCCCATATATGCAGAAAAGCGAGGAAAGCGAGGCGGATGATCGAAATTTTGAAGGCGAAAGGACGAGGGAAAAGAGGCCGAAAATTTTAGGAACAAGCGTCGAGATACTCCCAGAAGGAGGACGCGGGAAAGCAAAAAGGACAGGAAGAAGAGATAGAAAAAGAAAAGAGCGGGAAACAACGAGCAGTGGGGAGAGGCAAAGGTGGAATGGATTCGCATGCAAGGAAGGAACGGTGAGCGGATTACTCGGAGATTTTCTGAGATGTGTGACCACCGCTCTTTCCCATTCTTCTGGTGCTACTACACGGGGGTTTCTGCACAGAGTGTCTGCACGTTCCTTTTCCTTTAACCTGCTCCGTATTCTTCTGCGGGCTTTCCGTTGGCAGGTGATAAATAAGACAAATACGGAGCATTACGGAGTGCACGCAAGTGGTCTTGTGAGCAGTGAGCTGAGCGGTGCTGGTTCTGGGTAATAAGATTAAATGCAAGGAGGTAGTCCAAAACGACGGGTCGCCAATGGGAAGAAGGCAGCCGAAGGAAAAGCGGACGGCGGCGCGATAACGAAAACGAAGAAGCTGGGGAAGGGAAGGAACCACACGGACAACGAGCGAACGGGAAAGTGCAAAATGCGTTTACGTCGCATGTCGCTTGCCGCTACGCACGAGTAATGCACGATCGGTTTCCTCGCCTTGCGATACACAAGAGCTAGGCGACACTGCCGTGACGTATTTTGCGAAACGCGACTGGCGCCGGCATTGGCCAGGCCACGCTGCTTCTGTTGGAGAAGAAGGAGGTCGGGAGAGCGCCCCGCGAACAAACCGGGCCAACTTCTCAACGACGCTGACAGACACAGGCTGACGTCTGACCGCGGCAGGATCTACTCCGTAGAATGTGTGCTCCGTAATTAATATCTAGTTGTAGCAAGTCTGGATAATTGTTTAGAAGACACAGTGTCTCGCCTGGGAGCGCAGCGCCCCGGCGCGCTGCATATACCGTATCTTAGCACGAGAATGACGAGTACTAACTCTGCATCTTTACACCGTAGATATCTCTGCATGTGGGGGCTGTTGTCAGATGGCCCATCCTGGCTCTATCCTGATCCATATTGGCCCATCCATCCTGCCCGTTGGTCTGATCTGACCTGCTGGCGCGAGGGCCGCAGGCCATTGGACACTCAGCGTCGCACGTCAGCCAAGAAGTCTTTAATTTCTCAGGTCAGATACACAAGCGTCTCCATCATTCGTGCCACGGAAGCCGCGGAGGGCCGCGGAGGGCGAAGAAGAGCGACGGCGCTGGGGCGGCAGCTGACGGACTAGTCCTTCATTCGTTCAGGCTCTTGGGCTCTTTGGGCTCTTTGGGCTTGGGCTGGGGCTGTTGGTAACCCACTGATCGTCTGATGATTGTCGTGCTTGGCGTCTCGCAGCTGGCCTGTGTCTGTCTGCAGAAGAGAATAATCGCAAAATCAAAGAACGAACTAGCGGCGGGCGACTCCTCGCGCTGTGGTGCGAGTCCGTCGCCGAGATGGAGAAGAGCCTCGGCGACGATTAGCCCCGTAAACCCGACGGGTTGGTGATCAAACATACAAAGAGCGGTCTACCGTGTGTATACTGTACACACACAGTAGAAATTTGCGTGCAGCCTCGGCCTCGGTGGGTCGCCGAGTCAGTCAGTCAAGCGCGTCTCGGCAGTACCCACAACCGCACTAAAACAGAAGAGACCTCGTTCTCAGATTTCTGTGTAGCGCGACGGGCTGCCGACTAAGACACTTCCCAGCCAAAACCAGCCACTTCGACCGAACTCCGCGCTAGCTCGGACGCCGTCCGGTGAGAGCGAGATCTCCTTGCTCCATACTAAAGTACTAAGCAAGAAAAACGGGGAGGCAATGTTTGTTTACTGTCGCTGGTGAAAACTTTCCGTGCCATCGCGCCAGCCTCGGCTGAGACACGTTTGCTCCACGCCTTGCCAGGCTCATCCTGTCCAAGTTCGCGGCCGTGCCCCTGGACATTCTGGTCTCTCGAGGAGAGCAAGGTAGCAGGGAGAGACGGATTGAACAGCACCGGCGCTGTCTTGAGCGAATCCTCGCCCTCGCGCCAAACAGACGATGGCGTCCTCCGCTAGACGACCGCAGGATGCGGCTGGCGCACTCCTCAACCATCGACAACACCCATACCGGTCTCTGGTTGTAGTGTTTGGTGCCTGGAAGGCCTTTCTCTTAGCCCTTGCGGTCCTTGCGACCTATGCAGGCCCAGCCTACGACACGTCGGGCGATCTGCTCGAAGCTGCCGCCAACGGCTCGACCGCCAGCTACAATGAAGCCGGCCATGCCGTCCCGGCTGGCGGCGTCGTGTCCCGGTTGACCAGCTGGGACGCCATCTACTATGTCCAAGCTGCCCGTCGAGGCTATTTCTATGAGCAGGAGTGGGCTTTCGGGGCTGGCCTGCCAGTGGTCGTGTCGCTGCTGCGTGGTGGTGAGATGCCCACATGTTACGCACCATGCCTGCTTTTCAATATTTGCTGACAAAGAACAGCATTCGACTCGCTTGGCATCGCCGCTGACGTTCCGGTGCCTGTCCTAGCCGTCGCAGTTGTCCATGTCGCCCACCTGCTATCCGTTTTGCTTCTGTACAAGCTGGGCCGACAATTTTGGCTCGGCGACACGGGCCGGGCAGCATTTGTTGCTTCCTGCCTGCACATCTTGTCGCCGGCGGGGTTGTTTCTCTCGGCGCCCTACGCAGAGAGCAGCTGCGCGCTGTTCTCGTTTGCCGGCTACCTGGCCTTTGCCGCCGCCCGAAAACGGGATGTTTCTTCGGCATCGCATGTTCTCCCGTCGTTTGCTGGCGACGTGCTGCGTCTAGTTGCTGGTATTTCCTTTGGCCTAGCCACCACTTTCCGGAGCAATGGCCTGCTCAACGGCATTGTGTTTGCCTACGAGGCAGTCACGGGTACCATGCTCTTTGTGCGCCAACCAAGCCTCCAACTCTTTCGGAGGCTGGGTTTCCTAGGCCTGGGGGGGCTGTCCGTTGCAGCAGGCTCTGTTATTCCACAGACGGCGGCTTACTTGCAGTTCTGCTCTGGGCCTTCGGGTGTACCCGGTGAAGACTTGCGGCCGTGGTGCAAGGCCCGTTTACCAAGTATCTACGCATTTGTGCAAGAGCACTACTGGTATGATCTTTCTCTCTCTAACTCATCCTCAAAATCCTCGCGCCCCTGGCTAATTCTGCGTACGTCGCAACGACTACAGGGGTACGGGGCTTTTGAAGTACTGGACGCTGTCCAACCTGCCTCTCTTTCTGTTGGCAACGCCCATGCTGCTCGTGCTGATGCGGTCTGGCCTGGATTCTTGGGCACATGTCATGGGCCAAAAGCGCGCGCAGCAAGCCAAGAAGGATAGTAGCACGGCAGTAACCACGCAGGACGTTGAATTCGACCCCAGACTGGCCTCGCTTATCCTGTGCATGGCTGCGTCCCAGCTACTCCTGGTCCTGTTGACATTCACTAGCTATCACGTCCAGATCATTACGCGGCTGTCCTCCGGATACCCGATCTGGTACTGGTGGCTGGCCCAGAGCCTTACCGGAGGGCCAAGGTCGAGCATCGCTGGGGCGATTGTCGTTTTTATGATCATGTATGCTTCCATACAGGGCATTCTCTTTGCCTCGTTCCTACCACCCGCATAAGGGAAATGAAAGAAGACGAAAAGAAAAAAGAAAAGAGGGGCTTGTTGGTACGGAACGGAGTAGAGAGATTTTAAATTAGAAATGATACCCACATTTTACAATATCCCCTGTCAAATGTGACGAAAAGGCGCCCGTACGGAGTAGACCGTGGCATGACCCGTGACAAAAGCATGGAGCGAGATGTGTTGGTTACTCGTATGGAGACGAGTATTCGGAACAATGAGTACCGTGCTTGTTGCAATTTTTAAGGAAGTGGAAGGCACGACCCAAGACGCGTCCCTGACGTTTTTGGGACAATGCGTTTGCCGACATTGGCCGATTGGTTGTGTGGAGCTCGATCAAGGTGAAGAAAGATACTCCGTAGGGCTTTTTTAAATATATTTTTTTCTTAGAAAAAGCCCCTTAATTTTGGAGCATGGTTCTCTGCTCCTCGCGGTCTTGGAGCGACAAGCCTCAAGCAGGGTCCCTCGAAAGCGGTGAAAGTAACTGGGGACGCCTCGAACCTTCAACGCTAAGCACATCAATTTCAATTTGGCTGTGGCTGCAAACCCAGAGACGCTTCCGACACATGCGAGATCATTTGGCGCTCAGTTTACAACCAGCATTTGGCTGGACCTCCCGTTTCGTCCGCTGGTGACGGGACTGCCCGATTTTGTTACTGCGCTGAATTAGAATTTGGACGCTAGGTTTGCGCTTGCTTGTATCGGATTGTGTTTTCTCTTCGTTCACGGGGCAGTTGGTCTGAAATCATCTCCCGTCTTCTTGAAGGCCAGAAGCTGGGGAACACACGAAGAGGACAGACGCGCACCGACGGGAATGAAAGAAGCCTGCCGTCAAGAAGATCACGACAGCATCTACCTGTAGAGCGGAGGGCTTATGCCGGTTTAGGTTTGTTTGTTGCTACACTCCTTCCAGAACAAAGCGCCGCCGCTAGACAAAAAGGCTCACTATAGACCAGGACAAAAAAAAAAGCTGGGCCTCGCCAGCGCATATGTCATCATCGGCATGATGGACAACGAGACCACAAACACAGCTCTAGAGACGCGGACGGCTGACCTCAAAAAGCAGCTTATGATGCAGCTCCACCAAGGACGTGAAGGAAGCCCTGTCTCGTCTCAGCTACCGCTTTCTTCTCAAGATGTAGCTCCGAACGCGGACGGTAACGGCCGCAAGGGCAGCGACAGTTCGGCACCGAATGCCAACCTGAACGAAGTTGAACGACCGCAACTGCAGGCAAACGATAACGACATTGCAGCTTTCATTGCCAACATCAGCGCAAATTCAGCCTCTTTACCTGAAGGGGCCCCTATGAGCTCTAGAAAGACCGTCTCTTTTGGATTCCTAGCACCAGCTGGGGAAGCCGGCGACAAGACGGAAGCGAAATCGACCCCAAGTGCTGTTTCTTTGAGTCTTCCTCAATCTAAAGACGCTACTCTGCGAATGGTCGAGTCAGCTCCCGTCAATGGCAGCCAGAAGCCAGCCGATCCGCCAACGAGCAGTGATGCTGATATGAGACCAGCACCGTCAGCAATGTGGCACATGGATCTATCAGCTGAAACTGCGATATCAAATGGCAATACCAATGGGGTAGGGCCTGAGAACCAAACGACAGTGTTACACGAATCGCTACTAAAAGCAGACACTGCGTTGCCGTCGGGCTCATCGGGCTACATGGCTCCTGCGCCGGCCGTCATAGACAGCCTCCCCCAGAAAAAGGGGCTGCCGGAGGTAAATAGTATCTCTCTTGCCGACTCTGGCGTGAACAGGCTCTCCCCTGGGCCAGAATACAGCAACTGCCCCGGCCTCGATGATAGCAGAGACCTACAAGACTGGCTGGTATTTACCAACTTTTACGATATGACATACCGGGCTCAATTTTTATCCCGCCGCCGGAGACTTGCTGCCCTTGAGCTCGAACGCCAAAAGTTGTTGGAAGCGATGGAAGAAGAAGCTGCACAAATTTCTCGCAGACAATTTTCTTCCCCTGCCCTGCAACCACTGGGCCACTTGTACGCTCCTGCACGCTCGTTTTCCACGCCGCTTCTCACAGGAACGTTTACCTCTCCCGCTCCTTCGGCTGTCTCGGTTTTCAACTCTGCATCAAGCCGTGCTTCCTCGCCTGTGACGGCCCTTTACATATCAGCTCCACCGTCGGCTCCGAGTGATGTGACTAGGTTCGTATCACAGACAAGCACTAACTTGCCGAACCAGCCCCAGAATTCCGTGAAACGCGTCTACGAGGCAGAAGGCACGAAAGACCAAGAGGAACAGCGGCAGCGGCCTAACAAGATAGTTCGTACCGAGGCAGCCAGCGGAGACAAGAGGAGCGTGCAAACGAAAAATACCAATGGCATCGCCAAAAAGCCAACGAATGTCCAAGTTCGACTGCCCGAGGAGCCTAGTGATGAAATCTTCTACAAGACGCCGGCACCTCATCAGCCAACGTCTACTAATCAGCCCTCCCTCCAAGGTGCCGAGAAAGCATCGAGTCCTCCCATGAATTCGTTGCGTTCGAAGCAATATAAAGACTATGGGTTACAAAGGATTCGAGAAGCTCCCAAAGGGCAAGATAAGAGCCCGAGTCGTTTCAAACTCGCAGAAAAGGGAAGAGATGATGATATTCAACACAGATACGGTGATAGCGGCCGCCGTTCTGACAATGGCAAGACAGCCTTGCCAAAAAAGAAAGGCCAAAGATTGGATTTAGGGAAAAGAGGCGGTATGTGCATGCTTTTGAGTTGTCTTGTTTTCACGTTAACAGCTCTGCTCTCCTTCCCCGAGCCATGTATTTCGTCTCCTCTTGGTCCTAATCGGCACCCATTTCTGTAACATTTTGAGAGATGACTGGCTGACACACTCGTCTTAGAAACCCGGTTTTTTATGGTCAAATCATTCAACGACACCAACGTGACCCGGTCTATGCAAGATGGAATATGGACTACGCAGCTGAAGAACGGCGAAGTCTTGGTGGAAGCTTTCAAACAATGCCGCAACGTTATACTCTTTTTCTCTGTCAACAAATCTCGGGCCTTTCAGGGATACGCGCGCATGGCGTCGGAACCTACAGACGATCTACCGCGGCCCGCATGGATGAAAAACATTCACTGGGAGACGACACCGCCTTTTCGCCTTGAGTGGATGAATACAAGCACCATGGGCTACCATTTTGTACACCACCTGAAAAACAGCCTCAACGAAAATCGTTCTGTGACGATCGGCAAGGACGGACAGGAGATCGAAGAGGAGTGTGCCCGAGGCTTGCTTAAGGAGATGGACCTGTACAGTGCGTCGGCCAGAGACTCGAGCCCGGGTAAAGATGGCGCCTGGGACTTGGACCGTTTCGGGGGGGGTCGTTACAGGGGCGACGACTATGATCGAGACTACCGATAACTAATGAATGCTTGTATATCAGACCACAAGTTGGCATCCCCCAAAGGCCATAAAAATGCAGTCGCTGGGGGGGTTGAAAACCAACGGTTTGCATCGTGGTTGAGAGATTGAAAAGAAAAGCCAACAAGGGCTGTCCAGTTTCGAGGAACAGATGAACCATGGCCATGCCGGAATATGGTACCGCGGCTAAGCTTCTCCAATACATCACTACTCCGCAGAAGCTTACCGTACGACTCAGATTCAACACGCAAGGTGGCCGAGGGGGAAATATATGAGAAGCCTGGAAGATTCAATTTCGATATGCCCCCCTTGTGACCAAATGCGCAGAAAAACATTCATATATTATGGTCTATTCGCTTTTTTTTTGTCTATCGTAGGGGTCAACGCAACAGGCTCGCTTTGGCGTAACATCGCCAAAAAAAAAAAAAAAAACAGATGTCGGGGTATCGCCGTAAATAAAGAATCATTTTGCTCTGAAGCACAGAAGTTGTCTTATTATATGTCCCGACATGGACGGGGCTTTCTAACTCGTCATTCTGCTGCAGCCTCAAGGTGTCGCTGGTTTGCCTGCACAGCCCAGCCGCATCGCACCAGCCAAAATGCTGCAAAGGGCGGCGTCGTCAGCAACGCCAGGACGCCGCCAAAGATGAGCTTGAAGATGGGCGGGGCCCACGAGGAACCGTCAAACCACCAGTCGCCGGCGCGGTGGTCTCCCACCGCCGTCAGGATGCCAATGGACGGGCCCCACAGCACGATAAACGCGAGCACACCGACCATCAAGGCGCGAATCAGCTGCGAGACTAAGAACACGGCCCAGTGCTTCCATGACCCGGGCGCGTACTGTTCGACATGCTGGTCGCAGCGGCAGTTCTCGTCGTGGGGTGCCGAGAGGGGCCTTTGCATGTCATCGTTACTGTCGTCGCCGCCTGCTGCCGGGGGCCGGCGATCCAGAAGCAAGAACCACCGGAGGAGTGCATTAGAAGGCTCTTTGATGAACCCAATGGGCTGAACGTGTCCCGAGCGAAGATCTCGGTTGACAAGGACCAGCTCGATAAACCAGGTCATGACAGTCTGTATGAAAATCGTCACGGTCGCGTCGCCCGCCAACGTGTTGGGGAACTGGAACAGGCGGATCGGGTGGCGCTGTGTGTCGATCGTCTTGTACATGGCTGGTCCCCTTGTTAGACATCTCGCAAGGTAAGAACAGAAAAAAGTATCGAAGAAGAGGGCAGCGGCGTACCATAACCAATAGCGAAGTTGATCCCGCCAGAGAGAATAAACGCCCCCAGGCCATCCAGGCCGAAGATGTAGAACCACTGGTAAGGGGTGAGGTGGTCGCTGGGCTCGCAGATCGTCAACTTCGGCGCCTTCGGCTTCCGTCTCCGTCCCTTGCTACCGTGGCTGCCGGCAACGCGGTTTGCGGCTTCGGCCAGAATGCCGTGAGGCGTGAGATGCTGCTGGTGGTGAGGATGTGCTGGTGAGAGTGTGGACGGTCCGGCTTGGTCATTGGACGGTTGCGACGAGTTTCCGCGCAGAGCAGCTGCAGACACAGCCGCGGCCGTTGCGGATTCGAGGTCGGCGGACGGCCGCGCCGAGGCCATCGCCGACGGGGCGACGGACGGCGGCATCACTGCCGTGTGGAAGAAGGGGTTCCGGTGCCACTTCATGATGACAACTGGGCTGTCGGCTGGTAGAATTGCCCTGTGTCTTCGCCTTTCTTCTTCCAGTCCTGTTGTTCAATACGTCCTCCGAGGTCTCCGCGGGCCCCTGATTGTCGTCAGGTCAAATCATCATAACCGTCAGGGCGCAGAGATCGAAGACGAGAAATGTAAGGCAAGCAAGGCCGTTGGAAGCAGAGAAAACAGAACGGTCCAGGGGCCTATTCGGGGCTAGGCGGGATGTGGGCTGAATAATTTCACTGCCGATCCTGGTTGCTGCGGCAGGGGTATCTAGCCCAGCAATAAGCTCCAGGCCACTGCGTAGCCCCCGCGATCCGCCGAAGGGGGGCGAATCCGACGATGCCGGAGCGGCAAAATGGGCCATTTTGCTACGGTATACAAAAGAAGGGACAATGCGGCTTGTTAGTCATGCAGCTGGACGGATGACTATCAGAGGCCGTGAGCAGCTGGAAAAGATTAGAAATAGTGCGACTCGAAAGAAACAGTCGAGTGGTAAATAAAAACAAAATAAAAATAAAATAAAATACGATGAAAGCTAAAGCTAATTGGCAAACCATGTACTCCGTACTCGTGCGGAGTTCGAAGCAAGGCAGCTGACAATGCTCGGTCCAATCCGCCCCTTTCCCCTTTTTAGCTTTGCCGGTACTCCGTGCTGCGCAGGCCCTAGCCAGGGAGGGGCCCTACCAACGTGCAATTTTAAATGGAGATGCCTGACTAAGAAGCCTTCGGGTACAGCGGGAGGTCGCAATGCGACCTTGCCAGAGGATTCTGGCAGTCAACACGGCGCAATAAGGCGAGAACACCCTCTGCCAGGCTGGTGGGTGCCGTTTCATCCTTCTGAAATGCCGGCTGAAGAGAGTGTGGGTGGCAGCCGTTTCGTAAGGTGCGCAACATGAGGCGCCAAAAGACTGCAAAGAAGTAAAGACAGGCAATAATGTGTTCCGTTGTTATTGTTGCTTAATTGCAAGTTACTAACAACCCTTTCCCTCCCATCCTCTCCTCTTTACGACAAAGGAAACATATATTGACAATAATGAAAAGGCTGGCTCAGCCAACGTATGAGTGAGAGTGTGAAGCGCGAGTGCTGTACAGAAGGCATACATAAAGTTCATCCAAAAAAAATTGCGCTCCTTGTTCCATCCCCGTTGGTACCTTGAGCGAGTGTTCTCCAGACATATCATGGCATGCCACCAAAGAAAGCAGTAGGACAAAGGAAAAGGGAAGAAGGGTTTGAGTGAAAGACAAAAAGGCTTGGTATATCAAATGGGTAAACAAGAAGGTTGCAAAAAAAATAAAAATGAGAAAGAAATTGAAAAAGGCTCCACAAACGACGCGGCCATTGAACCCTTTACTGGGAATCAATACTCGACCGGCCCCGCAGCCGCGCAAAGCTGCGCTTGATGCGCAGGCTGAGGGACGATGTGCGGTGCCGCAGCTGGCGGCGAGTGCTGCCGTTGGTGCTAACGCTGAAGGCGCTCTCCGAGCTGCGGCGGGTGGCAGTGGCCGTCGTCGACGGCCGGACGGAGACGGGGCTGCGAGGCGGAGACAGCAGCTGGAACTCTGCCCGCTCAGCCATGGCCAGACTGGCCGGCGTCGGGCTTGTGCAGCAGGGGCACATGGGCATGCCCGTCGGGGCCCGGTGCCACATGTGCGAGGGACTGACGACGGCCTCTTCAAAGATGGGCACGGCGTCGGCCGAGTGGGCCAGTGGACGGTGCCACATGGGCGTGGCGGTCACCACGGGGTCGAGAGAGATGAGCTTGCCACCCGACTGGGACGGGCGGTTCCACATGGGCGGAGTAGCGTCGACAGACTGCTCGGCAAAGATGAGAGCGCGGGACCACATTGTTTCTAGTTGGGAGGAACGAAGTGGACAAGATTTTCAAGTTGGAATAAGAGTGTGCTATGGTGTAAGACGGTTGGTATCGAGAGAGAGAGAAAGAAAAAAGGCAATGTAAGAGAGAAGGTTTTTGACTGTTTGAAAACGAGGACACGATATGTCTTGGGGCCGAGAAGAAGGAGGAAAAGGCGATCGCTCATGAAGACTAGCTAGCATACTCTTCTTATATACACGACGAGGCGTGGCGCATGGAAGAGGAGGGAGGATCAGAAACGACGGCCAGTCGACAGTTCCTCTTTCATACAAGGCGCAATAGATTTGCCGTTCGCCCTCTCGCTTGCCCGTGCCTCCACTCACCCAACTCTCATCAGCTCCATGCCGTACACCGTCCACCCTCCATTGGCCCTCCATGATGGTGGCTCGGAGAGAGTGCTTGGATCCTCCCGGGAAACCGGGCCCTCGCAGAGCAAACAGCAACACACAAGATGATACCCAACAATCAAGAAACCGCGTCCAACGGCTCTACAGTCTATGAGACCAGACTGAAGCAATGCTTGCCTACAGGAGCATGGAAATTACGGGAACTCACGGCCTCGCGCCCAACACCGGGGGGGGGGGGGACTCTTTTGTCACCAGCAAAAAGAGTCAGCGGCTGTTTTTTTTTGTTTTTTGTTTTCCTTGCAGAAGGTTCGCGCAGGAGGGTTGCAATATCTCCCTGAAGAGAAAGTTCTTCTCTCACAGCATCGAATTGTAGTCCGCTGCGGTGTATTGATGTTGGTTTTGTTTCTTGCTCCCCCGGACTCTCAGACGAAACACGGCATTGCACATCAACCTGCATGGCATATCAGAGCATAAGCACAGCGATCCGTGCCCTCGTTTTGACTTCCTTTTGCGGTGGAAATAGTGAGCGTTATGAGAGGTGAGAGGGCTCTCCTCAGCCCAGATAGGTCAGCTTGCTGTTTATCAGCAATGCTTCTGCGTACGCCAGGACCTCTTCTGCATCTTTTCCTTCGTCGTTTTCGTCTTACCTCTTTCGGAAGCCTACACTTTCCCCACCACCTTCTTGCATCCGAGCGTTTTCCAAGCGTGCATGTGTGTGCCTTGCGTAAGTACATGGCCTGAACGACTCGGAGAGACCAGCATACGAGGAGAGGAGGAGGAAAGCAGCACCGCTCGGGGCGTCTCTTGTTCCTGGTCGCAGCGGGCAGAAGCTGTTCGTGCAGGAGACGGACTGCGAGATGCCACAGAAGACACAGAAAAGAGCAGAAAAGCAAAATAAAGACAAAGCCTGCAAAGTCGAATGCAAAAAGATGCACGCATTAAGGTTTGGACGCGGGACTGAAATTTGGCAACCCCGAGTACGAGCATCAATATTGGCGATTCCGTGCGAACAATATTCTGTATTTGAAGGGGCAGAAATATCAGCTGGACAACGGATCATTGCCGAGGAGAGGGCCGCAGCCAATTGTGTATGGATTTGAATAAACGGGCTGCGGTGTGGTATACTGCATGTTACGTCGTATAGAAAGCCAGGCAGTCGGCAACGTCAACGCTCCCGCACTTGCATCGATTACCCCTGGATGGGATGGATGGTGATCACCGGCTTGGACCTGCAGTGCAGTTGGCACAAGAACCTCCTTTTTGCCCTGAGTTCCCTGCGTTCCCCTCACTACCCTCACTTTCTCCAACTCTGGTTTTGTACACGGGCCTCGAAGAAGGGTCTGTTTGGTCGTATTTGCTGCATGGCGTATGACAGTGCCGTGCAAGCACAGACAGGAAATGAGCACTTGCTGGAGATACGTCGTACTCGTTCAACTCCGCTTTCTGTCAAGACACGTCGTAGTGTGTCCATTCGTCTTGTTCTTTGGTATCGATGCCGATCACAAGTTCACCCCAAGCTGACGAGAAAACTGGTAGGAAGATAAGCATCACAAGACAGGCAAGAAAAAGTATGCTTTATTCTCTATTTCCGAGATTCATCGAGATCGATGGAACCTCTTCGGCGGCAAGCCTGTGGAAGAGTCACTCGAGGCCGTGGAAAGGAAGAGGATATGCAATAAAACGATTGAGAAAGGACAAAAGCAAGGCCGTCATTCAAAGCCGCCAACTCCTGAAGACACTCCATACGGAGTAAGACGCGGGCAATCCAATCCCAAACACTCGGACTCAAGCGCAAAGGCGTCATTTTCCATGCCCAAAGCAGCCTACCTGCTCCCCTCCGAAGAAACGCAAGGGGTGCCCCGTGCGGTGGCTTCCCCATCTCCAGGTTGCCAACCCTCCAGTTGCTGAGGCCTCTGCCTCACGGGCCCTCTCCGCATCAGTGCTCATGTACGGAGTGCTCCGTATGGCGATTTGCGCTAGAAACATCCCAGGAGACGTGCTCCTCCAGAACTAGAGTCTCGAAAACAAGACGAGCCTTGATCGCCGTGATCGCCTCAACCTGCAGGTGGACACAGACTAGTACGCCCTCAGGCCCGCCCAGCCGAGACTCGGCAGCCATATGAGAACACGGCAGAGCATGGCATATATCCAGGCGTTTCTCTCCGCCGCTCGCTCCAACGCCTCTCCCGCTGTCATTTGGCTCGTACCGCAGCTTCTCAAGCCATCGGGCAGCGTGGCCTTTTCCAACCTTGTGTCTGGGAGGCGAACACCTTCGAGGCCGGTACGGGCTGCACGTGCCTGGTGCCCGCCGCCATTTCGTCCGGCCTGCCGCTGCGCCAAGCCCGGGCTGTGCCCTGCCCTCCCCCGTTCACGCAGCCGAATCCCACGAGCGGGCCTACGGCCCCGCTGTACCGATGCTCCGTTGATTGCCTCTCTGCTCCATTTCACGTCTTGTTCACCCCAAGCCTCCTCCGCCTTTCTTGGCGTGCTATTAGGTTCATCTCTGCTCGTTTCTGTTTCATTGGCCAGGCAGCCTCGCGGCGCAGCAATGGCGATAAATTCCTCAACAGCCACGACAATCTCAGTCGCCATTCGGACCCGGCACAATCCCCAGCAAAACTCCTGGCCCGCAAAGCACGCTATCCGCAAGCCTTCCCGAAGAGCTAGCGCTGCTCTAGCACCGTACTAACGTGCAGACCATATTCCCCCGCTTTTCGCGCGCGCTCTTTTCGTGATTCCATGTCCCTTCCCGTAGGAAAGTTAAGGCTGTAGGGGAGGCGCGAAGGCATGCGAGGACGAATGCTGCGTAGAAAGGATAGAAAAAGGAAATCTGCTCCCCATGGCAGGCGCGAGAGACCAGCAGAGGCGTTAGTCGCACCGCAGAACTATTCCTTCCCAATTCATTTTCCTGGCGATCTTGGCGCCTCACGCGATTTCCATCTTTCTTCTGACTCTACTGTCGCCTCTTCATTCGTCTCTTTCGTCACGCCATAGAGGGGATTCCCCATTGATTTGCGGTTGCTCACGTCTCCCCGTCGCTCTCTACTTGTTCGCTGGAAACACGGTACTCGGGCGCTGCCATATTCCCCGAAACACCCCGTGGAGCGGTAATTACAGACCATCCGACCTGACAGGCCTCTTTGCCTGTTTCTTGCGGCATTCCTCCGTTTTTGGCTGCACCGCGTCTTGTTTCGCTGGCCTCGTCACCGGTTTCATGTCTTCTGGCCTGTCGTCCGCCGCCGTCTCTTCTCCTTTGTCTTTCTCTCATTTCCGTAGCCTGCTCTGCCTCGCTCAAATGCGGCTCGACGCGGCACGGTTCGCAACTTCGCCGTGCCCCGTTTGACTTTCTTGCGGCAGATATTGTCTTCATCTCTTCTCGTTCTCTTTCTTTTTGCATGTTTTGTCCCTCCTTGTTCTTTGTTGGGGCCTTTTCCCATATCTGCATTGGCGATCCAATGCGCGTGCGCAACACCCCGAAACGGCATCTGCACGGCGATCGTCTGGTAGGCCGAAACACCCAACGAGCCTCGTCGTTTGATATTGACATCGGGTCCCTCTCCGACGATACGGCCGCGACCCTTCCCTCCTACTTCTTTGGCATTGTCACCGAGTAAAACACCCACGGAACCTGGCCAGATCGAAGTACTTGCCGTTTTTCTTTGCCGCTCTCCCCGTCCTTCCTAGGCTTCTCAGCTCGCGATCCTCTGTCATTTCCTGCCGCTGGATTCCAGACATTTGGACCGATTGAGCATGGCCCGTCTCTTTTTCCGCCAGGTCTGGACGCTCTCCGCCAAGAACATTCGCATTGTACTGATTCGGCATCCATTTGCGACCTTCATCCGCGCTTTCGTCATTCCCCTGATACTGTTCGCGTTCTTCTCCTTCGCAAAGTACCTCTTCGTGCCTCCTGCCGTCTACGGAATCGGCTCCCTGAGGCCTTTGCTGTCTCTCTCCGATGCCCTCGCCGATGCCGCGATCGCCGGTCGCTATACTGTCGTATTCTACAATGGCGGACTGGCCGGCGGAGCTATCGAGGCCGTCATTGATAACGTCGCTACGCAGGTGGAAAGCGCAGGCAGTAAGGCCGTCCGTCTCGCCAATGAATCCCAAATCGACACTGTCTGCCACAGCAGCTTGCGTGGCGTGACGGCCTGCTATGGCGCTGTGCTCTTCTCCGCTTCTCCCAACGAGGGCCAAGGCGGCATCTGGAAGTACGACGTCCGGCTCGATGGCTCCTTGGGCGCCGGAAAGATCAACGTCGACAAAGGCACAAACGACGGCGAGGTGTACGCGCTACCGTTCCAGCATGCCATCGATTCAGCCATTGTTGGCCAGCAGACGGCAGGAGGAGCCAGCAACAACTCCGTGGCGAACGCTGATGTTCACGAATACCCCTTCACCTCCCTCACCCCCGAGCAGCGCAACGACCAAATCCGAGTGCAATACCAGTCTTCCATAACCAACTTCTTGGGTGTCAGCTTCATTTCTGGCGTCATCGGCATCTGCTACCACTTGACCGGCTTTGTGGCTACCGAACGTGAAATCGGCATGTCCACGTTAATTGACGCTATGATGTCGACGTCTACCAGTGGCCGCCGCTGGGGCGAGGCCCAGGTTGCCCGCCTGGTCTCCTACCACCTCTCCTTCACGCTTCTCTACCTGCCCGGCTGGGTTGTTGGCTCTGCCATTGTCGCGGCAAGCGTTTTTGCCCACTCCAACGCTGCTGGCATCATTCTCTACCATGTTCTCGTCGGCGTCGCTCTGGCATCGATGTCCCTTCTTGGATCGTCGCTTTTCCGCCGTTCTCAGCTGAGCGGCGTCAGCGTTACCATCGTCTATCTTCTCCTGGCCATCATTGCCCAAACCGTGACCCGCCCGACGACCGCCACCGTGACTGCGCTTAGTCTGATCTTTGCTCCATGCAACTATGTCTATTTTATCACAAACGTCGCTCGCTTTGAGCGTCACGAGTTGCCTGTGGACCTTCTCCACGTCCCTCCTGGCAGTTCGTGGAACTTGCCGAGCATCGTTCTCTGGATCTTCTTGGCCGTTCAAGTCTTCGCCTACCCTGTTATTGGTGCGTATATCGAACGGTACCTCTACGGGACCATCACCTCCGGCCGCACGTTCGAGACGCGCCCTCCAGGCGGCAACTTGGACGAGAACAACAACGCTCTTCCAGCCTTGCAGCTAGATAATTTCAGCAAGACCTACAACCCCGGCCCGCTGCGGCGTGCCTTTGGCTGGATTAAACGGCCACACGAGCCTGTTCACGCTGTGCGTGAGCTGAACTTGTCTGCCGGCCACGGTCAAATTCTTGTGCTACTGGGTGCCAATGGTAGCGGCAAAAGTACGACGCTCGATGCCATTGCTGGCACCAGTAAACTCACGGGCGGCCGTATTACACTAGATGGCACAGGCGGTCTCGGAATTGCGCCGCAGAAGAATGTCATGTGGGATGAACTGACCGTTGAGGAGCACCTTCATATCTTCAACCGCCTCAAATCCCCTTTGAACCGCGCTTCGCGTGACGAGATACATCAGTTTGTCAAGTCCATCGACCTCGAGATCAAGGCTAAAGCCCGGGCTAAAACGCTATCTGGTGGCCAGCAGCGCAAGCTTCAGCTAGGTATGATGCTCACGGGTGGCAGTGCCATTTGCTGCGTTGACGAAGTCTCTAGCGGTCTTGATCCCCTAAGTCGCCGCAAGATTTGGGATATTTTGTTGGCCGAGCGCGGCCGACGTACAATCATCATGACCACTCATTTCCTCGACGAAGCCGACTTATTGTCAGATCACATTGCTATCCTCTCTAAAGGCACATTGCGCGCTGAAGGCTCTTCGGCAGCTCTGAAAGATCAGTTGGGTGGCGGCTACAGGATCCACGTGCCCAAGACTAAAACGACTGGGAAGACAGCTGTGGTGGTCCACAGCGATCGCGACCTCCCTGACGTCGAAGATGTTGTCAAAAAGAATACTTTTGACATTGTCACATACATTGCTCCTTCATCAAGCTTGGCAGCTCGCGTGATTCGCTCCCTAGAAGCCATTGGATTATCCGACTACCGCTTTTCCGGACCTACTCTAGAAGATGTATTTTTACAGCTTGCCGAGGAAGTGCAAAACGAACAGCAGGAACACGACCAAAGCCAAGACGATCCCGATCCCGATCAAGAGAGTGACGGTGGCGTTGCCGAAAAAGCGGGTGTGGATAGTAAGAAAACAGGCGTCTCTGAGCTGTTGGTACCTGGCGGGGACTCAATTGAGTCATCTAACAATGACGAGAGAGGAGAAGGACACAAGGGCTTGAAGCTGCTGTCGGGCCGTCGGATTGGGTACTGGCAGCAGGCGCGTGTTCTGTTCATAAAGCGGTGCACTGTCTTCAAAGGCAACTGGCTTCCGTCATTCGCAGCCTTGATCATTCCCATAATCGCCGCTGGCCTCGTTACCTTATTTATCAAGGACCAGAATCCCGTCGGTTGTTCATCGGCAGACCAGCTGTCTAACGATGACCCAGAAAACCTGGCCGACGCTGGTGATATTCTCTTCCTTGTGGCAGGCCCACAGTCTCGATTCTCTGACATCAACTCTATCATCAACCTGTTTAGTCCAATGTTCGCAAACAGTAGCAGCGACGGCGGCAGTGGCTCTAACAACACCGTTGTTGCAAACATATTCCAGAATATCACCTTGGCCGACACATTTGACGACTTCAACAATCTCATCGTCCAATACCGCAGAAACATTACGCCTGCTGGCTTTTGGCTGGGCGATGACACTACTCCACCGACTGTGGCCTACCTAGGAGACGTGCTGGATCCAGTTAATTCCTTTTTTGGCCAAAACCTCATGGATGTCCTTCTGGCCAACATGTCCATCTCGGCCAACTATGCCGATTTTGACATACCCTGGTCCCCAAACACAGGCAACTCGCTTCAGCTGCTGGTATACGTATGTCTGGCATGCGCTGCTTACCCAGGGTTCTTTTCTCTCTACCCGAATCTGGAACGGCGCCGCCATGTCCGCGGCCTCGAATACTCCAATGGTGTTCGTGCCCTGCCACTGTGGATGGCCTATGTAGCGTTCGATTTTGCCATTGTCCTTATTTCATCCGCTTTGATTACTATCCTCTTTGTTGCGCTGTCAGGCATCTGGTACCATGTTGGGTATCTATTCCTTATTTTTGCTTTATATGGACTTGCGTCAGCCCTTCTAGCCTATGTGATCTCGCTCTTCTCTCGCAACCAGCTGTCAGCATATGCTTTTACCGCCGCCTACCAAGCTATCATCTTCCTTGTCTACATGATCGCGTATCTCACCACCATCACCTACGCGCCGGTGAATCACATTGACGGATATCTTCTGGTTGTGCACTTTGTTGTGTCTGCCGTTGCGCCTATTGGATCTGTGATACGCTCACTCTTCGTCAGCCTCAATCTCTTTTCTGTGTCTTGCACCGGCAACGAAATCAACAGCAATCCAGGCAGTATTACGCTTTACGGTGGACCTATTCTTTATTTGTTCTGGCAGTCTGCCCTTCTTTTTGGCCTCCTCCTTTGGTTCGATAGCGGGAATGTTGGTGCAACATTCTACCGGCTAACAAAAACGCTTCGTCACCAGAAAACACGCCGGGAACAGTCGCGCGAGCCTCAAGATGCCTTAGAAGATTCTGAAGGAAGCGGGGCAATCTCTCTTGAAGAAGAGCTACAAGGGGATGGCAGTCTTGCAGTACGCGGTCTGCGCGTGTCTCACGTCACGAAAACGTTTAAGCGCAACACAGCCGTCGAAAATGTCAGTTTCAATGTCAATCACGGCGAGGTCTTTGCTTTGCTTGGTCCCAACGGTGCTGGCAAGTCAACAACAATTTCAATGATCCGAGGCGATCTGAAACCCGACGACGGCGACGTGTTTGTGGAAGGCTTGTCCGTCACAAAACGACTGGTGGCGGCACGAGGAAGTTTAGGCGTCTGCCCGCAGTTTGATGCTATTGATCAGATGACCGTCCGAGAGCATCTTCGGTTCTATGCTCGTGTGCGCGGCATTTCCGATGTCGAGCACAACGTTCAAGCTGTCATGCGTGCCGTAGGTCTGGTAGCGTTTCGTGATCGACAGGCGCACGCGCTGTCTGGTGGCAACAGACGAAAGCTCAGCTTGGGCATTGCGTTGATGGGTAACCCGGCCGTTATGCTACTAGATGAGCCCTCGTCCGGTTTGGACGCGGCGGCGAAGCGTGTAATGTGGAGGACACTCGCAGCCACGGTTCCCGGACGGTCAATCTTGCTGACCACCCACTCCATGGAAGAGGCCGATGCGCTAGCTGGCAGAGCCGGTATCCTCGCCCGTCGTATGCTAGCAGCAGGTCACACGGATGACCTTCGCGCTCGGTTTGGCAACCGGTTGTTTGTGCATTTGGTGTGCCGGGGGGCGCCCCGGACATCCAATGCCGACACAACTCGGCTGCGCCAATGGGTACAAGATACGTTCCCGGGAGTTGAGATCGAGGACCAGACATACCATGGCCAGATGCGTTTTGCCATTCCCCTGAACGACAGCCGGTCTGCGACTCCTGCAGAGCCAGGGCAGGGCAGTGCCTCGGCAGCCATCGTGTCTGCCACCACAACGACGAGTGCTATTGGCAGGCTTGTCGTTATGCTCGACGAGCAGCGCAACATCCTGGGTATCGACCACTACAGTGTAACTCCTACAACACTGGACCAGGTCTTCCTAGAGATTGTAGGCAGACACAACGTGCAAGAGGAGGGCTACCACCGAGAGGAGGCGGTTGTGCAGAAGCAGACAAGATGGAAGTTTTGGTCCAAATAACTTTCTTTGTGTTATTTTCATTTGTAGATTTACCAAATACCGGGTTGCATGCAAGCGTACTGAAGATAATGCATGGCACTTTTGTTTACAATTCCTAATAGACTAATAATAATATGAAGAGCTCCAAAAGGGGCGTTCGAGCTAACGAGCTACCTAAATTTTTGATTTGTGGGACTAGGGGCGGCACAGCGCGAGCTGGCGTCATAAGGTGGGGTGAAACACAAGGCTTCGGCGATTCGTGACACTGAACACAAACGCGCTTGCGAGAACAAAGTCCTAGCAACCAACACAGCCTTCCGGCATTCTCAAATCACAAAAGCCCCTTTTACGGCAAGCGAGCTTCCACACCACGATGGCCTACGTTGCACCGGATACATCTGCGCTGTCGCCGCCGCCGCCGTCGTCATCGACACCATCCGCGTCCGCCCTTGCTCCTCCGCTCCCGTCACCAACACAAACGCAGCAGCCCACACAAACTCATCAAGCCCTGCCAAAGCTCGAGCGCCTGCCGCCCAACTATAATGCCCGCCATGCCTTCCTCCGCCCCGTGAAGCGCATCCTCGACGGGCCCGACGTCGCCCGGTTCCTCGTGTCCAAGGCCTACCGCGACATCGGCCTGTTCATCCTGCAGCTGAACCACGCCCTCTGCCCGCGCACCACGACGGCCCCGGGGTCCGCGCTGCCGACCGCCTCGACCACCACGCTATTTACCCTCCAATCCCCGAAGCGTACCGATGACCCGCCCTCGGTACAACGGCTTCAGGAGCTGCTGAAGCGCATCGTCGACTTCATCGACGAGGCACCGCCTGATCCAGGCCCGCGCCGGTTTGGCAACGCCAGTTTCCGGACGTGGCACAAGCTGTTGAAGGAGCGTGTGGGCGGCGGGCTGCTGGAGGAGTACGTCGTGGGTGTCAGGGCGAGCAAGCCCGAGCCGGGCGAGTCAAGCGAGCCGCAGCCGCTAGACGAGGTCAGGGAATACTTTCTTGGCAGCTTCGGCAGCGCCCAGCGGCTCGACTACGGCACGGGCCACGAGCTGAGCTTCCTGGCGTTTCTCGGCTGCCTATGGAAACTGGGCCTATTTGCGGATGGGCACCCGGGGGACGACGGCGAGGCCGTGGAGCGGAGCATCGTCCTAGGAGTGATTGAACCGTGCGTTCCATTTTCCCCTACACGCCTTTACTCTTTGCCATGTGTTGTTTTCCACGCTAACATCCTCCTTGCAGATACCTTCACGTCGTGCGGAAACTCATCCTTACCTATACATTGGAACCTGCCGGATCGCACGGCGTCTGGGGGCTCGACGACCACTCGTTCTTGCCGTACGTGTTTGGCTCGGCGCAGCTGACGCGACCGATCTCTGGCGTCGCTACGGACGACGGCAGCAAGGTGGCCATGGAGGCCATGCCGCAAGACGGCTCGGCGCCACGCGTTCCCAAACCGTCCGACATTCTCAAGCCGACCACGGTGGAGGTCCAGCGCCAGCTCAACATGTACTTTTCGGCGATCGGCTTCATCGACGACGTGAAAAAGGGTCCCTTTTGGGAGCACAGCCCGATCCTGTTCGACGTGTCAGGCATCAAAGACGGCTGGGGAAAGATCAACAAGGGCATGATCAAGATGTTCAACGCAGAGGTGCTGTCCAAGTTCCCTGTCGTCCAGCATTTCCCCTTTGGCTCGCTCTTCTCGTGGGAGGAGGACCCGGATGCCGCCACGCCCGTACAGACAGTGCACATGGCCAACCAGCCCTTGGCCTCAGCAGCCACAGCGGCAGCCTTGAAGAGCTCGCCATCTGCTACGCCAACAGCATCGGCGGCTACAGCGGCACCATCAACACCCATGCTGCCCACAGCTGCACCCTGGGCTCAAGCAACCCGGATGCCTGGCGCTGGACCTAGTGGTTTACCAGGGCCAGGCATACCGTACTCCCGGTTGCCTGCTTCTCCTGCCTCAACATTTTCTGCGCCGGGTGGTCCTCGACTGGCAAGACCGGGTGGTTACCCAGCAACATCGGTGGCACCGGCGAGAGTTCCGCCAACACTCTCTCAGCCGCCCAATCAAAGTCAAACCCCAGGAGGAAGCAACTCTGCATCAACCGAGAGTAGTGTAACACGTGCACCATGGGCAAAATGAAGACTCAGACAAAGGGGTCAACATATATATATATATATATATATATATACGCCCTGAATGTCCTGGGTGACTTGAATAGTGAGAAAATAAAAGGAACGCGGCGCTTGAAGAAGATGGAATCCCTGTTCATTGTCTGGGTATCTAATGGTATTCAACGGTATCTGAAATCAAAATAACTATAAAAAAATGGATATCATGAAGGTAAAGAAAAGTAAAATCGGACGAAAGGCAAACCAGAGTCCTAGTAGGGTGGCTATCGAGCAAGAAAACTTGCCCAGCCCATGAGCCCTTCTTCGAGACAGATCTCGGCACCTGTGGACCTGGCTTGCTCTCCTCCTTATCGTATGACCCAGACATTACCACACTACCCTCGTCCCCATATGGCTTGACAAAGCCGAACATAAATATGCAAGACAACACACCCTGGCATCAAATTAAAACGACTTCTAGCAAAGCTCCATTACTCTGGTCTGTGAAGAACCATCTTGGTCAAATCGTCTACCGTAGTCTGTTTGAACGCTGCTCAAAATTAGGCGGCTGCAGGGCAGCGTTAGTTTACATTCCAATGCGAACAAGAGCTGGAAATTAAGAGGGCATACCAGGGGTTGGAGCAGCAGCTTCGGCAGGTTTGGCTTCCTCGGCGGGCTTCGCTTCCTCGGCAGGAGCAGCAGCGGCCTCCGGAGCAGGTTCGGGAGCAGGCTCAGCGGCGGGCGCGGCAGCAGGCGCGGCAGCAGGCTCGACAGCAGGCTCGGCAGCAGGCTCGGCAGCCGGCTCGGCAGCAGGCTCGGCAGCCGGCTCGGCAGCGGCTTCAGCAGGCTTAGCGGCCTCAGCGGCAGGCTCGGCGGCAGCACTGGGTTCAGCTGCGCGGTGGGAAAGAAAAGGACTGGTTAGTGGGACATGCTCGACCAGTATTATTCAGGTTCGTCACAATCTAGACGTACCGGCAGGAGTAGGCGCGGCGGCTTCCTCAGTAGGCTTGCTGGCAGCGGCCTCGGCCTTGGCCTTTTTCTTGAAAATAGACTTGAACTTGGACTTCAAGTTGTTCAGTGCGTCAGGGGCTACAGCAGGAGCAGAAAAGGGCGCTGTTAGCACGTTATGGCCGTCCATGTATGATGCGGTCTGTTCCAGCAGAGAGACAGGTGAAGAGCACGCGGCAGGCTTAACGTACGAACACCAGGCATGTTGGCGGTTGGGAGGCGGGTTTTCGTTTTCTGGCAGAAAGCGACGATGACTCTACGTGCTTCGGTGTCAATATTGCTCTAGAAAAGGCTGCCTTGACAGATCGTGGAAAACAAGGAATAGGAGGAATGGGCTGAGCGGCGATAACAAAGGGGCACGGGGCCGTTGTATTCTACTTACAAGGAGGCAATGGAATGACAAGGTAGGACAGGCGTCTACAAAGAGAAGTGCATAAGCGACAGAAAGGGGAAAGCAGAGGGGGGGGAAGAGAAGGAATGAGAAAAAGAAAAGAAAAGAAAGAGGTCGAAGTAAAAGGAGAAAGCAGACGACGAAAGAGGGGAAAGTGGAAGAAGAAATACGGAGGCAGCCCGGAATAAAGATAAAGCTGGCCTGCTTACAGGATCTGCGCACGCAGCGTGCAAAGACTCGCATTGCAGGAGCGCAGCAGGATCCCTCGTTCTGTGTCTTTGTTGGTCCGCTTTGCCAAGAACGCGCCTTCCCTTCTGGCAGCATTTCTAAATTGCACGAGACCTGCAGCCAGCCAGAACAAAGGTGGAGGGCAGCGCAAGGAGGCCACGGGGGAAGGACAGGCGCACCGGCGAATTTCACGCGCAAGGAAAGACCTAATCACACGGAGTACATGTAAGATATCTTACTCCTTACATTATATATCTTCCGCAATTCCTCCTTTGCAGACAAGCCAACTCGTTTTGGCGATCGCACCTTCTCCCGATAAACAAAGCACAACATCGCGGCGCCATGTAAGATACCATCTCGCGCCATTTTGCTTGGTCAGGCCATGCTTCATGCATCGCTCGTGGTTTCCACTTCTGGCTGCCTGCGCCTTCTGCCAGTTTCGAAACCATCGGCAGCTCTTTCGCTTCCTTCATCCCCATGGGAGATATCTTATCAAAAGCTCTTTCCTTTATTTTGCTGCCGTGTTGTTTTGCGGGCCCTTCTCTGCCGTTCACCTTTCGCCGTCTCTAGCGGCGGCCCCTCCCCCAAACTCAATCCACCTGCCGCATCCTATCAGGCGCAAAGAGAGGGAAGACCGACAGTGGACTCAGTGGGCAAGAAAAGGGAGCGATAGAGCGCTGCGGCGCGACCTGATAGAGGCTAGGCGTTATCTGCACGATGGGGAGCTAAAGCCATCCGCTGATCAGTGCACAGACCAACCGCGCGAAACCGAGTGAGATTGCGATTTGTGCAGTGCAGATGCCATGTGCTCTTTCGGCCGCCTTATCTATCGTCGCGCCTTCCATTTAGGAAATATTGAAAAATTAGCCTCTTTGCTCTGCTTGCCTTCTGGGGGGGAATTTGGACACAGATACGGAGTATTACGGGGTGATACAGTTACAACAGCGTGTGCTTGTTCTGCCTCCCGTAAAATACTGCACCAGGACTCGTTTACAAGGCTCTGCAAGAATGGCAATTGTTCGGGGCCGTCTCGCACTTGATGTGCCGCACATCCTCCTATCTGGACTGCCCACATGGCAGATATAGCACATAGCGCGCTGACGAGTGGGTCAATCTGTCAGCTCCAGCAGAAGAAGTCCTGTAAGACATCTGTACTTGGCCGTATCAAAACTGGGAGACACCGAGTTCAAAACCTTCCCTTAGCTGAAGGGGGCAATGAAAATGAGAATGGCTCTTTTGCTGATCGCCTCGCTTGATCTCTGGTTTCCTTGCCAGCTACACCAAAAGCTTAAGAGCAGGTGCAAGATTAGCAGGAAAGGGAAACCAGTGACTCCAGAACATATTTTTCATTAATTTCACTGCGTATTGTTTAGTGCATCTTATGACAGCCGAAAGGGGACGCGTAGCTTTATGCGAGTTATGTATTTACACGCGTAAGATGCATACAGTGCCCGATGAAGCTGCACTGTTTTCCATCACAAGTGGGTACCAGGGACAGCATGTCGTCATTGTGCTTTCCTGGTGCAGATGCCCGGTCGCGCCCCCGCATAAGCTGTTCGTCCAATGGAAAGAGGCCAACACTGCAGGGCTTCAAACCGTTCTTGCGGTGTTCCTCGTACCTGAATATCGCGGCAGAGAGGGGTCCAGAACCACTGTTCTCCGGGGCAACAGGCGGGACAACGGGCCCCCAGTTCTGCAGGTGACAAAGTCAACAGAACACAAAACAATGGTAAGTAAGCTATCTTACGGAAACGCCATACATAAAATGAGAAGACCAAAAAATCTAAACAAAAAGAAGAGGAAACACGCTTTTTATATAAACGCATAGAGACGCAAAACAGAACAACGGAAACAAGCTGCCTAAATATGGAAAAACCGAGTCCTCGGCAAGAGCCCTTTTTTTCTTCCTGTCTCCATCTCACGAAAATATACCGTGACGAGTCTCCGAGAAATTTCTACTAAAGACCGTTGTGTCCCTCGAGAAGAAAATGGCTCATGAAAGTGAAGAATGGATACCAAACGTGGCAATCTGTTACGTGTTTGAACTTCTTTTCCTATTTCATGGTCTTTCTGGGCGCTTCAGCGGGATTTGTTTTGCGCAGGCTCACGTATATAAGAAGCCCCCCTCCCCCCATATGGTTTTCTACCCGTTATCGTTTTCTCGATTTGTTTGTGAAGATTTTTTCTCTCTTTTTTTTCTCCGGTTACACGGCCTAGTTTGATTTGCCCTCAACAGACACCTAGAATGGTTTGATGTTACCATGGGGACCTGGGCAAACTGCTGGCCGCTCTCCCCTCGACGATCGATTATCGTCGATAGCGCCTAACCTTCAAAGGCAAGGCCTCCTGCGAATGATGTCTGATGTACTCATCCTCACCGAGCACGCCTACATCATATTGCATGCAATGGACGGCAGAGAGGAGTGGACGATGTTGAATTCAACATCTGCAGCCATGGCCCGTGCCTTCAGCTTCTAGCACGTTTCACAAGTCGACATCTCTGAATTGCCAGGTGCCCCAGGATTTAACGCAACAGATCGCGGGAAGCCGGAAATCAGAGAACAATGGGAGCGAGACAGTTACGGCCCAGGTCGCCGCGGCACGAAACTCGACGGGAAAGGCGCGAGACGGCCGGAGACCAAATTACGACAAAAAGGAGACAGAGGCCGCAGAGCGCCGTCATAAAAAGACAGGTTGCCGACGACGATGGCAGCAGCCCACGACAAAGGCCGACCATAACGGGGCAGTGCCCCCGATCTTTGCGCGGTTGGTCGTACTAAGCGAAGCCCCAAACCTACGCCGTTCTCGGCCTTCAGTTTTTTGGGGGGTCGGGCGGAAGCGTTGGAAAACGATGTCGGATGACCGCGCCGTTGTTCAAGCTGCCCCCCCACAATACCGTGGCGGGCACAGTTTTTTTTTGTTTTTGTTTTTTTTTGGCACTTGCCTTGAAAAACATGGGGGTCCATCTTTTTTTCTGCTTCGTGCGACTCTGCAATTTGACAAGCAAGGTCTCGCCAAGACCAGGTAGGGCCCCTATTTTAGAGCCTCTGCTACTCCCAAAAACAGGAAAAAGCCACTGCAACGAAACAGCGGAGCCAGAGAGAAAGGGGAAAAAAGAAAGCTACGGTAATCCGAACACCCTCCGCCATATCCGCCTCGCCTGCGGCGCAGACCATATTGATGCCGGGGGACCCGAACATTTCTCCGAAAGCGCACTGCCCCCCCCCAAAAAAGGCACCTGAAGTAGATGGCGAGACGAGGCTGACACTCCACTAAAAACCAGCATGTACCAAAGAAGAGTTTTCCTTCTTCCCCCTTTTCTTCTTTCGGCCCATCTTTCTGGTGCTGTCGCATTCGATCCATTTTTTCGGCCTTTCTTGGCTCGCATCGTACTCCGTAGATCAACACGAAATCGCTGGCTGTTTCGCACAGAGAAAATTTTTCATTCAGCCTTTTCTGCATTGGACACTTCGATGTCTCAAAAGGCACGAAATGGCAGCGGAACTCGCCTTTTGTAGCCCGGTAGTCCCAGAGCTCCCCGTCCAATATCCCAATGCCCTGAATCTGGCCCCAAACGCCCAGCTTGCTTCGTATCCCAGTGATGCTTAGTTCCAACCGTGACTCCAATCGAACAAGTTCAGTAACCTGTACCCGATACCCCCAGAAAGTATATATGTACAGAATGCAGAAAACAAGGCAAAATAATAAACAGAAAATGTGGCACAAAAAAGACAAGCACAAAAAGGCACGAGACACGCAAGTAGATCGAGAATCGTCTCGTTCTGGAGAGTGTGAACTTTTGCAGGCGAATTGCGAAAGAGAACATCCCCAAGAAAAGAGGTTGTCAAGTCTGTTATGCGGGTTGTATTCAATTCTTGACGCGCCACAGATCCAATGGGACGGAAGAAAGCGAATAACGTATAAATAAAAAGCATAAAAAGGAAAAGAAAATGTCCGAAATGACTCCCCCTATGCGCCCCTGTTTTTGTGAGCTCTGTTGCTTCGTTTTCTTTGTGGACTCCAACTCCGGCCGTCGTTTCATCATGCGTCGTAATCTCACAATACCCGTTTTGAGAAACAATGGGAAAAGAGGCAAAAATAACAGTGAGCAAGAAAGCAAGAAGTAATATGCAAAATCAGAAATGGAAAATGATGTGGACACCTAACGAAAAACAAATAGACCAAACCCTCCGGAAAGTCATAATGATTCTTTTTCACGCCTTAAACAAAAAAGCCGTCCCGTGAAAACAAGTTCCTTACCCAAAAAGCCCCGTGATATAAAACTGCAAAGATAGCAAAAACGATAAAAAATAACATAGATACAAACTCGCCGCTATATGTATAACGCAGGTCGCTTCGTGGTTTGGTTTACTTGGTGCCCCAGAAGGAGATCACGTCAGATTCGGGCGACTCAGTCATAGATGGCAGGCCATGATAGTCGTTCATCCAAATGGCGGCTTCGTCGTCATCGCGGCCGCTCACATGAGGCATACGAGCAGTAGCCGCTAGTGCCGACAAATCGTCGCTGGCACCGGCCAGAGGCGTGGGTAGAAACTTGTTGCCTGCTTTTAGGAAGCGAAGCTCGTTGATGTCGTTGCTGGCGTTGTTTCGCATATTCACGGCCGCGGCGGGCAGGTGGTAGCTGCTGCTGGCGCGAGAAAAGGCAATGCTGCCGCTGGCCGCGTCAGTTGCACCGTCGTAATCGTAGTCATACTCGTAGTCGTCTAGGCCGGGGACCGTGGGGTCCTCGGCTTCAGAGACCTCACCAGACGTCCCTGTGGTCATTGTAGGGGCCTGCTCCGAGCCGTTGAAGTCGTAGCCGAAGTTTCTCGTAAAGCCAAATGACTCCGCGGTGCTAAACTTATCATTGTCGTTTCCGGCGTTTCCGGCGCCAAAACCCCGATCAAAGTCAAGTCCAAACTGGCTCCAGTCAACCGAAGGGGCGCTCAGCCCCGCGCTGAACAGCGGTTGGTCGGCTTGGTCGGGGCTGAAGGCGTTGTAGTTGCTGTAGCCAGTGTAGCCCACCATGCCCATATTCAATGGGGTGAGCTGGTTGCCGCCGCTCAGTTGATGCGCTTGAGGAAAGCTGTTAGCAAAGAGCAATGGCGAGGCAGTCTCGGACCGCGAACGACGCTGCTGAGATAGCTGTGCCGGAAGAAAAGTGCCGCAGTTGCTGGCAGCAGCGGCAGCAGCAGCTGCCGCTAATGAAGAGGTGCCGTCGTCTTCGGCGCCGCTTTCAGAGCCAGTATTTCCGCTACTCTGGTTGTCCTCCAAATCCTCGTCCTCATTTGCGCCCTTCGTTGCCGCGAGCAAAAACCCTGAAAGGCCGCCCGTGCTGCGTGCCGAGTTGATTCGATTGATTTGATACGGGCCGGTCTTCTGCGAGACGGCCTTTGCGTGCTTTTGTGACAAGGGCCTATGGCGACCATGCTCATCAAAGGTCAGGGTGCCCTCGGAACGGGTCGTGTTGGCGCGGCGGCGGCGGACAGGGCTCTTGTTGGAGGGACTGCCATTCGCCGTGCCCGCACCCGAAGCTGTCGATGCTGTGCCAATCATCGCCGCCGCAGCCGAAGTGGAAAGCGTGTCATCGGCATCGGTCTCAGAAACCAAGCCGGAGGTCTCGGGAACCGTATCCAGGTCATTCTTGAATGCACAGGAACAACGTCCTCCGTGGTTGCAGCAACAGCTCTCTGAATAGATACGGTTTAGAACTCTGTGACGACAACAGGAGCAAGACGTTGCGTTGCGCCTCAGCAGAAAAGGAGCCCTCACCTCTGTGACCCTCAAGTGCACCCAAGTGGATGCACTTGTTCGTCTTCTCCCCGCAGTCGCATTTGACGTGCGCCGAGCGGTTCTTGCGCTGTGACCGGCAATGCTGGCATTGCGTTACTGGCCGGCCCTTTTTGTTGATGTGTTGTAATGGGCGATCTGGTCGACGAGTCAGCAACTTTGGTCATTGCTCAGGGTTTGAGTACTAGAGCGTGGCATAATGCCATGCAGCCAATTTGCAGGTGCAGCAGCAAGCGGCATGCTTGTCACAGTTGCAGCCGGTTGGACGTGCAGAGTTTGGTGCAATTGCAGCCGCCCGGTTACCGCGCAATGCGCAGGAGTGATGCGCGATCGCGGTAAGGTGCGATGCCGGAATACGGAAAGTGCATGGCAAAGCCAGAACCAAGCAAGAGAAAGAACACAGATGCTTCCTCCGGGAAAGAGGAGGAAGGAACATAAAGCAACACAAAAACAGCAGAAAAGCAATTGAATACAAAAAGAAACAGAGAAAAACATACCATAATGTTGGCAATTGCTGACGCGGTGACCTCGAACACAGGCTTCGCAGGCCCATTTCTCGCCGTCGATGAGCATCGCGACAGGTCGGCCGCGTTGGGGTAGGTTTGTGAGTGGAGATTGGGCGAGCGAAAAGGAAAGACGAAACGGCGGAGGCGACGAAAGAAATACCAAAAAGCACGCAGAGGATGACGGAAGGGCTAGGAAACAAAATAAAAATAAAAGAAAGGGCAAAAATCAAAGGGAAAAAGAAAGAGAGAAAGAGAACAAATAAAAAGAGAAACGAGACTAAGAGAAAAGGGCCTAAAAAGTACGGAGGCGTTGGCGACGGGTGATAAAACGGAAAACGGAACACGGAAACACGCTAAAAATTGAGCGAGTCTCGGAGCTACCGCTATGGCGTTTTTGGGAGCTGGTGAGAATAGCTGGGAGCTGCTGGCAGTAGGAGCTGAGGGAAGCCGGTTTTGCGACAAACAATGAGAGACCGCAATGGACGGAAGAGCGGAAATGCTCGGTTGGGCGAGCCGAAGAGGGACGAAAGGACGCGACCGCCACCTCGGGAAAGAAGCAGAGGGCAGAGAAGTCTTAAAGAAGGCAGGCTGGGAAGGAATGAGGGAAGACAGTGAAAGAGGAGGGCAGAGAAATGGAAGAAAAGAGGAAAGAGAAAAGACGAGTCGGACCGGCAGAGGAAGGACCGAGGGGAGGCAAAGAGTGCAGCCACAGCTCTGACGTGTTGTTCGTCGGATGTCGGCCAAGATGCTGGGATCAGACAGTCTGGATGGGGACGTGTGAGAGAAGGTCGTATCGTTCTCAGGCCGTTCGATGAGTGTTCTGGATGTTCTGGATGTTCTGTGTGTTCTATGGGCGCTGCGCACGATGCCTCTGCAGGTTCGCTGCTCCAGGCTCTGTGCTCGTTCTCTGTGCAATTGCCAATCGTAGGACAGATTCGCCTGGCGGACCGGCTGGACCGTTCAGCTTCTGCTTCAGAGCAGTGGGCAAGCCTTAGGTCAGCGGCTCAACCGAAACAGGATGTGTGTGACAAGGGCCGGCGGCGGCGGGACGCTGGTGGAGGATCTGCGGCAGACGGGTTCCCTCGAGCCTTCTCTTTTCGCTCTGCCTCTGCTGCTGACAAGGAAGGAGCGAGAAATGTCAAGCAAAACAGCCGGGCGAGAGTGGATTTGTCTCGGTGTCTTATTGACGTCTTTCTTCTGTGAATCTCGTCGCAGTGGGCGGCGCAAGCAGAGGGGAGGAACCGTGTAAGTGGCGAGGAAAGGCGCCTGCTGACGTGACGGGCCGGAACAGATGGGCGGCACAGACAAATAGAGGTAAGATACAAGTAAGATGGAATGAAGCTCAAAAGGCAAACAAGCTAAGATTTGAACTTCTGTCTCCTTTGGGCTGTTCAGACGGGCATCTGGGCGACTAGCTTTCGGAAGCAAAAGCAGAAGGCGCGACGACGAAGGGGAAACGAGGGTTCTTTTTATTCTTTTTCCCTTTGCGGGCTGTCTCCCTGCCCTCCGCGTATGAGAAAGCGTGGGATGTCAATTCCAACGGGGGTGTGGATGGAAGGAACAACGGGTCTGCGAGGAATACTCGTAGGCAGCACGAAGTACAGCCTTCGATCATAGATAGATACATGCCACTGCAGTGGCGCAAAAGTGGAAAGAGGCTCTAGCTAGATACATCCACGAAAGGCATCTACGTATTCTAAAAGCCAGGTCGCCGAAAGACGGACTAGGGCGGAAATTCTTGAGAAAGCGAGGAGATGGTCACTCCTACTTCGCAAAGCCCTGCGAGCGCATAGCACACTGGCTCAGTAAAAAGAAAAAGAAAAAATGGAGGGTCCATCGCAAGGGTATGGGCGACCCACCCAGGTTACAGACACCAAAAGGGGACTAGGGACAAAGATTTTGGAGGAGGGTGGGGAGCCCGCGTGGGCATGGGAAAAGTGGTATGGAGGAAAAGGGAAGTACGACGTACTTGTACGGAGTAGGGGAAAAAGGAAGAAAAGGGCAGAAAAAAATGGAACCGCCGCCAGAGAAGGGAAGGAGCGAAGGAGGGTAAGGAAAATCGACGAGGGAAAGAGGAAGGGGGTGTGCGGAACGGACGTGGATGTTCGTCCAGCCCGTCTCGTCTAAATTTTCTGAAAAAGTTCCCCCAAGAAAACCAGCCACACCCCAATCATGGGTTGCTTGCTGGCACGCTCTCAACCATAACGGTGATGGATGCGCTGCGAAGAGATTTCCCCTCTCCCTCACTTTCTTGACGCCGGCCTTGCATCGCAGCTTTTTTCAATTTAGCGCTCCAGCCTTTGGTGGCGCCAGCGCTGCAGAAAAAAGATCAAGTTCACGAAAATGACTAGCCAGTACGCGTATCTGCATATGTGCAGTACAAGCATATACTCGCATACGTCAACATAGAAGACTGTACTCCGTAGACGCCGCTTTAATACTTAATGCTCACGCCTCTTGCGAGCGACAGAGGTGCGTAGCCGAAGCTCGAGGACCAAAGCGCTACGAGTACACAAACGTTGCTCACAGAAGGCCCGCTCAGCATCTCTAAACGCGCTCTGCTCGTAGGTCGAGCGCCTGGGATTCTCTCGTTGTGTCGCTGCTTCGTGCTATGGTTGCAGGCGTATGGCGCACGACATTAGTGCTCGCCAGCCATTCCAAGGCAAGCGCCGTCGATCTGTGACGGTTGAGGGCCTGCAAGCTGGCGATGGGCTGCGTCGTGGGAATACGACACTGGCCGTGGGGATGGAGCAGAGACTGGAGAGGAGGGTGGTCGAGGCATGGGGGACTGACAGTGGGAAGACTCAGCTCCCATGGCCGCCCGCCCACCCTCTCCACCAGGGGTGTGAAAAAAGGCAGCAAGTAGAGAGGGGGGGGAGCCAGCCAGAAGGACCACCAGACGCTCCTGGCACCACCACCACAGCCCGCTGTCGCCGACAGACCATTCACAGCGTGAAGTGATATCCTTTCGCAGCGAGTGCACGTTCAAATTTTTTCTTCCAATCTCCTTTTCATCGGCGAGCCCTATCAACCAGAAACAGCTGGGCCTCCCGCGGCCGGCGCAAATTTTTTCTCATGCACTGCTGTCTGCTTTGCTTTCTTTTTCTTCTCCCGACAGAGCCATATTACGATGGGCAGCATCGCAATGATGCCTTATTCATAGCACAGGCGCAGAAGGGCGACGATCGGGGCGCCGCCAAGGGGCCCTGGGGCGAAGCAATCCTGCCCTGGAGGAAGCCTGCCGCAGTGAAACTGATTTCGTTTACCTTTTTGTCCTCTCTTATACGATGCAATGTCGTAACCGAGTAAGATATCTCACTCGCACAATCTTACAGCACACTGGCACCTCACACTCCTTGGTCCGGGCCGTTCCCCCTTTCAGAAGCAATATGCAAAGGGATTGCCTGCAGGCGGCAAATGGCACTGTTTCTGGCAGCATGCCGCTGGCGAGGCTAGGCCAACCAGGCCAGCCTGCTGCGATCCTCGCATGAACGGCGCTGTTTTTCCTGGCTCGCAAGAAACGAGACAGGCAAGCTGGTAGAGCTGGCCCTAGTCCCCTTCGTCTTGAATTTCTGTTTCTTCTGTTTATTCTCTTTCTTGTCCCTCTCCTAATCCGCGCCGCTCGGCTGCCTCGCTTCGCATCGGTGCTTCGCCGTCTTGCCGTCTCGTTTCGTCAGATAGCTCATTCGCATCGCGACAGTCCGTTCCGCACTACTGTGTATTACCTCTAGCGGTTGGCTTTGTGGTAGCTGCGCGGGCAATGCCCCTTCAATCACTAGCTCTGCCCGCCTTTCCTGCAATCGTCGATGTGTTCCTCGACGGCGCGCTGCACTAGTGAACCGAATTGGGCTCTTGTCAATTTAGGAGTAGGGGTATTATGGCATCGCTGCGAACGGGGGACGAACAGCGCGGACGGCTAATCCTCTTCGTCCCTGGCCTGGCCAAGCCATGCTCACTTAGCAGTGTTACCCGCCGGGCACCTTCGCATGGAGTAGTATTACGCCACCGCTGCAGTCTTGGCTCTGGTCCTGCCCCCCCCTCGTTTCTCGTTTTTCGCTTCTCGCTCACTCGCTCTCTTTTTTTTTGTGCCATTCGCTTGTCACCAATAGCAACAGTACGGAGTAACTAAAACGATTTCGCCATTGGCAGCTCCTGTCCTCTCTTGCGGGTTGAGTGGACCTTCCAAGAACAAGACCAACGACGGTGCAATCTCGTCGACCCTTTCAGTAAATCATCCATACAGCCGCTCATACGTCGTGCTCTATTTCTCCGGTGTATTACCAGTAGCTCTCTCGTTTCTTCATGGATCACTGATTTTTATAATAAAAAATAAAAATAAAAAAAACCGTCGCTCCTACGTGCCGTCTTTACATGGCCCCGGCCAATTCCTCGGCTTTCCGCCTTTCCTGTCATCTCTCTTTGACCTTTCTGGTCTCTCTCTTTTCCTAACGGAATTGAACCCTCCGGGCAGAGGCTAGACTATGCCCTCGGGTTCCTTCGGTCTAATGGCGGTCTATACGAATTGGCAACGGACTTGGAAGTGTGTGCGCTTGGGGAAGAAAATAGAGAGAACAAACAACTGGAAAATATAGGGCGGAGGAAAGTTTGACACAAACCGGCGTGTCAAGTCGTAATGGCGATAGCGCACCCCTGCGTATTGCGAACCGCAAAAAACCTGGTTCCATCCCATTATAACATACACCTGATGCCTTTACGCAGCTCTATAGAATAACAGGAATATTTTGAGCTGCTTTAGCCTGCTGTCTCTTACCACGCTACCGTTTACAGAGCTAAGATGCATAGATGGACAGACCTGGTTGGCTGGGTGGGGGAGAGGGAAGCCAGGTACAGCACAGGCACAGCCTAGCAGAAGCGCTATTCATAGGGCACAACATCTCCCTTTGCGGCCAAGGCGACTGACTTCCTCCTCACGGAAGAGACAAACTTGGATGATCAGCGCCCTAGCGTCTCTCTTCCTTTGTGCTTTTATTTTGGTGGGGGGGGGGGTCCGGTTTTCGTTTTTCATCCGTCAGTGGTATACGACGTACGGACGATGGGGCCGTTCGTCGGCCAGCCTTCAATGATACTGGGCTAATCCCAATAGTGAACGAGTAAAATACTTGTAGTCTTGCACGCTCTGTAGATGTCTTAAAATACCTTACATTCAGCCACTGTAAGTAACATATACAGCCTGGCCAAATCCCACAAGAAATACTCTGTCACGAACGGTCAAAAGAGAAAGACAAAAGCATAGTATGGGCCAGACGGGGTGGAAGGGGGGGACTTGACCTGGTCAATGATCTCAGGAGTCTTGGAGGTTGTGCCGCGCAGACAACGGTGCGATAAAAGCCCGGCCGCGGCCGCCTTCTGCACGAGACAGAAAAGAGAAATCGTACGCGGGCGACATGCAGAAAAAAAGGGGACTCTCCTGGGAAAGGGGCACAAAGACGGCCCTGTAGGATTGCGCTACAAAGATGCGCCGTGCAGGGCAGCCCCCATTCGCCCGTTTATCGGCCGCTTTGGGGGTTGTTCATGACCTTTTTTGTTTTGTCAATTGGCACAGCGTCAATTGACACGCCCTCTGCTGCGCGTATGAACATGCATGCAAAGCAGACAGCAGCCCCCGGGCGACGACGACGACAACTGCCCGCCGCCAACGAGCCACTAAAACAAGGAGGACCAGGCCCAACAAGGTGGCCTGTTCGATACTTGTCTGGCACACGCAGACTCGCTCTGACTGGACGGCTCTACCCTTCGCCCGGAAGTCGAAAAAAGACAGGATGCACGCGAAGGCATATTTGCTGACTTGCGGTGAGATGATGGACGAAAACGGAAGCCAAAAACGATAACAGCAGACGGCAACTCGAGCCGAACGAATTGTAAAGCCATGACAAGCGCGGCTATGGATGGTTTTGTGGTCGTGTTCTGTGTATTTTGTTCATCGTTCCCTTATACCTCGTTCATCGAGCCAATTGTTTTCCTGTTTCTCAGCCGTCGAGTCCGTGGAATTCCGACAACGAAAGATGCGGGAAAGCTGGGGGGACGGGGGGGAAGTCGTCGAACCTGCGAATGCGACCAAAAAAGAAAAGAAAACGGCTGGCGAAAATGAGGGGAAGGTTGAAGCTGCGCCCGTTACGCAGTAGCTTGTCTTGCCTTCGGCGCGCTCCCAATGGATATACTTTCCCTTCTCGGGAGCTTCCCCTGGCGGTGCGCTTCCAGCTGGCCGGGCATCTGTCGGTGTCGTGCGTTACGGTGCATCCTCCATCCGCCAGGAGCATGCGCTGGCCATCCATTCCACCCGCCCACTCACCCATCTGTCCATCCATCCACAGGAACGCCGTACAGGGCCACCTCCGGCCGACATGGGCCGCGGGGCACGTGAAGACCACATCGCTGTGTTCTTTTGACGCGCCGCATCTTTGCCACTCGTCGCCTGCTACTTCCTTAAAAATTAGTGAAACCAAAAGAGAAGAGGAAGCTGCATCTTGACCGCTGGTCGGCAATTCACGAGAGAGAGATCCAAACGAGAAGGGGCGAATTGTAAGCTGCCGTGTCATGGTTCGACCTTTTGTCCTTCCCCTCGTTCTTTCCCGCCCTATCCTTAGTTGTCTCCGGCGGTCAACGGCTAACTGCGCGGGCTGGCCAACTCTCGCGTCATGTCAGAAACCCGGAAGCGCAGCAGAAGCCAACAGCGGCGCTAAGAAACCAACAACCCACTCTCGCCAGGAACGAGCTTCTCTCGTCGGCTCGCTGGTATATCGGCCTCGGAGCTTTTTAATGCAGCAAATCACACACATTGCAACAGTCGTTCCCTGTGCATCCGGGGCAATAGACGTCTACCTAATTCTGCCACGACCTGCTTCTGCGAGACCCGCGGCACACACTAACAAGCGGGCATGGGATGAGAGAAAGAACAGGGTTTGGGTGGAGTGGGCATGACAAAGGTCAGAAAAAGAGGAGCCAGACTGGACACAAAATGTTCCCAACGATCGAGCCGTTTCGGGCACTAAAAACTGGTACCTTGGATACGGAGGACAAGTACTTTTGACGCCCTCGATCATTGCGCAGGCTGGGAGGTACTTTTGCAGGCCGCACTCCGGTTCAGAAAGCCTCCGTTTAACCTGATGCGGATATGGTCGACGAGACTTTTTGCACCTCAATCTTTTTTTTCGGGCCTACTGCGCCCAGCAAAATTCACGTCTACGGGAGGCACACACAGGGCTTGCCCACCTGTCGATCCGGCGCTATAGGTTGCGTTGTCGGCGATGTTGGGCAGGCTGGCTAGGCCACTCGTAACTCGCTTCGCACTACGGCGGCTTGCAGATGAAAGGCTGTGCGGGGTGTCGTGCAGTTCTCTACTACGAGTACGAGTAATGCGTCGTATTACATCACAGTGTACGTCGTATTGCTCTGGATCCGATCCTTTGTGACTGGTCAAGCGCCGATGGTGGCTCCAGCTTCCAAAACAGACTTGGCTTTGGCACTCTTTGCAATCTCCGCAGACGGATACATCACGGACTTTCCTGCTACAGGTGCTGTTGCTACGACGAATCTTACTTCCTTCAGGGGCTGTGTGACAAGCATCTTGAAAACGGCGTCCTGATCTGGGGCAGCCCTGGAGGGTGTGAGGCGAAAGGGCCAAGAAGAAAAGAAGCGCCGACCCTCTGTGCTCCCTGGGTTTATTGCCGTCTCTCTTTCCAGAGCACCCTGCATACCAGATCGCTCTGTCCCGGTTCCTTGCGAGGTTTGAGAGAGGCATGAAGGGTGTGTGGGCTTGTGTGCGTGTCGGGACAAGGTGGAAGAGGAAGAAACAGGAGAAAGGGAACGGAAGACGCCTGGGGAGTTATCCATGATCTGACACGAAACAGATTTTGCCCGTGAATTGAGCCGTCCCCTGTCGGCTTGGGCACCACCCTTTTCCTTCCCCTTCGAGAACCTGAGAGAAAGAAGATGAAGGGGCGGGCAAAAAGGGCTTTGCTGTGCACGTCGTAGATCTTCTTTCTTGCCGATTTACAAACACAGCGGGCGGCATATCCAGAGAGTAATTCCAATGCCGCCCACGGTCCGTGACTTCTTCCTCTGTCCCTTTTGCCCCGGATTTTCATCAATGGCTTTCTGTCGACTTTTTCGGCGTTCTTCTCCCTTTTCCCTTTTGGAAATTTAAAGGCGTCTGATCCTTTTCTTCCATGGCGATTCCAAAGCTTACGGTAGCACATGTACCACCCATATCCCGTGCACTCTACATGGTACTCGTGTATCTAGTTCCCCACGGCTGCTCTGGCCCAACACGGCCCGGGGCCGCCCGAGCTGAAACTACGATGCAGCCTGTACGAGGGCTGGTTGGGCTTGAGGGGTACCCGTCAGGGATGCCCAAATAGAGGGGAAAACAAAACCCGGAAGGCATTGTTTCGCCCTGCTGTTGCACACCTTGCAGATATTGCAGGTTTCCAGTTGTGACACAGGGAGGGCTGTTGGGAGGAGACGGCCATCGAAACGAGTGAAGTATCCAGTTACCTTTTTCCTCCTTTTTTCGGGATACTTCCCATCATCAGCCATATTTACCCGCACATCTTCTTCAAGCCCTTCCTTTTTGCCTTCTCTTTGGGCCCTTTGCCAGGCCAGCCCACAAAAGATGACAGCAAAGCAGAAGAGCGTGGGGTGTTTTTCTTATTTTGGCTTCTCCTTCGGTCAGCGCCGTTAGTCGCCCGGCGGTCAAATGACACTACTAGCTCTGGGGAAAGCTCACCATTCATGGGAAGTTTGCCAGCTTCCTAAAGAAGCAGCTCTGAGCGGTCTACCATCCGGGCTTTGCCTCCCGACTTTCTCCTCGCTCTCGTCTAGTTTTCTTCGTCTCGTTCCCTCGCCCCTTCTTTTCCTGCCCCAGTCATGATTTCGAATCGCATAGAAACAACTTTCTGTGACCCAGGCTGCGTATCGGCTCCGTCGCACACCCTCGTTTTCCCTTGCCGAGGAACAAGGAAGCAGTAAAATAAGTCTGCACAATGCACAAGCAAGACAAGAAAGAGGCTTAGGCGGCTAATGGAGGAATGCGAGTGGCAGAATCTGCTGTGCGTTTCCTGTGCCAGAAAGCTGAAAAGGCGCCAGTATAATATTGCTCTGCTGATGTGGAAATACGCCCTGGTCCGCCTATTAAGCTTTTTCCATAGTGCACCCTTCAGGGGCTGCCTTGGTTGGCATTTTCGATGGCATGGGGGCCTATACAATTCCACACGAAGCTGGAGACAAACTTGCCTCAAAGAAAATCTCAGGGCACCACCGAGTTCGTATTGTTTAGGCCCCCAAACGAGCCACCGAGATGGGGGGCGAACATGTCCTGAATTGTCTTTGAACCCTGCCTTTTCCTCTTTTGTGTTTAGGTGGCTCGGGCAAGGCCGCTATTTCTCGGGCTGATCCTGTTCCATTCGCACTAGTATGGTGGTCCGAACAAGTGATGGAGTAATAATTGAATAATATATGACTTGCGCAGCACATTGCCTACGGGCACTCGTTCCAGGGCTGCGTGCCCAGTCTGGCAGGCCAGGCCAAATCATTTCTCTAATTCACATGTATTTGCCTTTTACAACAGCACATGTTCCTCTTGGCAGATTAATATTCACATGATGTCAGGCTATCTCTTTAGAGAGATCCGGAAATCTCCAGTTGCTGACCGCCAAAACCTTGTGACCTCCCTTTTTTTCACTTGATCCCATCAACAGAAATGCACGGTGATGTCGCCAGCCCCTTCTTCTGCCCCATCGGTGAGTTGGTCGCCTTCCTGCACTAAACTGGGCTGCTCACCTATCCCTTGCAGGACCACTGTAACCAAGCCTGCCAGGTCCGCCACGTAATATCGATCGGTGAACAGCCATAGCTTCTCCTCCAATTTATTGACCCCCACATCGGTGTCGTCGCCTGTGGAGGGGGGAAAGGCAAGGCTAGATAGCCCCAGGACGAAACCGCCATCGATTCTGCTTCGGTGTTGTCCTTGGCGATCTTTCCTTTAATTTCTCTTCTTTGTCTGCCCTCGACTTTTTTATCCAATTTAAATGGCACATTCCCTGACAAAGTGTTCTCCCCTCGGAGCTTCTTTTAGGTCTTTTTATTTTATTTTTAGCATGGTGGCTGTCCGTTTTTGAGGTTTGTTGACTTTTGCCCCATTAAGCAGGGCCACCAAATTCTCCAGCGGGAACATTTCGTGAGGAATGTGGCAGTCAATGACAGGCGCCTCTTTGCTGTAGTGGAAGATTTATTTTTCGTTTTGGATTCCACGCTGACATGTTGGTGGCACAGCTGCGCGTAGCAAAGCCGCCCTATTCTATTACGCCATGTTTTTAGTAGTTTGCAACCCGGCGACCAAAAAGGGTCCACTATAGCTGTTGCTCTTGGTGGTTTTTTTATTTATTCTTTGGCGAAAAGCTAGTAATACCCATCATGATTTTGAGTCTCACCCTGTCGCAAAATTACTAAAACGGTTGGGAAACGAGCTTCGGCGAAAGCCCCTCTCCTTTTCGGTCTGGAGTCTTCGAGTATACCTCCTCAGTCGTCCTCCTAAAGTGCAGCAACAACGGATCGAGGGTGCAGGTGCTAGCCTCCGCAATTCCAAGAAACAAAACCGTACGATGCCCATTCTTGGCCCGGACTTGCCGCGGACTAAACTTGACAAAAGAAGTCAATTTCCAGGCCACTGAGCAATGTTGTATTTCTGCATTTGTTTAGATGGCGACGTGTGCTACTTTTCTTTTTCTCCATTTCATATTGGGCCCGATTAGAAGAGGCCTGCGCACGTGAATCTGTACTTCGTATATCGATTCGTTTTCTCGAATGCTAGGTTAAGGTTGAACTAGTTTGCCGTCAAGAATCCGATTTCCTGAACAGTATATTAATATGCAACACTTGCTAGGTATTTAGCTTTCAGGAAGATGGCCTGATATTCATGGTTTTCATTCCCTAATATTTATTACCGGGCTTAGTTCCGTCCCTTTCTTCCTACTCGTAGTGCTAGTCTCGGTTTCTCGCGTTTTGTAGGAATATCGCGAAGAAAAGAGAAAGCAAAAGTCAGGAGAACTATCTCAAAGCTTAGATGTTAAGAGGGCGTAGCAAATGTATCTTATATATCCGTTAAAGATACTTTTCTGTCTTATCTTTCCTGAGCTTGCAAACAGCATTTATTTCGTTGGCCACAAAGTGCTATCACGGTCCGCAAACTGTGATCTCGCGATTTTCAAAATTACGACAATAAGACACAGAAAAAGAATAGAAGAAAGAAAAGAGAAGCTCTTCCGTATACGTCGTAATACGCCACATTTGACCAGTTCCTCGGCCGCTAACACAGACCCCCTTTCTACAAGACGATCCTGCACGCTTGCTCCCCCTTGGTTAAGCTAAAGACGACATCGCTACCACGATTTGCAGTCTCTTGGGAAAGAAGGAGCTCCGAATGCATGTTGGCAAATGAAATTCCTATAAGATCGATGGCGGCAACGCGCCAGATACTACTCAACCGTATAGATCCTATTTCCTCGCTCTCTGCATATGTGGGAAAGGAAAGAAAGAATTTTCCCCCTACGAGGGCGAATATTGGATGCCATCGGCGAAAGCGAGAGCGGCAACCAGCCGGATTTGGCTTCGAAGAAGGTGGGCTTGAAATTAGAAGTTCAGCAAAACAAAGGGGGCTATGCTTCGACACATAAAATCCCTCCAAAATCTACTAACCGTATTGCTCTGTATGAACTTGAGGAGAGTGGGGGTTGAGGCTGTCCAAAAGAGACAAAGCTGAAGTCAGGAAGATGACGCAGTAGCAAAAAAAACCGGTGGGGGGGGAGGGGCGGGTCTTTTCTTTTTGCAGCATTCCTTGTCTCTTTTCTCTTTCGCTGTTTTCTTCTTATTCTTTGGGCTTGCTACCCCGGTCACAGGACAGCTAGGAGATGTGGCTGGTCTGATCTGTGCGGCTATAAGATGGAGAGTAGGAGAAGCGGATAACGAAGTACACGATGCAGCGGAGAAGAGAAATAAAGATAGATAAGAAGCATTGCGGTGGACGCTAACAAGAATGCGGGACGATAGCACCGCGAACAGCTAGCCACAGGACACCCTCGTTCAACATGACCCGGTCGATAACCGCTGCCAAAGAAAGAAAGCATATTCTCCACGGGGCTGAACTGTACTCCATAAGATTACATTGCTTACTTTTTGAAAATACCTAGTTCCTGCGCCCGCGAACAACAAGCTAGATAATCCTGTGGGCTGGACACAGTCATCTCCTTTGCAGAACGGCTTCTTGACATCTGAAGAACGCCACAGGCTTCCAAAGCTTGCTTTGTCTCGCCAGAGAACCCAATTACGGGCGAATAATATTCCCGTTGGGATGGGCGTGTGCTGTGACTGGTTGATCTGTGGAAAACATTTTTTCTTACCCGTGGAGCTCAAAACTGGTCCGTTTTTATAGGTGCGGCGGCTGAAACCAATATCCAAACTCTCCATGAACATTAGCAGCCTACCGATTTTTTTATACTGTTTTCATTTCTGACCTCTTTTTTCCTTTCATCTAGGAAATCTGCTTCGCAGTCTGGTGAGCTAGTGAATGTTGATGGTACGGTAAAAAACAAAACCATCGTTTCCAAACCCTGCGTTATACCTACTTGATAGTTCCAGACTCTACCTAGTGTTTCCTCCCCTCTCGCCTTGTCTTTTAATGCCCTCCCTTGAAGTAAAGTAAAGTATTCCGATTGCTAATGCGGCCATAGAAAATACTTCTCCTCGTCAAAAGACTCAAACTACCGCAATAGATCGGACGAGCTGCATTATAAAGCACTGGTTCTAGGTGCGTTGGCGTACATGGGTTAGAATAAAAGTTGCTTCTACGACGACAGTCGGCGTCTCACACACTTTGATCGGAAAGATCTGACGAGGTGCAAGGTACAGAAGCAAGGAGAAGAAGAGATGCGCGAAGCAAATCAACAAAACTAGTCCTGCGGTACCTGCTTCTGTATCTGATGTTAGATCGGCTGCCTCCTCCGAGTATCTCACGTTTCTGTAAGGCACAAAGAGCTTTTGTGTACCAGATGTGACGACAAAGACAGAAAAAAACACAGGAGCCTGATGCAGATTGTAAATATGCTCAGCAAGTGTTGTTGCATAGCACAGCAGTGTCTCGTCTTTCCCACACTCAGGACCCTGTCCGTCTTTTATCTTATTTTGGCCACCTCTTTATCTGTGGTCAATGGCACGGTATCGCACTGCAGCTGCAAAACCATTGTGCTTCCTTTCTGCCCCCCACGAACATGAGAAGCAAATCACAGCGTGGCCAATATGCGGGTGTGCAGTTTTGGCACAACAACCAACAATGGGGTGCCCAAGTGGGTTGCATCATGGTGTTTGGAGCAGCAGGGAGGCAGAGGTGTGGGACCATGGGAAGAGACAATGTGTGAGGGACAGCTGCAAGGCATGGTGGCGATATGATACGGAGTTCGTATCGAGCAAGTGGATGCGAGCAAGATCGCCTTGTATCGATACTCCCAGGTCCGTGAAAGACGTACATAGCCAGGGTGGGATAATCCTGGGCTAGGACGAGAAGCAAAGCGGGGAGGGACGAAGAGAGGCAAAAAACGAACCGGGAGTGACTTCATAGGCTCGGACAACAAATATTTGATAGGGGTAGAAGCAAGGGGGTGGGTTGGCTAGCACACATGCCCAAGGATGGGAATGATCACAATATAATGCATGGGGCTTGCGGGGGAAGAAAGATATTCGGAAACCAGAAGACGAGCGTCACCACTGCAGCAACAAAGCGGAGGGATAGTTCTCCTGGTTGAAGAAGGTAGTGATATGCAAGTGCAACTGGCCAAAACAGGAGCGTGGGTGGCAAGCAGGGCGGGAAAAGGAGAAGAAAGAAGAGACTCGGACCCGGCAAGTGTCCGGAAAACATTTCGTCCTAACGAGAACTCATGCGCGAAGAAGAGAATGCAGTGACATCGGCAGTGATGTGTACGGAAGAAAATGGATAAGAAACGTGTGGAAAGAGCTTGCACGAGACAAAATAGGCTGGGTTGGGTACGCCTGTATCTCTCCTATCTTTTCAGATCGTGCTAGCAGGAGACGATGATAGCCAGCTAGTCGCTCGCATTTCTGAATGGTAATGGAATGAACGGCGGTGGGTGCTCTCAAGGGAAGAAATGCAGGCAGCTGCCGGGTGATAAGTCGAGATAGGCAGAGCATCATCCGAAGTTGCTAGGACATGTCTTAGCAGATACTAGTGCAGATGTTCGTCTTGGATAGCCCCGGATGCCACCCTGCCCGTCTTTATCTTTAGGTAGGCATGAGATAGAAAGGTCATGAAGGAGAGCGAGGTCGCGGAGGGTCGTGGATGAAACAGCGAGAATAGAACCGAGGAGGTTTCCCGAGATGGAGGCCAACGGGATATGAGAGGTGGGTGGAGTGCCGAACAGCGGGAAGACTGAAGAGGGATCTGCCAATGGACCAAGATAGGTATTAGTGGTGATTCTCAGCAGACAGGTCGAGCAGAAGAGACATGATGTTGTAAACAGCGCAACAGGTTGAAGTCAGGGGTAGGATAGACTGGAGCCTGGGTCGGTCTCCAGCCAGTGCAAGGGCTAGCTGCAGAAAAGCAAGTCGATATCCTGCAAATAGTAAGATACAATACAACAGGAACAGAGGCAAAAGAAGGTGACAGAAGACGCGGGATGCATGTCCGGTACGGGTGCTGTCCAAGGCGCCGATCAGGTCCAAGGAGGCTTATAGGGCCCGAGCTGAGCTGGCTCGAGGCACGGTGACGTGAAAAATTTTCTATCACGTCGTGTTTTCGACTACGTTTTCAGGTCACCCAGCCATTCCAATTTTCAATCCACATGTAAAGCACTTAATCCTCTGCTCAAGGTTGTCTTGTCGAGGTGCTCCTGTCGTCTTGGACGCAGCTGTGTGTGGACATGGGGCAAAGGGGTTAGCGTGGGACGGCGGTTGGAGACGCTGGCACGGGCTCCCCGACGGACAGCCAAATTAATAGTATATACGGAGCGCCGTCTGGGGTTGGGGCGGGTTAGACCGAGCCACAGCAGCTCCTTCGGCATTGACGTAGCGTTCGAATTTTCCTCACTCTATTGTCCCTATTCGGGTGTGACGAGAAAATTTCTTTCTTTCTCAATCTCATGCGCGCCTTCCTCATCATACGGCGCAAGGTGGTTTCTTTGTACACTGCCGAGACCGGAAGGCTCGTGAGACGTGCCTGCGTTGCAAAACTCTCTCCTGCCAAAGAGCTTTGAACAACTGCTTTTCAAGGCAAGCCAGGAAAGGAAGACTGCAGACCTGTACTCCGAAACTGACGGAGTAGAAACGGCTAGGAGACGCTGGCTGGCAGAAAGCTATGACCAATGCGCGGGCCTTTCTGGGCTGCGAGGGCTCCAGCAGTTGGGTGAGACCGCCGCCGCTGCAAATTCAGGCTCGTAATTATTACTCCGTGCAGATTATTTCTTGCCGGCTTACGTCGCACCTTCCCCACTAAAAGCAGGTCGCTCGTTTGGCAGCACTTTCCGGGCCAGCGCGGGGGTTTGATCGATCGAACTAGCAAGCTACAGGCAGCCTCGGCGGCCTGCTTTGTATTACGAAAGAAAAACCCCGTCGGTCTACGCCTACGGAGCACGGTAGAGGCGGAAGGTGTGACCTCGTGCAAATTGCCCATCACGACATCGCGCTCCGAAGCCCCCGTCCACCCCATTCGCGCTTCTTGCTTTCCCACCGCCACTCACGCAGATGCGCTGCTGCATTGTCAAGGCCCAACGCACGACCCCCGCGCAGTCTCTCTCTGCCCAATCGCCAGCGTTCCTCGTGGCTCTGCCCAGTCTTTCCCTCTGCCCTCCTTGCGCCCGGTTTCTCCCTCGTCAATTGAGCGTTTTGGGGATTGTCACGAGGCCTGCTTCGCCCAGCCTTGTTCCTTCGTTCTTGGCCCCCTCTTAGCCCTCTCCTCGTTGTCTTCTTTGGGGACGGTCTGATCGAACTCAGTGTCCCCGACCAAAGCGCAGTGCGGACCCTGTCGTGGCGGCGAGGACCGACGCGAGCGCAAAACGCCAAACGGGCGCATCCGCCCCATAAAGCGATCGCATTCAACGAACGACCAGACCGCCGGTTTTCGCTCAGCCTGAAATAGGCACCGACTCCAAAAAGACGCCAGCCTGCCTCTTCTCGTCTGAGGAAGGCGCCTGCAATTGCCCAGAAAGTGTCGGCATCGAACAGGCCAGTCGCCGACAACCGACATGGCCTCTCCAGCCCCTGCTACAGCGGACCCGGCCAGGTCAGTAGCTGTCTTCTCTTGCCATGTTTCGTCTGCTCTGCTGGCCGCCGCGGCCCCCCCACTCGCCCGTCCTCTGCACTTCTCTTCTGTGGCTGGCCCGTCGCACATGGAGGTTCTAAGACAGCCGATGTCTTTGGGCCAAAGTGGCCGACTTCTTTTTGTAACCTAGAGCTGACATATTTGCTGACATTCGGCAGACCAATCCATATTGTTTTCGTCGGCGCTGGCGCTGTGGGATGCTTCTACGCATCGAGACTGCATTACGTTCGTCGTCCCCCTCTCCCCCCGGTCCCTTTTGCCACCATGCTGACCCTTATTTTTCTTGCCTTGGTCAGCCCGAACACAATGTTCATGTCTCCCTGATTGGCCGCTCAAACTACGCTGCTCTGGCCAAAGACGGTGTGCAGCTGCAGACGCACTCATTTGGCAACTACGTCTTCCACCCACACGCTGTCTTCCCGTCTGTAGTGGCTGCTTCTGGCAGCGCACCAGGCACCTCCGCCTCCGTCCCTCCGCCGCCGCCACGGGGCTGGGACTTTGTCGTCGTAACTACCAAGGCATTGCCCGACAGAGTAGACGATGCGGCCACCATTGCATCGCTTGTTGGGCCCTCCTCAACCATTGTTCTGATCCAGAACGGTGTTGGCGTCGAGGCACCGTACCGGGCACGGTTCCCCCGAACGCCGATCATCAGCGGTGTCACTATTGTGAGTGCGGAGCAAATTCGGCCGGGCGTCATTCGCCAGAATCGGTGGACGCGCCTGCACTTGGGCCCGTACACGTCCTCGGCCGAATCGTCCACGCAGCCGTCTTCGCCGAAAACGCCGATGGCACTGGCAAAGCCTTTCGAGGAGGATGCGCTCACGCGGCAGGGAACCGAGGGTGTGGCTCAGCTGACGGAGTGGTGGACTCGTCTGGGCGGCATCCGTGATATCGAGCCGCTCGACGAAGTAGGCTTGCAGACAGTGCGCTGGCACAAGCTTTGCATCAACGCCGCCTTCAACCCCTCCGCTGTGCTGTCTGGTGGACGGGGCAATGCCGACATGGCGTCGGATCCGGAGCTGCGAATCCACTTGCGTGCTATCATGGATGAGATCTGGGAGGCTGCTCCGCGTATTTTAGGCCGCCCCTTCCCCGACGACCTAGCGCGACCCGAAAAAATATTGGCCAGTACGGACCGCAACAAAGGGGCTCGACCGAGCATGCTTCTGGACTGGGAAGCAAGCCGGCCGCTGGAGCTCGAGGTCATTGTTGGCAACCCGGTGAGAATTGCCCGGGCTAGAGGCGTCGAGCTGCCGCGTATGCAAAGCCTCTACGCGCTCCTTCGCAGCGCCCAGGCTGTGAGAGAGCAGCACGCCAAGGGTAAATTGTAATGAGCAAATCTTGGCGAAGTGTGTAGTTATGGGCAGTTGGATGTATGTATTTTTCTAGCTTGTTTTCAAAATATCTTCCTTCTCTCGGTGGATAAAATCGACTAAATCCTAAATCATCATGCGGCCAGCAGTGGAATTATTCCAGCAAGAAGCCGCCTCCACCTAGATCCTCATCGTCGTCGTCCATGACCATGTCATACTCCTCCGTCACATCGCTCTTCGCGTCCTCTATGGCAGAGTTCTCCCTATCTGTGATCTGATTGTCCATCGCTTCTTCTATGTCGCTCGCACCAGTCGTGGATACATCAGCCGCGTCTTCATCACCCTCACTCACATCCTCACCACGATCTTCGGCTGCAGCACGGATTCTTTGCCGAATCCGCAGGCCTCGCAGGAAGGCTGCCCACACCCGCAACGCAGCACGCGCCCGCCGTTCAGCCTCGGCCTCGACCTCTAGATCCTGCAGCCCATCAATTACGGCCCGTACTGCGTCCGCATACTCTGCGGCAACTACAGCACCGCGCAGCACAGCAGTACCACGGCGACCTTCGAAACGAAACCCCGTCAAGGCTGGTGCGTAGTTAACGCCTAAGAGAAAAGCTGCCCGAGCAGCTCCCTCCTCAACAACGTGCTCACCTCCTTCGGGCACCATACTTGGCACATACACATCAATGTTGCCAAACTTGTTTTTGGGTACCTGACCGTTCACCACAGGCGGTGCCCGGTACAGTTCAGTCTGTTCAGGTGTGAATATGGGTGTGCCGGACGGGGTTGGGTGATGCTGTCCGATGCGGCCACGTAAGGCAGCTCCGTCATCGTCGTTGTCTCCAAACAGGTCGTTGACATCGTCGTGGACGCCACCAACGCGGTTGTCGTCTTCGTCGGTGTCATCATCAGCAAATAATCCCCTCTTTCGAGACACTGGCTTAGGGAGCCATTTGGCTGGGGTTTCTCTCGGATTGACAACGCGACCTAGCCGGTACCAGCGGTCGGCACTGTACGCTACGCGCACATCTCGCCGACGATAAATCCTTTCGAGAGGCGCCTTTGACCCGGCTGAGACGGTTCCGACTGCAGTAGCTTTAGGAATGAGCACCTCGTGGCGGCGGAGATGGCGAGCGAGCGCATAAACGGGGTGATTCTGAAAATCCGCCACATTGCGCGGCATCGGTTCTCGAGCCTCATTGCCCGCAAGCTCGGTATCCTCAATTTGGTCGACGTCTGTTGGGTACGACTGTCGATAGTGGCGTAGGGCACGGCGGAGCCACCTACTTCCGACAAGGTTGGCGGACGGTGACGAAGTGGCCGTCGTTGCCGTCGCCGGTTCAACGAGACCATCGACACGCCCACGTTTTGTCTTAGCATTATATGCTTTTGCATACCGACGGGTGACATCCTTGGCGCTCCCATCATCTGAAAATCCAATAGCATAGCATAGCTGGTTGTTCTTGTCCGACGCCGGCGGTTCTAGTTTGCCGGACCGCCACTGGGTGGCAGTAACTAGCGGATCGATAGGCTGCCACTTTTGATGTGCAACATCCAGGACCTCTACCCAATAGACAGGAAAGGCAGACTCGCCTCGGACAACATGAGTCACTGACGCGGATGACGAAGGCGCGGATTTTCGTCTCGGGAGGGTGGCAACTGGCGGGATGTTGTAAGCAGCGGCATTGGGGTGGCCTAAACGGCGAAGGGGCGAGTCCACCGCTGTCCGCGTTTTCAAATCATCCGAGCCTATTTGGGTAGATGGTGACTGATAAACACTTGGGATAGGGTTGCGAGGTTTTAATGGCGTAGATTTTGGGCCTCTTGATTTCGGCAGAGTTGGTGCACTCGTGAGGAACGACAGCGGTTGGAGGGAACAGACAAGCCGTGCCTCGACGCCTGCTGTGCGAAGAAGAGCGCAGAACAGCTGCGTCCCAACATCGCGCGATCCTTCTAAGCCTTTTGCAGCTTCGATAAAGTCGTCCTTGTCCAGGACAGATTCGATGTCTGTCGGAAGTTCGTACTAAAATAAATGGTTAGAGCCTCTAGACATAAATATAGTTATGGCGTTCGAATCCCACACATACATTCTTAAGCTGATCGGGGTGTTCAGCCCACAAGGCTCTCCTCAGGCCCCGCTCCGTGATAGTGAACCTGGTCTTGAATATCGTCGCAGCCTGTTGCAGGCCATTTTTCAGCGACTCTGTTTGCCCAAACTGTGAAAGGTGGCTGCCCGGGTTGAGATACGTGATCATCTTTTCGGTCAGCAGTGGACGCAAAGCGGCCCTCACTTTTTCCGAATTGCACCATCGGTTTCGACGGGCAGCGTGCGCAAGCAGACAAAGAACATGAATCTTGTGGATGTCAACCCGGCGCATGCGCTCAGCCCGGCTGAGAGGCTTCTTGCGGTTGGCTGGTGCCTTTCCGCGCCCTCGTCGCGATGGCGTAGTAAGGGAGCTCTCGTGTGCCGTGAGATTGAGCTCTAGAGTGCGCGGCTCCTCTTCTTGTTGCGATAGCTCGCCGACATCGTCGCTCTGCCATGTCGGCGTTCCTACTAGGTTGGCATCTTCGAAGGTGCGCTGCTCATCATCCTCCGCCTCTTCGTCATCCTCTTCCTCGTCCTCCGAATAAAGTTCTGCCGTCTGGATGACCGGTTTTGGGATCACAATATCCTCGAATTCAATGTCCTCTTCTTCGTCCTCGCCATCATCGTCGTTGTCGTCGTTGTCGTCGTCAGCTATCGCGCTGGCATCGAACGACTGCCGCGTGTTGCCGCGCGTCAGAGCGTCGCTCTTCTGCCCCGGCCGCTTTAAGCGCTTCACCGGCGGCTCGGACGAGGAATCGGGGTTGCGCGGCTGTCGCAATGCTGGGCTTGCCACCCCTGCCTCAACCAGCATATCGCGATACACGCCTGGCAGGACGCCATCACGCGCAGCGGCTTGGCTTTCAACAGCAGCATCGCGCCTCAGTCGAGCACCAGCTTGGCGCTGCTGCTGCCGTTGAGATACAGCCGCTCGGAGGCTGATTCCTCTGTGTTCAGTGTTGCCGCTGCGGCGAGTTGAGACCATTTTCCGGATAAAACAGACCAGATTGTATTCCAGAAAAGCGACAGAAAAAGATAAACCAAAAAACAGCCCGTCTCAGTGCGAGAGCCGCATGTTGTGCTCTACTGTCACATTTCGGCAGCAAATTCAGTCTTTCTTCGAGAACGCGTTGTGGCAAAGCTGTGAGGAAGCGAGAGAAGAAGAGGGCGACGATTGCCAAAACGAAAAAGTTGATCAGGATGCATCTGAGTGTTGTGTCAGAACCGAAAATCGCCCCGCGTTTGTTCCCGGCGTTGCGATTTTGCCGCGAAAACACGTGATACAACTCTCATGCACTTTAACTTCAACTTCACGTGGAAAAAATTTGCCGGCCATCTTTCACTGCGAGTCGATACCTTTTATCGCCAGAACCATTTTCACTTGAATAGAAAATGTTGAACCTGGGTATTTGAGTTTTTTCTGAGTTTTCTTCTAGTCTCGAGCCTGGTAGACTGAGCTGTAATCGTTCGAGTACTAGGCGTTCTATTTGTTCTCGAACGCTTTCATGGCGAAAGAAAGCAACAGAGGACGCGGCGGCAGCGGCCGTAGCAGAAGCGGTGGCCGCGGTGGCTCCTACAACAGTGGCAACAGATATGAAGGTGGTCGACCTCCGGCATCTCCAGGAGGTGCAGAGACTCCTAAAAAAATTGCTCCTGCGAACTGGCCGCCACAGATCACTTACCTCACGATCCCGGTCTACGCAGGCATCTCGGCCCGTCAACGTCAACTCTTGCAGACGCAGCCCGCAGATCTTCCACATGCCCCGGCTTCGACTCGTCCTTTGTCGGAGGTCCCCTCCATCCTCCGCTTTGGCCCAAGCCCGCTCGTTGAGATCCGCGCCATTGCTGATCCTTCCCACCCTGCCTGTGGCCAGCGGGGACTGTTTGCTGCGCGGAACTTGACCCCCGGGTCGTTCATCTTGCCCTACTTGGGCGTTTACCATCGCGGAAATATGTCGGTAGGTGGAGGCGGGACAAATCCCCACAACAAGCGAGAATCCGACTACGACTTATGGCTAGACCGCGAGGCGGACGTGGCCGTGGACGCCGACCGGCAGGGCAACGAAGCGCGATTTGTCAACGACTATCGGGGCACGGGAAAGTCGCGGCCAAATGCAGAGTTCCGGGAAGTATGGGATCCACGGCGTGGCGAACGCGGAATGGGAGTGTTTGTGCTGCCGGCAGGGAAAAGGGCTTTGGTTTCCGGCACCCCGAGCCGTGGCATCGCCAAGGGCGAAGAAATCTTGGTTAGTTACGGCAAGGGGTTTTGGGAAATGCGGCAGAAAGAGGCTGGAGCCAAAAAAGAAGAAGCAGAAGGTGAGGGAAAGGAAAAGGCTGCGGTCAAGACGCCGGCCACAGCGGACACCCCCGTCAAAAAGGTGGACGTCCAGTCCATCATAGATAGGATCGGTTCTTTGAAGGTTGTTGCAAAACTACCGAGAGACCCGGTGTGATGGAAATAGTGATGGTTGCGGATATTCTATCATGGCTCGAAAACTCGAAAGACAGCGCACAGACAGCTTTTGTGGGCATCAGGTACTCGCACCCAGCTCCTGGACCACCTTCCCACCTCTGCTACCGACTTGGCTCTTTCCTGAACTCACGTCCCCAGATCTCATCGGCGCCAAGTGGGTTGCGGTTGCCATTTTGGCCTTGGTCTGGGTCGTCGCCCAGAGACCGAGGCCGCCAACTAGCAAGGCAAAGATGACGATGCCGAGGGCAAGGACAACCTGGCCGCCTGTCGACAGCGCTGGGCTGCTATTGTTGAGGGCCATATTGGCAGCCCCGCGTTGGCCGCTTTGCAGCGCTTGAGTGGTCGACACGCTTGTCGACGATAATAGAGAGGCCATTGTTGTTGCTTGTATTGCTGCTGTTGCTGGTCCTGGTTTCGAAGGAGGTGGCTCTCGTTGTGAAAGGGGGCAACGACGACCGGGACGGTTGTTCCTGCCAGAACATGAGATAAAACCGCAAAAGGAAAGCGAGGCTGCGGGCAGGATGATTGTCACGACAAAACACAGGGGCGATTCTTTTGTCCAAGAAGTAAAGCAATAAGGAAGGAGGCAAGGTCCGGCTCAAGAAGCAGCAGAATATTGGCTGTATGCTATTTTTGAGAGGGCCGGGAGACATGCCTGTAGTTCCACGGTCCTCTGGAAAGGGACAGGTCATTATTTACATTCAGGAAATAGTTCCAGCTGGTTGCTTTAGCCTGCGTTTTTTTTTCAGAACCTTCGTTTTCTGAGATTTGACGAGTCTGGGTGATGCAGCGGGAGAAATTTCGACCCGAGACAAACCCAAGAAGAAAAAGGGGGAAGCCTCGAATGTCGTCTGCTTCCAAAAAAAATCCAGGTTTCGATGAAGAACTGGGGGAAGAGGGCCCCTTTCTGGCTTATTTTCTTGCCGTCTCACTTGCCTTCTCAGAAGCGCACTCGGTACCCCAAAATGGAAGGAAATAGGTCACCGTCGGGATGTTTCTTCATTAGGGAAGAAATATCGTACTACTCTGAACAGAAAGTAGGCATCGGGCTTGGGGATCCAATTTGGCCAAGGGGAGAAAACCTACTGCTCTTTCCTTACTTCCAGATAGGGGAGGAATTATCTGGGCTCGAATCGTATCTTGAACAAATGTAAACAAACACAGCGTTTATGTATCGAAACATTCTTCCAACAAACTTAGCATCACAGCTGAGCCACTCCGACCGTGTATTCGACGACGCCAAAGAATCATTTTTAAAGATCAATTTCAAATAAGCGAAAAATAAATCACCCATGGCATACAATCCCTCACCCGCAGAGACGGAGCCTTTCCCTTACTTCGCCGACGACGAGATTAACGAAGACCTTGCAGGGCCGGCTACCGAGACGGTCGTTCCTCAGGCTACCCTCTCTCAGACCGCGGCCAATCGGGCTGGGACCGTTCAAACTCCTGCCTCTGAGGCAGCAGTTCCTCGGAGCGGCGCTCGTCGTGATGCTGAGTCGCAAACCGTGGCTAGTCAGACTGCCGTCCATCAGATTGCCACCCCTAACACAACGGCCACTCGGTCCATGGCTACTCAAACTGCCGTTCCTCAAACAATCGCCGGGGGAAATGATGATACAAACAAGATGGCCAACAAGGGTCAGGACGAGATCCTCCCTGTATCACAAGACGAGCAACAAGAGGCCCATGCGCCTGCGGGCCGACCTCGTGCCAATGCTTTCTCTTTCGACATTGAGAGCATAGACGACCCAAACCCCGGCAACGAAGCCGCCGAGCAACCCAAAAACAGACCCAGGGTCCGTTTTATGAAGCAAGCCCCGCCATCAACAAGGCAGCAAGTCCGGAAACCACAAGTGCAGCAAGTCCCGCCACCACAAATGCGGCAGCCTCGGAAAGGTCGCTTTATCGACAGAATGCTATGCTTCTGCTGTTACAGTGATAGAGAGTCGGGTCCAGCGGACAACATGGAGGGAGATGCTCCAGGAGGAGGAAATTAGAATGTAGCCTAGAGAAGACAGTGTTTCTAGAATATGAGAAGAGAGGAAAACGGGGAGGGGCATGAGTCGATCAATTATTTGGATGTGGGCAGGAGCAGAATGAATTATGAAGTATACGACCAGAAAAAATTGGTGGGCGGGAAGGAATTCTTTTTTTTCTTCCCCTTTTTGTCCGAGAAGCAGGTTTAGATTGCAAAGCATTTTTCATTTTCCATAGACGAAATAAGACAAGGTAGCGGAACAGTGTTTGCACACCGAGATACAAATTGCTACCATACCCAACAAGAAAACTATCAAAAACGCCGAGTATCGAGCAAGTATGCAACCCATGTCCTCTTGCCCAAATAATACTACATTTTCCACAATGTCCATAGTAAAAAGCCAAGTAAAAGTTTGTCAGTTAATCAGAGACGGCTGGACTGGATCAGCTAGGGGCGCGTTCGGCGACGGGGTCCGTCGGTACGGAGTCCGCCTTGACGGTCCTGCTGCCCCAGCATCCGCTCGAGCATTCAAAGCAGCCCCACTCGGTACACTAGAAAGACCGGCAGCGGAGCTGCCGCCGAGAGGTGCGGAACCTGTACCATCTGGAGGTACACCACCAATACCGCCCATACCCAGGGGTGACGGTGTCCTCCCCCCCGAACTTCCTGCTCCGGACTCGTCTACCCCTGATGCCGGCCCTGTAGTCCCGCCTGGTGCGTATAAAGACGTTCCAGCACCGGATAGCGCACCGGACATCATGTCCATGCTGCCCCGGCCGCCAAAAGATTCGTATCCACGCCGATAGCCGTAACCGTAGCCCGAGGTGACAGCGGAACTGGACATAGCCTTCGGTGCAGCCGGCATTGTTGAAGGCATTGATGGGGTCAGTGTACGTACAGTCAGTGGCACGCCCGAAGTAGCTCGTGGTCGGACTCGCCCGCGGTCTGGTCGTGAAGCGCGCGTGTCGCGTCGTTCATTCTGGTCGATGCGACGGACCTCTTTACAGTGTTAGCCACATCGCATTAATCGCATTAAGTAGCACAGCTTGATAAGTATTCTCGAAAACTCACGGTCAGTAAAAAGGTCGCGCATGCGACGCTGGTACCACCATCCGACGAAGCTAACGACGCTCATAAATATAATAGCTGTGATGGCGCATGGTTTCCACATCACTTTAGAAGTTAGCAAGGAAATTGATGGTAATCGTCTAGAAACAAGTTGCAACCTACGCTCTGACTCGCGGATCATGTCAGCCGAGTTAAAGGAGATGATAGGCCGGGGTCGATCTTCTAGCGGCGCAAACCAGAAGTCGGTTGTTACATAGCAGATGTCCGCCGAGTAGACGCCCATGAGCTGCATTACTGTGCCACCGATAGCAGCAGTAATGCCAATGATACCTAGAAGCCACTGGCTCGGGTAATATATAAGGTTCCAAAAGAACCGCCAGTTGATGAGGCGGCGAGGGTTTTTCCAGACGAGGCGCATCAACTTGAAAGGGTTACGGGGTACGGCCTGGCCCCGGTCGACAAGCCATCGCACTGAGTAGGGTTGATAAAAGCCATGGTCATCCAGCCACCCACCAATGCTGAAGAAACCTGGTTTTTCAACATTGAAGACGGCTAGAGGGCCAGCATAAGCCCAAAGCCAAAGGAGGATTTCTGAATAAGTAGAAGAGAAAAATATCAGCATGGTAAAGAACAAAGACGTCGACAAAAATGGCAGCACATACGACATGTCTGAACGAGGAGGTAGATCGTAAAGGTGAGGGATCGACAGGATAAGCCAACTTCGGGTGTGAAATATGCTGTTAGAAAGGCCAGGATGAAAGGTAACCCAAGTAGTAACATGGTGAGAGACAAGAGAAGAAACCAGTCGGATAGAGACAGGGTGGTTTTCTTTTTCAAATCGACAATATCTTTGTCATAATCTTCGTTGCTGTCGTAAATGGCATTGTGCCGGACTAAGTATGTTGCGATCAGTGTGTTCAGCCACTACACTATCAGTACGAAGAAAGATTTGGAAACTATTTAAAAAAAGAAGCAATAAAAAAACACATAGGGAGTATATTGGAAAAACAACTGCTCACCTGCTTTTTGTTGTGGCCACGGTCCCAGAGCGAGGCAACCTTGTAGCAGGAAGGATATGATAGGCCGTAGGTCAAGCCGCAAAATGTAATGTTGTCTTGGCGATACTTGCGCTCTACAGCAAGTATACCTTCGAGGATATTGGGGTTGTTTCCGGCCAACAAGAGACCTGAGATGATAGCGATGTGTGGAATCGTCTGCCTTTATCAGCATCTGGAGCCGCAACATAAGCAGATCAGTCCGCGGTTTCAACTTACCATATACCATTGTCCAAAGGCCAAACCTTCGCTAATGAACATGTTAGTGTATACAAGCGCTATGTTTGGGGAAAAGGGTCGCGTACGCTATGTCTTCGTCACCAAGGGTATCAAGGCTCTGAAGCAAAGCAAAAATAAAGCCACCAAGAAAGAATCTGATGGATAGTTAGCAAACTGTATTTATTTTGTCGGCCGCTTCTCTTTCCAGACACAAATACATAGGACGACCAGGATTTACATACACCACAGGGGCGCCGACCACAGACCCGAATGAATATTGGCAGTGCAACATTGTCTTCAGTCGTGTTTTGGCCTGGCGGATAAGCCGTTCTGTCTCCGGGGTACGCGGGATGGGCGGCTCGTTATGTGTATCGTCATGGCAGTTTATGCCTCCCGGACAGGGCCGGTGCTTTGCATACTGGCGCGGAGAATGCCATCGTGCAGGGAATTCGTCGTCATATAGACGGAGGTCATACAAAAATTCTTCCATGTGCTGCCAGGGCGAAGCAAGAGGGCCTCCATTCCGGTGGTTCACCAACAGCTGATGGCTGGCATCATGGCTGACACCGACGCCGATGCCAGCCGCTATTACGCCAGCAGCAACGACACCGGAGCCGGCAAAAGGTGTGCCAACGTTTCCGGTCGCGGGAGCGGCAAGGCGCTGGACAGGCGTAGACGGAACACCGGGCGAAGCAGCGCCGGAAGGAGCCCCATAGTCGACCGAGTAAGCAGGGCCCGCGGCACCAGGCGGAAAGCCAGGGACGGGGCCAATATATGGACGTTGCTGTTCTGGCGGGGAATGAAACGCATTTGACATAGGCGTAGGGTCAGGGCCGGCGGATGCCGGGGAAATATAAAGACCAGGAATGACAGAGTCTGCTGGGATCTCATCCGATCCATGTCCGCGCTCTAATGCCGGTGGTATTGGCGGCGGTGGCGGCGGTACCAGTATTTGTTCAATGCCAGCAGGCATCCCCTGCAGTGTGTCCCCGGAAGCAGTGGCATTATCGTGCTCACCGCTACTCCTTTGTTGATTCCAAAAGGTGCCTGTCAAGGGAAGCGAAGAATCGCCATCAATCGCGTTAAGTGGCGGTAGCTGGGGTGGCAACGGAGAGCCCGTTGTTGCAACAACTTCCGAAGCAATCGGAAGAGCCGGTGCAGGAGAACCCGGGGACCATGAGGCCCCAGAGAGGGCTGGAGAGCCAGCTGCACCATGCCGGACGGGTGGGTGTGAAGGTGTTAACGGCTCGTGGGGAGCAGCCGGGCCAGATGGGAACGACGCATAGGGTGAATACGGATAGGAGGACGAGTAAGGAGCGTAGGGCGCGTAGGACCCATGCGACCCGGGCTGTGCATACGCTCCATGCGGCGGCGCTGCTGCAGGCGAAGGTGACGCCTGATCGCCCCCTGGGACTGCTTGATACGCTCCTCCTCCACGGGTGGCAACGAGAGGGATGTCTCCAGAGTTTCCGCGCTCATGGCGGTTATCGAAACCGTCGTTGCCACCTCCTCCGCCATACTCTAGCGCATCGTCGTATTCACCATCGTCGCTACCACCACCGATATAGCCGCCATCATGCGTGCCGCCGTCGACATATCCCCCGTTTCCGCTCGGATCTTCGGTATTCCAGACGAGGTCGAGGTTTCCAATAAGAATAACCATTAGACAACGGCAGCGCATATCCAAGGTGAGACGGCTCTCGTCAACCTTGAGCTTCAGGTATTCGAGCAGGGAGTTGTCCAGCATGGCTTCGTAAAGGCCGCTGAGAATCATCGGGCCGGCGAAGGCAAAGGAGATGCAAAGCCAGATGAGCGTATCAACGGACACCATAATTAAGGCGAGAATAGCACCAAATGGGGCGAGCAGATAACTTTTTATGCCACCCTGGTCGGGGGCAAAGAGGAAGCGCGGGACCTCGAGCTTCCGGCGGCGTGGGATAGACAAGCAAAAGATGACGGCTGGGATAAGGAAGCCAGAAAGTGGCTGAAGCCAGGCATTCAGATTGTCTTTGCTGCTGAGTTGCCAACCAGGGCAGTTCTCGGCGAGCCAGGTGTAGTTAACTTGGACGATGGGAGCCCCTCGTGCATCGCCGTTGTAAACGGCAGTACAGGGAAATTGGTCCCGTAAAGAATAGTTGACGAGCAGATCCAGAGGCTGGTTCTCGCCCTCATTGAAAGTTATCCAATTCTCAAACCGGCTGACGAACTGCAGATCACCGTTTGGACCGATCTCGATTGCATCGTTTACGGCCTTCAGGCAGCAGGTGGTGAAATTCTGGCCGCCTAGAGTCGGGTGTCCATTTGTTGGCGTGTCGACATAATCAAGCTGCCAGAATATATCCGAGAGGGTCCGGCCGGTGAAGTTCAAGCCAGCGGCCGCTCTGGACACCAGCAGGCCGAGGACCACAACTGGCGGCACCGGCCGTACCAGCGGCAGAGGGTATTTCAGCTTCATGACGGCACCTGAAGTGTTGATGCCATGGCTCTGCAGCTCGACTGTCTGGAGGTTGGAAGTAGAATGTCGCTCAATGCATCACCTAGGCTGGGTAGGCTCCTCGTATGCTATATTTATGAACGAGACTGGTTGTATGTTGCCGCCGTCTCTTATCTGTGGGTACGTTCAAGCCGAAGGTAGCGTGCGGTGGAACGGGCGGAAAGGAACAGGGCTTCAGTTGCACGGCGAGCTTCCTAGAACAAGAAAGGACGGAGAGCGAGGAACAACCAAAATGAAGAAAGCGCAAATTCGGAGAGTAAGAATCGAAGTGAACTAAAGTCTATCCACGCGCGAGAATGAAAAAGAGCTGAAGTCAAGGGGCCCGCGATATCATCCTTCAAACGGGCACTAGGAGGCGACGGGGGGATGGAGAGGTGGAAACTATGAGGAGGAAGAAAACCGGAGAAAGATGGGACGATCCCGACGTAAATAAACGTGAAATTAAGACCCAGCAGATTGGCCTGCTGGTCTTTGCCCATCTTCTCTGCGAGACCTTCAGCCTTGGGTGACAGGGCAGCAGGAGCAGAGAACCCTTGCTGCTTGCCTCGCAGACACTTTGGGTCTTCGCATATCTGCGCTGTGGCTGGCAGAGCTGCTTCACCCCTGCAACAGGAGGGAGTGGACGGGACGAAAGGGGTGTGGGGGAAGCCTGGAGAGAACAAAGGTCTCGCAAAACAGGGCATCGAAGTCGACCGCACCCCCCCCTTTTTCCCTGCACCGGGATTCTGCAGAGCACCGCAACATGCAGACTTGGCCGGCTACAGAAACCGAGCTAGCAATCTGAGGATGCTTGGCGCCACGAGACGCTGGTTGCTTGGCTTGCTGCATGACAAAACGGCAAACGAGAGAGAGGAGAGAGGCTCGCAAGACGCCACAGTGTCGCAGGCAGCCGAAAGGGGCGAGGACAGGCCATGAAAGGGGAGTCTAGAACGAGGCATCGGCCTTGGAATGCGGTCTCCAGCAATGCTCACCCCTCCTCTGCATCTCAGCTGGCTAGTGTGGGCGGAAATGAGGGCGGAAGTGGGCTCCATGCTGGCGCGTGCTCGCTCCGCTGCTGGGCCCGTCTGAGCTTTATTTCGGTGGCCTGCGGGAAGAGCCAGTGGTGCACCCGAGCAGCCGGCGAGCCAAGACGACTGGACAGCCCACAGCGTCGAATGCCAGGGCTGTACGGAGTAAAATATCGTATTATTGGCTTTGGCTCGCCACCAGTTTGAGCCGCACTCCTTCCTCTGAAGACACACCCTCCTCAGCTGACGCGCCCCCCAAATCCTGATGGAGCTCTGCCGCCCCCTTCTTGCCGACTGCCTGCATCCGGACGCAGCGGGCCAGCATTCAGGCTTCCTTCCTTCGTCGAACCGTCCTGTGCTCGTGACGGGCGAGAGAAAGGATGCGCAGCCCTGCTGAGAGTCTCGGAGGAGCGAGGATCGAGAGAGATGACGGGGAGATGACGGACAATCACGTCGAGTGCATCCTGCGAAAGAAATGTCGATCCGTCAGATGCACCAAGCCCACCACACCTCCCCATAGGCGTTGTGCGTCGCTCAGTGCCATGTGTCTCGCCGCCCGCAGAACCGTGCGTCGAAGGCCCTGTGCCACGACCATCACACTTTGTGCACCGTTTCGTCAGCACCTGGGCCTCGTCGTGCCGGGCGCTAGCGTCAATAGCATCCGCTAGCCTAAGCATGAAGAAACAGACCTCTGCGTATTTTGCGGCCGATAGCTTCTGTCGATGCAGGCTTTGGGGATGGCTTTCCGGGGAAAAGGGAGGGGGGTTGTGCTGTGTTTTGCCGGCGCAGGGGCGCATACCACGGACCCGAGAACTAACAAAAAGAGGCATTCGATTATTTAAAGCCAACAGAGCACGGCTTCCTGCATTATGACGGTTGACTACAGTATATCAAGGTGCCCCCTTCGCTTCTCCGCCCCCGACCCAAACGGTAGCTATTCAACGTTGTGGCAGAACCACGGCATCATCGCGCCCGCACTACTTGCAAGATACTGCATTTTTGCGTGTTAGTTGAAGATACGGAAGGTGCGCATCGTACCACTGCAGCTGCACGCGATTGCTTCTAGAAGGAAACAGCGATGCACTCTAAGATACATTAGCATCGGCCTACGGAGTACATAAGAAAGCGGCATCATGTCTACGAGTATTACATGGTCGTCGATAGGCTGCTGGCAATCTATGCTTTCAGAAACAGTCTCTCCATGCGGATTTGCTTACGAGTACATACGGAACTCAGCGTTTGGCTTTGTCCACGGCGCAACCGCGGAGACGAGCATGTCTTACTTCGCTGCTTCTCATTCGCACCTTCCACTTGCTCCTGCTCCACCTCCATCAGGTAATCAATGTGGGCAACGAGTTCGCACGCTGCGTTCTCTCTGCACGGTAAGAACGACCGCCCGATAACAAGCGCGTCTTTCACATGCCGGGGATAACGAATCGCGGGGGGGCGAATTTGACCAGCTGAAGCAGGACCAGCAGAATGCTCACTTGCTCCACCGCGGCACAAAAGAAAACAAGATACTCATCATACCCGCAAAAATGTGGTGCGAGAGCTCTCGCTCCAGCGGTTGGGCGCGGGGAAAGCAGGCCGGGGCCTAGAAACATGCACGCGGAGTTGGAGCCAGGCGCACATTTGCAGCGGCTCCACTTTGCTCTTTCTGCGCGCATGCCAACCCGCTCCTGGCATAGGGGGAGAATCACAAGCCGAGCTTCAATGCAGCCGAGCACTTTGCCGTCATCGCTTCGGTTTTTCTAGCTACCGAAAGACGACAAAACCTAACAGCGAAAACACAACGTTGGCCTCCCTCTCAAGTACATCCTCGCCGATAGAAGCAGACGGCGATTCATTTACCTCGCTTTCGGATTCCTATTGATTGTCCTTCCTGTGACGCCGCGACTTGCCGCCGGTTTCCCGTTTTGCCGAGCTTGTGCGTGACCGTCATCGATTCGCGCTTGCGGCGTACGACTCTTGCCGGTCGCAGGCCCTCAACAGCGCCTTGTCGCCCTGCCCTCTTCTCCCTCCAATTACCGATACACCACCCCTCGCCATGCCCGTCCCATCCCAGATCGAAAGTTCGCTCGCAGGGCTCAAGGTAAGACTACATCCAAGAACCGGAGAAGCACGCAATACGGGCGGAGAGTACTGTCGGTCGAGGCCGTCGCGCAGACCCGCAATCGGGGTGCTCGTGGACCCGGACCACGCATATCGAGGTCGCCGCCACAGCTGGAGGAACGGGGGAACTTGTAGGAGCACGCCCGGGCTAACCTCCGCCTTCTAGGCTGCCGCCGAGCGCATTGCCCTCGACCCGCGTTACCATGACATCCTCGTCCTCCTCAAAGCCGCGCGCAATGGTGCTGTCTACGGGTCGAAAGTGCGGTTTCCGCATGCGCTTGTGTATGACACTATCCCTCTGCGTTTCCGGCGCGCCTTTCGATGCGCCGCGTTATAATGGATGCTTGGGCAGTGCATAGCTAACCCTTATGCTTGCGGCTAGGATGGTTTTTCTCTTCCGGTCTGGAACGTACGTTCGATCTCTTCCACTCACGCGGGCTCTCCTCAGTCGCTTCTTGCCGCTAACACCGTCCCAGCTTCCGTGAAAAGGTCGGCCTCGTCTTCCGCGCCACGCGCACTCACGCCAGCAACCTGGCCCGCTTCGCCGTCGTTTTCAAGACAACCTGCATGGCATTAAAGTATCTCGCAGACGGGAAGGAGGGTGCGTCTCAGGAATAACCCTCCGCAGTGGCCGCTTCCTATGTCATGTGATGCTAACAGCGCTCCTCTCTGCCCCTAGGTCCCTACGACAGTTTCCTAGCAGGTCTGGTCGGCGGCTACCTCGTCTTCGGCGGCCGGTCCCGGCGGTCTGGTAAGATCAGCTCCATCAACATGCAAATCTGCGTTTACGTGTTCGCACGCGTGATTCTGGCCCTGGCCAAGCTGTCAGTAAAGCCCGGCGTGGGCTTGCCTATTGTGTCGCAGCCCGAGCTGTCGCAGCGCATCAGCTACTATGCCTGGCCCGCATTTGCCGCCGGCAGCTGGGCCATGGTGATGCACTTATTCCGGTACCACGATGTCGAGATCCAGTCGAGTCTGCGTAACAGCATGAACTATATCTACGTGCAGAGCGAGCACTGGGACAGCCTGCGGACGCTAATCTGGCACAACAAATGAGCTGCGACGCAGTTCCAAGGCATACGAAGGATTTGAATATATATGTATATGGAGAGGTGTTTGCGGTGGTCGTTTTTGCTTTCCACTTGTTCTCCCTTTTGCATGGCAAAGACCGAAGGTATTTGGTATATTACTAGCATTTTCCCTGTTTTTGATTTCCCCCCCTTTTCCTTCTTATCCTGTGTCTATATTTCTCCTGCACCTCTGGGGAACCTGGGCGTTTAGATGGTTTGCTATCCCATTTTCTGCGTTGGCTAGAATGGAGGCTTTTTGTTTGCCGAAACTCTCGCGCCGAGATTCACTGTTACTTACTATTCATAAACTTTTTTGGGTATTATACATTTAAAAAAACTGTTTGTACATCTTGGCCGTTTCTTGACCGATCGAGAACCAATTCACTCACAAGTGCTTCCACCCGTTCTGCCACATGATCTGCATTTCGTTAATCAGACAGACGGCGCCCGGTTCGTTCCGTGGTGGTTCTCCCGCCGGCGTCTCCTCGCGCCACCGTCGCAGCCGGGTCAGCACCGCCTGGCTTTCTAGCACAAACTGCACCTGACTCTTGGCTCGCTCCCACCGGTTGGCCCACACGCCACGCACGGCTGCTGCCGCACCCGGGAACGTCGAGCGCCGGACTTGTTCGTACACCGGCACGCTGTATGCGACGCGAACGTTGGGGTTGAGCCAGACGCCAATGTTCTTGTCGGCATCGCCGTCCCTTCCACCCGAATTAATGTCCGAAAATCCAGACAGCGGGTTATCGGCATGGATCAGGCAGCACTCGCTAGCCTCGAGATGGAACTCGGCCAGGCTGTCGTCGACGCCGCGGAAGAGGAGGGGGTGGGCTGCGTTGGGGCTCTTTTTGCCACCAGAGGCCTGAGCTTCGCTCATATCGTAGAACGGCTGAGCGTCAAACACCACCATGCCATTCCAGCAAGACTGCACGCGAACAGGGCGACCGGCGCGTACATCCGCTCGTGCATCTGCGGACCGGAACCATGGCCAATGGGGCGAGACAGTTTTATCACCGCTCGCATCTCGAAGCGCAAAGGTGTCGTAGTAGAGGGGGTACGTTTTGAAATCCACGGCGCAGGCAGCGGCGTAGTGGCCACCGCGTGTGTCGAGAAGCGTGAGGACATCGGCGGTCTAAAGGGCGGAAGATGAAGTTAGCAACCGGTTTTCATTACCCAAAAGCCGCAAGCTTAGAAGAGAGACTCACATCAAATGCAACATCGTTGATCCAGAGGATCCGGTCAAACCGCCGCCCGCCCCCACCGGTCTTAGCAGCTTCCGCTAGAAGCGGCGCCATTGCCTGGTTGCGCACCCGCGCCAGGTAGGGGATCCGGCGCAGTGCATAATGCCCTTCTTCGGCATGCCAAATCCAGCCGGGCCGGTCGGCTGCAGGTGTCTCGGGCTCCGGCCAGGCAAACAACTCGTCCAGCTGCTGCCAGACGGTAGAGCCTAAATCAATGGTGTGGTCGACGCTGCGGGCTACAAGCTGGGTCTGCAAGTCGAGCAGGGCTTCTTTGGTATTGTCTTGGGAGCCGGACTCGACGGCCGATACGTAGACGTTTTCGGGGCCTAAATAGTCGACGAGGCGGACGAGGTTCTCGACCCACGCGGCGCGGAGGATGTTCTCGGTGTTGCGATGCACCGACACGATGAACACGGAGGTGTTTGTGCGCCCCGACGGATGGGAGCTATCATGCGAGATAGGGGCGCCGTCTGCTAAACCATCTGCCACGGCCGCTCGTACCGTAGGGTTCCGACTCCTCAGAATGCGCCATGCATCAAGCAAAAACAGCACCAGCAGCGTCCAGAGAAGCGGCCGCTGGTAGGTGCGCGAGCGACGGCGCAGCAGCCGCAAACGGAAGAGCATGGGAAGGAGGAGCGGGGATGTCGGATGGATCGCTCGGTCCGGAGAAGAGAAGAAGTAAAGACGACGGAGGTTATGAAGGAAGTCGTCGAAGACAGAACAAGGGCGGCATTCTCGAAAGCGGGTGGAGGAGAGGGACGGGTGCGACGGGGAGGTGCAGAAGACGCCGTTCGCCGGATGGGACTAGAGAGAAAGAGAATTCAATTCATCAAACCGACACACTCGGAAGATACGGTGCAGTGGGAAATATGTGATTCGCGTTTGCGTCTTTGGCCGACTCACGTCAAAAGTGTGAGGCTGAGCTCCAGTAGGGAAGGATCGCGCTGAAATAAAAATAGTGCCCTTTCATAATCCGTAACAGTGCTGGCTCTTGGCTGACCCGCCAATCTAACGCGCTGCTGGATACGCTAAGAATACGGAGGGTTGTTCGCCCTCCATTCTTTGACGGCGTCACCCTTTCCCAAGACGTGGTCTACTTGCTCTACAGAGTTCCGTTCAGATCACGACTTTGACGAATATTTTTCTTTCGCTCCGACTTGATCCATACACATCCAATACTCCGTACCGAAATGCCCATCTACGAGTACATTTAGACTTATCTGCGTCGCTCGAGCAAGAGTTCAACGTATAATTGGCCTGTTGGTGGCCTTGTCGAAATATGAAAATAAGCAAGATAACTTATGTAAGTACACATGCGCACAGGGCGATGTTGCAAAATATAAAAGGCCGATCCCCCCTTCTTAATAACGGCTTAAGTCGCATTGATCGCGTGGTATCTTATTTTCTCTCCAGTTTGTTTCTTCGCCTCCAGTCCCAATACACATACAACAGGCGTAGCCACAAGGTTATACGGTACTGTGAAACAGCAAAAAAATGACAAAAGAAAGCAAAGGCGTCGGATAGCAGCCGCCACGCCGACCGACGATGGGTACTGCGGCCTTGTCTGGGCGCAACAGTCAAAATTAACAAAGATGAATAAAAGAAAAGAAGGGCTAATGCCATGGGTAAAGAAAAAAACCTCGCCAAACGACCCTCTCAATATTCGTTCCATATACTGAGACCCATTTTCAGAGACAGATAGACGCACAGGTAGAGGGAAAGCGTTCGAACACGCAGAACGCCGTATTAATACAAAGAAGACTTCGAACTAGAAAGCCGCTCTCTGCCTTTGCGACAAAAGAAAAAGGACTGACAACCGCTATGGTTCGTGACTCGGGTCCAGGAACCTAAAAACGGTCCGGTTGCCGAAACCCGTTCACCCGTGATTGGTCGTACTGGACGCCCGTCATGGATTCAGGCGGTGGAGGCTGTGATACAGTAGGTGGTGGCAAGCCGCCGCTGAGAGAACGCAAAGGCGGCAGCTCTGGGCGTGATGCCTGTGATCCTCTTGAGAATGGGTCAGACATCCCCGAAGGGCCTTGTGCTGAGCCCAGCCCGCCGTTGGTTTGTAAACTCGCCATATCCGCACGAAGTTGTTGATTCTCCATGCGCAGTGCATGCAGCTCATTCTTAATGACGGCCAAGTCACTGCTCACGTTGGCTGAATGCTGTGTTGCAGCACGGAGATTGTCCTGTAGCCGCTGGTGCTCGGTGATAGCTGTGAACCAATTAGCAATTGTTGCCACTAAACACAGACTTGAAACCAATTTCGGCTTTCAGGAATATCAATCCACCCACCTTTGGTCAGGATCTCCCACTTAGAAGCCTTCGAGCCTCGTTCTTGCGGCATAAGATCGCGTAGCTGCTCAAACAACTCCTTCATCTCAGTTCGACGTTTTCGCTCAGCCAACTTGTGACTAATACGCAATTCGGGGGTCCGGCTATATGGCTGCGAGCCGGTGTGAGTGCTGCCGGTCTCGTCCTGAAGGTCATCCAACTGCTTATGCTGTAGGGCGTGGTGGTGTGTAGTCGGGAACTCTCCAGATGCGCTTGATAGACGTTGACTTGTATGGTAATCAACTACGCCATTTGGACCGACAGGACCTGGTGTCCCCGATGATGGCTCATCAAAGCGGCGCTGTCCTGATGGCAGACGCGACTCCGTTGTGAATTGACTGCTGGCTAGCGAGTCCGCGATGCTGCTCCGGCGTGAGTCAATCAAAGACTGGCTGGCAGCCGACGGCAGACGCTGAATCTCTTCTTCGGGAAACGCCCATGCCTGGCCCTTGGTGGGCTCGGCAGCTCGAGCGATCTGGCTAGTAGCAGGCCCCGTAATAGCCGGAGCGGTACGCACAATCTTCGACTGTCCGTCAGGGTTACGATCGGCACTCGGCTGGTAGCCATTGGATATACGGTGGATTGACAAGCTGTCCAACCCTGTGCGTGGTTGGCGCTGCTGCTGTGCCTGGTAGATGTTGTGGATTGACGTCGTGGAATGGTTGTGGGTCGCATACGGTGAGCTGCCTCCGAGGCGTAAATCACCGATTCCCTGGTTGATGCGGCTATCAACACTTTCCCGTCGAGACATGGAGTCGTATTCGACAGCAGCTGCAAAAGTAGCACTGTTGGGCGCCGATTCCAGAGACTGTGGGCGTTCGGCGGTAAGCCGTCGCAAATCACCACTGCTGGGCGTAGTTGGTGAGACGATAGAGGCCACACTCATACTGCTCGTGGTCGGAGAGATGAGCGGCTGGGGTAGAAGGTGTCCCGTGCTTATTGGAGAGGGAGTCTTGTCCAGCTGGGAGGAGGCAGACCGAAAGAAGTTTGAAGAGACAGAACACGTAGACGGGGGCCCAGCGGAACCAATACCGGCACAAGAAGCTGCAGATGTGTCTAACCAGGCGCAAGGAGCATGTTAGCTTCAAAACCTTCTATTGAGAACCATTGACCAGTAAAAATCAGGCGAGGGAAGACGAACGCTTGCTAGAAGCATCAGTACTTGAATAGTATGCCGAATCTCTGTTCATGTCGGGAGAATTAAGCACGCCCGCCAGGCCGGCAGGCAGCTTTTGGGTTGCAACTGCTTGTTGCTCCATGACTCGCCGAATGTGTAAAGATTGAAGAGCTCGTTCAAAGGACAATAGAATGCAAGGAGGCGGCAGGTAAGTATGATCGGTAGTTTAGAAACAGATGAACCTGCAGAAAGTGGGATTTGTGGTCGTTCGGGCCCTAGGTTGCTGTCAATGAAGTGCGAGTCGAAGGGAAGATACTGGGTGCTTCGAGGCCTTGAACAGCTGCTAAAATCGAGAGGTTGAAAACACTAGTTGGCCACGAGGATTGTACAGAGGAAATGACGGAGAGATCAAATAGAAACAATGCTTTCAGTCAAGAAGCGTCCTCCAACTTGACGAACCAACTGAGGGCGCTCAATGCTGCTGCTTTTAACCCAAGTTTGATGTCTCGTGTCTCTGCTTTCGGCGCCTTTCTATCGCCACTTCCTGCCTCTCTGTCACGAGTGCACGCGACGGTTACACGAAGTAAAGGATTGCTTCGCTTAGACAGAAAGTAGAGGCCACGAAAGATCAAGCACACAATGCACACAATGCACAAGCAGGGGCCGCCTCAATGGGTCAAGTCTCGGGAGCGCAAATAGAGCCAATGCCAGACTCCTGCGAAAGCTGAAGCTGGGTCGCCGACGACAGTCGATGGGTTCATAGACACAAGCGTGTGGACTGAGTTCCGAGGCCTGAGGTAGCGCGAGACGGTCGTTTAAGGGATTGGGAGAAGTCGAGGTACAGAAAAAACGAAAGCAAACGAGAGAAAAAGAAGACGGTGCGCTCTGGCAATTGGATTGACGGAGGCTTCGTTGTAGGGGCTGAGGCGATTCGTTCGCGGGGAAGATCGCGAAGAGTAACAGAGTGGGCCCTCTCGTGCCTTGTCGTAGGGGTGGACAGGCAGCAGAAGACAACAAAGGAGAAGACGCAGTTAAGTCGCAAGAGGCGAAGTCGAGAAGCTCGAGATTCGAGAATCGGTCGAGAAAGGATTGTGGGAAAGGGGAGCACAAGGGGGCAAAAGGAGCGAGGGCCTTCGCCTTGAGAATATCAGACCATGAGAAGGCAGGTGGACTCGGAATGTAGAAGAAGACAAAAAAAAGGAGAGCAGCTAAGCAAGACGCCAATCAATGGGTAGAGGGTAGGAGGAGGGAGGAAGAATACAATAGAGAGTAGGAAAGGAGGGGAAAGGGGGGAATAGGAAAAGGGAAAGGGGAAAAGAGACTGTGTAGATACTATAAAGCAATCCAAAAAGGAGAGACCCGGCCAGAGATAGACGAAGAGGGCTGGGGTGGAAAAGAGACGAAAGAAACTTGCAGAGACACGAGTGAAAGGGAAGGAGGGAAGTTAATCTAGCGAACCATTCGGTCCCCGGACGAAGCGCATGGCAGACCAGGCAAGAAGCGTGTTGGTGTGGGTGTACTTTTGACCAGGGGGGGGGCGTGATAGTGGAGTAGGAAAGGTAAAGGTGTGCGGAAAGAAGAGGAGAGTGGGAGGGGAAACAACGATGGACTAGGGAAGGAGAAGAGATTGTCGAGACCATGGATTAGCACCAATTGCGTGGGACACCAATGGGGAAGAGATAGGCAACAGAATGGAAAGAGCAACCAGCAGCGACGATGCGCTTTCCCATGTACCTCCGAGTACGAGAGCGCGCACGAGGTACAGAACGGTACATACGAATCAGAAACAATGCAGGCGAGACACGCTAAACAGAGCCATAGGGAGGGTAGAAACAGGTGTAAGCTAACAAATGCAAAAGAAAGGAAGGAAACGCGAAAGAGCAAGGAAAGAGGAGACCCGAGGAAGGAACAGCCGGCCGCCGCTAGGGATGGAAGGCCAGCACGTTTTTTTTTCGTTTTGCCACCGAGGGAAAGAAAGGAAAAGGGGGTGCCGCCAAGGACGGGCAGGGGCCAAAAAATAAATTGGGGGGGAAGGGCAGCTGTAGCGACTCGGTAAGGGACTAAAAGAGGGTCTGCGCCGCAGCGCATAGGGTGCGGGCGTGTGCAGCGAATAAAAAGTACGCACACGTGTGGCCGCTTTCACGTGATGTGGCCGCGACGCGGCGTGGGAGACCTTTGCACGAACAACCAAAGGGAAGAGCAAGGTGACGGGCGAGATTGCACTGAAAATACGTCGTAATAATGCGTATCAATTACTCGTACTCCGTACAAGGCAAGAGGGAATGTTGTGCCGTCAACATTGCGGGTACTTGTGCCTCGCCCTTTCCCACTTGTCACTTTCGGGCGTCCTTACTCACAGTGATCGCCGCGTGGCAAAGCGGAAAATAAAATGGCAGACGGAAACGAAAAGGGCACGTTATTATTTGAATTAGCGTCCACCGTTCCCACTATTCCTCTACCACCATGCTGCAACTTCTACGGAATACGCTCCCCCATACCTGTGCGCAAGATACATCAGCCGATTAAGCTGCTCCTGGGAGACTACTTGTACTGACGCAACGGAAGGCACGCCTGGGGAACGAAACCACAAAACAGAAGAGGGGAAAGCTCGAAGCCGGTACGGCACAGCGCGTTCATACGTTACTGTCGCTTTGGTAGCAACAGGCCAGCACGCCCGCCTTACCCTAACAGGCCTCGCCAACACGCACCGTTTCCACGCTAAGACGCGCGCCCCAAAGGCCAGGCCACGCCGCGGCCACGGCCAGCCACTCTCCGCTGGAGCCAAGTTGCAGCACTACACGAACGACTACGGAGTAGACTTCGCCAGTTGCGAGCGAAATAGAGGAATCGGGGGATGGAGAGGCGCTAACAGGTCGAGAGAAAAATGCTGAGAACGGACGCACTGCGTGCGAAGAGAGATAAGATGCGCACACATTCGGGCATCGCGCCATTCCGACAGACGGCGGGAAAGGTCAGTCCGAGAGAGGCACGGCTGTGAGAGACAGAAGGGCGTCACAGGGGACTCGACGCGACGGCGTATCACACTGCCGCTGACGAGCACAATCCAGAGCAACCCCAGGAGGCAACCTCATTTAAAACCACAGAGAGAGTATCACCGAGGGCTGAGCAGACAAAATCGATCGGCGGCGTCAGGGTGCGTTCTCCCTCACGCCCTGTGAGAAAACAGAAAGAAGTGGGTCTTCCTTTGCAGCTGTTCCCCGAGCGGTTCTTGGGCGGATGTACTTCGAAGCCCAAGTCGATCCAAATAGGACGAATCAAGAAAGCAAACAAGCCGCCTCCTCCCGCGAAACGGCAAAGAAGACCTCCGGGCAAGCCCTTGAGATACAGCCGGGGAAACAGAGGCCAGAAACAAATAGGAGACCAGGGGGTTTGGCCGGGACAGGCCAGCTTGCGGTGCCGCAGCAAAAGACGAGGACTCTTTCATCGCGGCTTGGTCTGGTGCAGCCTGGCATCATCTGCCATTGTTGCCAAGGGGGTCATTGCTATCATACGCAACACGCTGGACACAGAGACTGCTCCGTACTACACACGACTTTGGCTTGATGGCAGAAACAGAGCGCGCAGCAACGGTCCTATGTGTCTTCCATTCCGTCTTCTTGGTTTCTCCATGTTACGGAGCATGGCTCCAATGCATCTCCGCCTCTAATCTATTTCAGAATAGATTAAGACCCATTCGGCCAAGGACGCAGGCCTCGAACCAGCGACAGCTAGCTTGGTGCCTCCTCGCGTCGACTAGGGACCAAGGCCATGTCGCGGTGCGTTAGAGCTCACAGTATTACTCTACGAGTTCCTGGGGCTTGCAGACGGTCTGCGGCGGGTACGAGCACCGCATGAGAGGCAGGCGCTTCTTCCCCATCCGCCTCACCCTTATTGGTACTGTGTGACGCCCGCAGCCCAAAGCCATGTGCCAGATTGATGGCCTGGCCATGACAAGATGGAAAGCTGAACTACAGAAGTAAAGTAAGGAGGGCGTGGCTTACGGCTAAAGACGTTTGCTGCCCGCAGGTGCAGCTGTGGTGAGTCGTTTGTCTCTCCTCCATTCCCCCCGGGGGGGGGGGGGGGGGGGGGGGGGGCCCACCAAAAAAAAAAAAAAACAAAGGGCCGAAGAGAAACAAGATGTCCCCCGGCAGGGAAAAACGTAGC
>WNYD01000008.1:0-184381 GCA_021396205.1 Sporothrix brunneoviolacea | reverse complement strand
TACCCTAAAATCCGTTTGCGGCCCGGCGGGCGCCGGGGGGGGTGGTTTTTGGCGCCCCCCCCCCCCCCGGGGGGGGGGGGGGGGGGGGGGGGGGACCAGGAGCAAAGAAAAAAACGACGGGAGCGAATCGGCAGTGTCTGAGCGCCTGCAGGGAATCTCGTTCTCCGAAAGGCGATTTGCATCGACCCCAGATCGATCGATATTATTCATTTGATCGCAAACTCTCGCCTCCGGCCTCGAACTGCTTGATTGGGGTGGGCTCGATCTTCGAGGTCCTCAATCTCATGGATTGCCAAAGACATCCCATGCGATGAGAGCGAAAAGGCGGAAACAGACGGCGCAGAGCACGACCCGTGAACGAGAGCGAAGAAACCCCGAACTGAGACCTCCAATCTCCACGATCCGACCCCCCTTGGGCCTCTCCTTGCGTTATGGCGGTTCGTTCAGAATTTCGGGTGCGAACGCTCCCCTTCTTCCTCTGTTGTTTTCCTTGTCGTCCTGTTCTCCACGTGTAATGCAGGCCTGTCCTTCTTAATTTTAATTCCATATGCCCTTTCTCATTTCGCTATTGAAACCTGCAGAATGCACGTGTTTGCCCAGACGCCGCATTCCCTCGAGCCCCCTTTTGTCGAGAAGCGATTGTTCTGGTGCCTTGTGCCGTGCACTCTGCTCCATTTTTTTATACATTCAGGCATATCACGCACGCAAACATGTATTTGCGCTTTATTCTTATTTTGTTTTATGTCCTTTTCTCCTCGTGGCAGAAGTCTCCACCCGCCCATCACCATAATATGCATGCATAGATGCACTCATGTTGTATGCATATGCCGCAGTATGGTGTCATTATTACTTTACGCGTTGTGGCCCTCTGCTTTTCACACTATACGAAAAGATACATGATGAACGCAAATGGTTTACGGAGTATGCTGCAATAATCATATGCCACCCATCTCAACCTGAAATTCAAAGAGCAACCACATGGGACTACGGAGTACTCCGTACGATCAATACCGGCCGGCTAGGCCATCAACCGCCTTTTTTCTTGGCTTCTTGTCAAGTCCCATGGTTGGCCAACCCTCGGTTCCCTTCACAATGGCCCGGAGGGCATTTCTGGGACTGGATTCCCCCTCTCCAAGGGGAAAGGGGACTCCACTGTCTTGCGCGCATGCCACCTCTTTTACTTCATGTTTTGGGGTGTACTTCGTACGAGTATATGCCAACATGCAGGGAAGTGACACACTTATTTCGTGTGCGCAGGTTCGTCCGCCCGGATGCCCAAGATGCAATCATAGTTCATGTAATTAAGGTACAATCCGAAGCATACGCTTCCTATTGCTCCAGACTCCGTACGGAGTACACAGTGAAGATCCCCCACCCCTTTTCAAGGCCTTTCCTCTTGTGCTGCATGCAGACAAAACCTTTGCGCCGTTCACCGTCTTCAACCAGGGCCAGGTCAACGGAGAAGGCCACTAAAGCTGACCCTAACCAGCGTGATTTGAGGCGAGGGATATAGAAGAAGAATTGAAGAATAAGCCCTCCCTCGTGCGTCCACGAGTCTCTACGGAGTATTACTTGTGATGTACAAGAAGATGACGGCGCTGATCTATTTTCAACATTCTGTCGTATCGTTCTCTGTCAAAACTGTTATGCTGCTTCTTCATCGGCTAACCGATTCCTAGGAAGACTAGCGAAAAACAAGTTACTTTCAACACCTGTGCATCCCATTTCCACCCCTTTCTATTCCACTCTCCGGTATTACTCCGTACATACTACGACGGAGAGCTTCCGGGGAACCATCCGCTGGCCGATGCCAAGCCCCTTTTCCCACCCCCAGTCCTGGATCTTGCAGCTCCGCACTATCACATAAAAAACATCAATACGGAGCAATTGCGGATTAGTCTCGAATTATTTGCAGGCTGTAGTTACCCCTTGTCACTGGATCTAGTATAAAAGTACTCCGTACAGCAGGTCCATGTACTACTCCTATGGAGTACTCCGTATATTGACGCATTCGCATACTCGTAGTAGCTCCACGCCTCCCATCCTTCCACTGTAATCCCCTGGTATCTTACGGAGTATTCTTGTAATAATCGGAGGCTTCGTTCTTGTGGCAATAGGAGTACTTCGTCGTAATACGGAGTAATACGCCCTCCAGGACCATGCAAGACATTGAGCTCGTCTCGCTAAACGCCCTATTTCTTTCCCACCCCTCTACCTCCACAAGCAAAATTCCACTTGCAGGACTCGCTATGGCATATGTGTACGGAGTATTAATGTTCTTTATATTTGTGCTGTTTTACGTTGCCTTCTATGATCAAGACACTTTGTGTTTTATACGCAGCACTGCAACTTTTCTTGTGGTTTTCCTTCCCAGCTCTCTGCTCCGTCCTGGGTTGGGAAGGACCACCCATACCGGGTGCTTTTTCTCCGACCGAGCGCGTGTCTCCGGCCACAGAATTGCTGTGGCACGGCGGGCAGTCGCATGTAGATAGCGAGTCCTTCATTTTACCCACCTGGCTAGACGTGGCACAATCTCGCTCGGCGAAAATACGACGGTGTGCACAAATAATACGATGCCTTCAATGCCCACTTCGCCGTGTATTTTTTCTTCTTCTTCCTATTCGTCCTTGTGCTTGTCCTTCCCAAACTGAGCCGACTTTGGCACGCCGTAGCACTCGTAATACACAGTGATACGCTTCCAGAGAAATGTAAGATATCTCACCAGTCGCATTACACGGGGCCCAGATGTCCGCGAGCATCCCAGCGCGTTGTGATCACCACAATACTCGCCGCATCTGTAATCCCACACCCCTGTCAAAAGGTGCATCAATGTCCCGCAGGTACCTCGTCCCATGTCTGCCCCTCCAGTCCCTCTTATTCACGAGTTCGGGTCCTCGGATTTCTTGCTTCATCACGCCCTCCTCCACGTAAGATAAATCAGTTTACCATCTACTCCGTAGCTGGGAGACGCATTGCGGCGGCGTGAATGTGGAGTAATCACCAAAAGGCTCAACCAATACCGATAGCGCCGCCGAATTCATGGGCGCAAATCATCGCTTGTGTTAAATCAAAATAACAATGCAAGCACTTTGTGAAGGTTTAGAGGAAGATGCAAAGCAAATTCCCGCCCTCAATACTCCGTACAAAACGACAGTCACCATCCCTCTGTGTAATATCGTACGAGTAATAACTCTGGTAGACTCGAGGTAAAATGGACAATTCGAGCAAAGTAAACACAAAGCAGCCGGGAAAGAGAACAGAGGCAAGAAAAAGCAAATCAAAAGAGGCGGGGGGTAATAGGAGCACGACATAGAGCCCTGCACAGAGGGATTCGCGCTCTCGCCCTGCAATGGCAAAACTGTCAAAACAGGGGCGTGCCGTAGCGCTGGTATTTCACCTGGCCACCACGCGCCCATGTCAAGCATGCAGGCCATTCATGTCTCTCGTCGTCTCCCGTTGACCACCCGGACTGTTGTCGCATCCCTCGCTTCTCGTTTTTGGACAAATCACGGAAGAGGTCTCGTGCAGGTACCTGGGCCAAGAAGAAGGTCGTCCAAGACAAGACAAGGAAAATGGCACAGCGGGTTTCTCAGCCAAGCCAGCTGCTTCTCCATATACGGAGTAATACGATACGTAGCCATGATCACCTGGCGGGTTTTTTTGGGGGAAGGGGGGGAATATTTCCAGCCCTTGCTGCCCCTTCACGCAAATCGACTCTCCGGCATTGCTCTTTTTTCTGAGACAACATCTCTCGCCACCCAGTTAGGCCAGACCATATTCCTTGCTTTTCTTTTTCTTCTGAAGAAGTGGGCAAATTCACAAGTCCTTGGCAGTACAAGAGACCCTTCGCAGGTGAAGGGCGCAGAAAAGACACAGAGAAGGAGGCCCGGCAGGTGGAAAAAATATGGTCATAAATATGTTGTCGGCAATCACAGATCTCCAACCATTGACCATCCCCGGTCTTCATTTGTGAATTACACCCTACGAGTACAGGGTAAGACAAAGGGATACGTCGGTCTGGCGATACAGGTGTTTGCGAGTCTTACAAATGCTACTATGTACAGAGCATTATGGCTCCCCCCTTGTATCCCACGTTGTATCGTATTTTCTATTTCTTTCTTGTTTCTCCCCACAACATCCAAGACTCTGGCAAGCCGCCCTTTCGTATTGCTTTGAGTTGGTCTTGGGAAAACGGGGCTCCATGCCTCTCCCTCGGCCATCATCGATCTGGCGCAGAATGTATCCTAATACGCGACAAATCCTTTCCAAGCAGGTGGTCCCAAATTGCACTTCTGCACAGAACGATGCGCCCAGACAACGCCAGCCTTTCTGCACGCGAGCCATTTTTGGTGTATTTCCAGGCCGATCCCTCGAAAGTCGACCCAATTACTCGTGGCCCCACAGCTCCACGGGCCGACACTCGTTAGCCTCGTCGATCTGATTTTCCTTTCCGCTCTTCTTCCCACCCTACGAAGAATCTCGCAAGCTCTCTTCGTTTCTGTTCTCTCGCTTTTGTCCCGGTTCCCGCGTTACCTCGTAGCCGGTTAACGGACTGCGTGCCTAGGTTTGCCTTTCACACAGCTCTACCGACGAGCATGGGTTACGGTGTGGGAAGCCATAATTCCAAATTGTAAAGATAGGGCGTCTGTCTTTCTTTTTCAAAACCAAGAGCGACTGTTTCGACCGGCCATTTTCCCATTGTCTCGGAACTACTCTCTGAATCAACTTTCATCTCGGCAAACAGGCCACTGTGGCTAGTAGGCGATCTCAACCAAAACAAAATCCTGGCTTTTCTTCCTCTTCCGAGTTCTTCAAAATGCTTGCTCCAGAAATTGCTTTTATGGATGCACTCGAATAAGCGTGTTCTGGAACGGATCCGCCATGTTGTATGGCTTCCTCCATCTCGACGTTTTCCTAGGCTTGTACGGAGTAACATCACAGCTATAACACTCCACGATCTTTTCGCGCATAGCAGGCGCTGGTGAGAGGTAGCATATACTCTTTCGGCCTCTTGGGGATCCGACTCGCCCGACGTCTGACGTACCTCGTCGTTCTCCATGTTCTTCCCCCAACAAGTACCATGCTTGTAAATGAAGAAGGGCCATTAATACCCGGAGACGACATGCAGCCTGTTTGGTGCTACGTATAAACGCCTTTTGTGGTGCGTGCTTCTGAATCTCGAACGCTGCCTTCTTATCAATGATTACGACACGCCCTATTTGCACGAGTGTGCCTTGAAAGACTACGTCGAGTGGCGGGTGTCCTCCGATGCGCATCTGTCGCTCGGTACCGGTCCCATTGACTGGGGCCTTCCCGTAGCGCTACCTCTTCCAGTTCCATTCGGCTTTCTCGTTTGCTTTCGTGGCTTCAATAGTCTATGTAGACCATAGAATGCTCGCCAATCTTATTAGAAGAGTAAAGCTATTCTGTTTTTTTATAAAATATTGCGGTGAAGAATGACAAAAATCAAAGCGGGATAGGTGAAGAACAAAGACTGCAGAAGTTCAGTCCACACGACATGCCCGCCAGATAGTTGACTGCAGAGAGCCAGAAGAAAGTCGAACTTGAACAGATTGGAGGCCGCACAAAGCAAACTTCCTAGTGATAAAAAATGGAAGAAAACAAAGCTGCGCGTGTATTTATCGGTTTTTACATATATGCTCAAATAATGCAGAAAGGAGAAAGAGCTGCCTCAACGCATAGCTTCGTCTATGAAGCCTTTCTCGCCGTCGTCGCTACCACCCTCGCGGCTCCTAAAGTCCAGAACCACAGAAAACACAATCGTCGGACGGCAGAGCTGCTTCAGATACGGGCCCAAGATGGACCCGAACTTGCTTTTCCAGTCACGCGCCTCCCACGCCCGCCGCGTGCACGCAATGCAGCGGTGGTGGGCGGCTTTGTTGAGCGGGCGGAGGTGACGGGTACCTACCGAGCCCCTGCTGTTGCTGCTCAGTGACAGGATCTCTTCGATCCGCCAGTCATCGTAGAGGTCCACAAGCACGGTGAAATCCATCCCGTTGACGTTGATGAGTTTATCGCCCGGGGTTGCGCACAGTTGTCGGTAGTTGACTTCGGAGCAGGACTGCGGTGCCACGTGCCGAGCGAGAAGGCGCTGTTGGGTTTGCGTTGCGCAGCGATCTAAGTGTATGCGCACAGGGATGAGAATATCGGCAACGACCAGCTGCAGGGAAGAGGGTGCGGCGGGTAGAGGTGGCCGCGGTGATAGCAGCTGTGAGCCTTCCTGTGCCGCTGCCGCCGTCGCCCCCGGAACGACTTCCTCGTCGGGCAATGATAGATCTACCCCGACCGCCCAGGATATGGTGTCCGCATGTGCCTTATCGATCCAGGCCGCGTCCAATGCCACCGTGGAGATGGGCAGGCGGAGGAAGCGCAGCTGGCTGGCCCAGTGGGCGTAAGGCAAGGCGCCGATGGGTGCGGCGTCGACGTTGCCGCTGGCTGTACTGTTTCTTGCTATCCATGAGCTGGAGCTGTCACTCTGCGCGTTACCTCCTCGGGTGCTGTGAATACTGCCATGCGTGCCGTATCCGCTGTTCGTGATGTTTCCAGAGTACGGCCCGCTGTGCATGTCCGGGTAGAGGCTGGTTGAACAAAGCGCTCCCAAATCGCCGAGGCCGTATCCTCCTGCCGCACCCCCCTGTCTAGTAGCCATCCCTCGTTCACGAATGCTGCCAGTCGTACTGCCGCACCGAGTTGGGTCCGAGCCGACCCAAGGGTAATACAGCACGTCCAACCCGAAACGAAGCTTCATATGCGACGAGACCCTCATCATGAGAGGCGCTATCGGCCGCTCCTCGCCTCTTGCGGAGGCACTGCCCCTTTGGACGTCTCGGGCATATGCTTCGACAACCCGGCGCGCATCGACGCAAGTATAAAATAAATCGGACCGCCAGAGCTCTTCGATCGAATGCGTATGGTCAGCCGGCCGGAAAACACCGCGCAAGCTGCGGTAGGCTTTGTGGCCCAGGTCCTCTCGCAAAAGCACGCGGAAAGGCAAGGCTTGTTCCCAGATCATGCGGCGCATCTCGTAGGGGAGCCGCGGGAAGTAGTGAAACTCGGTGGGCGGCTGAGGGAGGTCAGAAGAAACGGGAGAAATCCGTGTAGACGGTGCGAATCCTGGGCAGGGCGGCACCAATGTTGGCGACGGCGGAGGGGACAGGAGTGATGGCGGCACATTGGCCGTCTGCCACTTCTGCGGTGCCGGTATACTCTGGTTAAAAGCATCCAACAAAGCGTCGCGAACAGCGGGTGGCAGCGGCTCAGCCACATCGCTCATGACGAGATCACGGAACACACGCTGGGGCGACATCATAAACCAACGGTAGGCTGGAGAAGGGATGGGGGAGAGGGGATGGTGATGAGTAGGAAGCACTGCGTGCTCCTCGATGCCAACACCCCCTGTACTCTTGCTAGGCGGTTCCGTCCTGGAATGCACCGGCTGGCGGCAGACGGAGCACCGGCCACGATCCTGACCATCACGGCAGAAGGACTGGCGAAGTTCGCGTAGAAAATAAACATTGTGAGCAGGCTCATCGTTCTCACTCCGGTAGGGCCGCAAGACATTGCGTGGTAGCGGCGTGGGTCGATGGTAGCTTGCAGCGTATGTTGGGAGCGTGCTGGCGCTGTCGTCGAAAAAAAACTCTTGCAGAGTGCCGTCGGCACGGCGAAAGGTGAGAGTACCCAACGGTGCGGGAGCAATAGGGGACGAAGGGTGTGCCATGATGGACGGTGCCAGGCGGACGGTTGGTAACGAGGTTCGTATAAGTGACCTGTTGTACTGCGGCAGGAATGGCCGTGATCGACAGTTTCGATAGGGTAGAAGGGACGGAAAAAAAATGCAAAGGACCTGGGAAGAAATGCCGAATGAGAAAGGGTTGGGTTTTTTTTTGGCCTTGATAAACAAGCTTTTAGATGAATAGCCAGGGGAAAAGGGGAAAGAAAAACGAAAAGCAACAGTAAAACGCTTGGTTTGCCTGTTGGCATCAACCTGTGTCAACCTCGGAGCGCAGGGACGCACTTCCTGCTATTATATATCCAGCTGCCACTGTTTGACAGACATCCAACGTACAAAGAACATGTAGCAAGGGAGAGACGCAATGCTCGAGCACGCCGACAGGCGCCTTATGATTATTTGCCTTTTTATCCTGTCCAACATGCCAGAGCGGGCAACTGTCCGCTAGTTCCAACAGCCCTTCTCTTTACCTTGGTATATTATAATAGGAGAAGAAGGGCCCTGCTTCGGACAGGACTCGTGTCCGCACAGGATACATTTGCGGGAAGCTGACCGGCATGCCTCCTGCATTTGTCTACGGTTGAGTGTATCGACAAGGGGTGGACTTCGATATTGCCTGGTAAGAGAATAGAAAAGAAAAAGAAGCAAGGTAAAATAAAGGTCCAGCCCGCGGCGGACGAGAAACCATGCAAGACAAGAGACCCTGTGGCAGTAGTCAGCCACCAACCCTTGTTTTTCCTTGTCCACAGAGCAACGGGAGAGCTACACCACATCACGAATATACGCTCAGTGGCTGTGAGGCGTGGCTCTCCGCAGCTGATCTGGCCACCAGGCCATCAAGGTCAAACCCATGCGCGGGCCCATCCCTGTCTTGCCTTCGTGGCTGGTCCCGAGACTGTTGGCCACCTGAGAAAGGCAGAAAAGCCAGCAGAGCGATAAGGAGAAAAAAATCCGGGAAGAAGGCAGGCAAGATGAGGGGGAGGAAATGTCCAAATCTAGAATCGGAAACCCGGCCACATGACCACGGTGAGGGCGTCGAGACGAACGTGATGAGCAACGGATGCCTGACGCATCTTTCACGCGAGCGAGAGCGGACCGTCGCCGGAAATAGAGGGTGGTCGGGATCGCAGACGAATGGCCCACCTGGATAAGCGCCTCGACGAGCCGTGTCCCATCTATCGGCGGGATGCAGGGTTGTTGATGCACAGGGACACACTCGAGGCGGTGGCAGTGGGTGGGCGAGGGTTGCACGGGAGGCATGGGTGTGAGCAGGTTGGGCTAGAGAGGGCACAGGGAGAGACAAGCAGCCGCGTCTGTCGCAAGACTGCCCAAGAAGACAAAAGACTCCATGTCGAGAGGCACGAGATGACGACGGGCCAATGAGAGCCGACGGGGACAGCCAACATCCAACAGATCAAGGGCTAAAAGCAAGGCAAAACGCAGCGGAAGGCGCCAAAGATAAAATGAAATAAAAATAAAATCCGGAATACGAGCAACATGATGGATGCGCTGCCTCGATAGCCATGCGGCATGTCCTCTCCCCTTGCGTGCAGAATTATCCGACCCGTCGGGGCGGAAGAGAGACCAACGCAAGAGACGAGCAGAGAGGGGGGTCGCCTGCGGGGGGCGGACGTTGTACGAGGCAGCTGCCAGGGAAAGGGCAAGCCTAGACGAACTCCAGAGGATGGGCTCTGTATGTTGAGTTTTTTCTTTCCTTTCTTTTCTGCTATTTTTCTTCTGTTTCCTGCTGCTCTGGCTTCATTTTGGACTTGCTTTCTTTTTTCTTTCGTTTTTCTTTCGGCGAGGTCACCAAAGCTCGGCGCAAAAGCCCCGACTCCTGTTCCATAATTCTTTGCTTTCCTTTTCCCTTTCGTATATGTCCCCCCCGTAACATCTCTCTTCTTTTCTCTTCATTTTTTACCTCGTCTCGCCTTTTTTCGTGTTGCTAGCTTTCTATTCACGGCTTTTGAGCTCTGTCCCATCCACCTGAAAGATGTAACAGTGCACCCGAGAAAAACGAGAAAACAACAGCAAGTGCTTCACAAGGGAAGAATGCAAGATAAACTACCGTAGAATTCACGAGTGGCCTCGCACTGATCTCCGTCACAGTCGTCGATTCCAGGTATTTGTGCATCTATACAGTATACACACAGCAGAGCTGCCGCCGTCGCAACGAAGACGGCCAGCGGACGAGGCTGTCGCATTCTGAGCGGCGGGTCCAAATTATATAATCAAATCAATATATCCACTAGTCCAAAATTGGACTAATGTATCGGAGAGCTCTGCTTATCGGTGGCAGACCATTGAATTTTTCTTGCCTTCTAAGTTTTTTTCCTCCCGGCCTTCAACCACGCGATCTCCATCAGCTCGCATCGTCTTCCGCCCAGTACCTTTTCCGGCGTTCTCTTCAATCCTTCCTCTCCTTTCTTGTGTGCGAAAATCACGACCGGTCCTCCCACATTTGGCGATTCCCTCTGTCTCCCGCCATCGAATTCACAATGTAAGGCAGCGCATACTCTTCTAGGCTTTTCTCCGCCCCTGTCCCATCTATCACACCCGAGTGTTGCTGTGATCGGAAGTTTCCTAACTCGGCCTTTCCTCTCTCGTCTAGGCACTCCGTTCGTCGCGCTGTCCTGCGGTCCGCCGCATCCGCCTCGGCATCAGTCTCCCGCGGTGCGGCTACGACCGGGTTTGCGACACCCTTGATCCGCTCGGTTGCCGCTCAGGCTGTACGCCGTCCCGCGAACCTGTCCATTGCCGCCCGCTATTTTTCGCAGACCACCCGCGTGGCCAATACGGAGGACCCAGTCGATGCCGACGAGGCGCTTGAGTCTACTCCTAGCACTGACGCCCCCGCCGCGGCCGCCGACCAGACCGAGACCCCCTACGCCGTGTTTGTCCGCAACATTGTCTTCGATGCCAGCGAGGCCCACTTGCAGGAGGCCTTTGAGCACTACGGCCCGGTGGCCAAGGCTGTGATTGCGCGCGATGCCCGGGGTCTGAGCAGAGGGTAGGTCTTGCGAACACCTCGTGCCTGTTTCCTTCTGTCTCTTGCTAACGTTTTCGCAGCTACGGCTTCATCTGGTTCAACAGCGAGGACGCCATGACCAAGGCGCTCCAGGAGGCCAATGGTTCCTTCTGGCATGGCCGCCGCATCATCGTGCTTCCGCGCGCAGCCCGCGCCCCGCCGCGTGCCGGCGGCGGAGGCGGCGGCTCGTCTGCCAGTGGCGGTGCCCGTGGCTCTACCCGCGCCCCGACAAACAGCCTGTATATTGGCAACCTGCCGTACGAGACGACCGACGCCGACCTGAACCTCATCTTCCGCGAGCTTGACGGCCTGCGCGCAGTCCGCGTCGCTGTGGACCGGTCGACGGGCTGGCCGCGTGGTTTCGCGCACGCAGACTTTCAAAGTGTAGAGAATGCCGAGGCCGCGTTTGAGCACCTGCGGGGCAAAACGATCGGCTCGCGGACTTTGCGCATCGACTACGCCAGCCCGTCAAAGAATGAATCCAACGTCCCAGGCCAGGCGGATAGCACCCACCCTCCGGCCGAGTCAACTCTGCGGCAATAAGGGGACGACGAGTAAGATGTGACCAAGGTGGGAAGATGAAATTGAGGCATGACAATAGACACCCAAAAAAGTATAGATTTCTTTCTATTTACTTGCTCGACTGACGTCGCGGGCATGGCCGGGATAATAAGGTACTGGAAGGGCCCGGGAGATATTTCACATTTGATGGTGGGTTGTTTTGTGTCTTGTAGCAATTTTCTTGTCATGTAGTCGATCCAAAGGAATTCCGTGTATATTAGTATATAACAAAAGCAATGACATCTCTCTCTACTTTTATGACCATCGGCACCCTTTGAGATTCAATATACATGTGAGACGGTCAGAATAGAAAATGGTTGTCAAACCCTTAGTATCTAAAATGCAAGCGCGGCTTTATGTATAAACCCATCCTTGTTAGCTAGAGTAGCAGCGCCGGTCTTGAAACCTTTTTATTTTTTGGGTTGCTTCCCCCCCGGTGTGAACTACAGCTCTGCATATGCGTATATCAAAATGTAAGATATCTATACCCCGACTCCGTTCTAATTTGATTACGCAGTTTTGCTCGTGGCCCGGCGGTTCGCCGTAAGGCGCTGCGCGTGTTAGTTTACGGCTCCCTGAAGCGAACACAAGGAAAGAAAACGGGCAGCCAGTTTCCAATTCTTAACTTACCACTAAATTCCGCAGCAGCACAGCAATTGTCACCTTACCGACGGATGGCACGTAGATAGACGCCTTCTCCTTGACGGCAGGACCGTCAAAGTTTCGGAAGGACGAGAAGTTGATGCACACCGCCCCGTCGCGTAGCAGCTCTGTGGGCACCTTGAACGACTCGACGGGGACACCGCCAATGACAACGTCTGACAGCGGCAGACACTGCTCGAGTCCGAAGTCCGCATCCTTGTCGAGAACCTGGTGGCGCGGCTGGCGGATGCCCTTGCCACGTGTAAACACTTGGGTGCCCGTCAGGTCCACGGAGTAGACGGTGGCGCCATCGTTCGCGAGAAGAGCAGCCAGCGGACGACCGTTGACCTCGGAGCGGTTGATAACGGTGATCGTCTTGCCGTAGAGGCGGTTGCCGTAGGGGATGATGGTATTGTAGATGTGCAGGTGCTCGAGGATCTTTACGACGGCCAGCGGCGTGCAGGGCAGGACAGACTTGAGCTGGTTCGCAGGCGCGTCGAGGAAGCGGATGTTGTGGTACATGTTGTACAGATACCGGTGGCAGAGGCCCTCGACGTCCTTGTCGAGCGAGACGGTCTCCTGGATGTATCGGTCGTGGGTCGGGTTGCCCGGGAAGATGGGGTAGTAGACGATGATGCCGTCGACGGCGTCATCAGTGTTGGCAGCCATGATGGCCTCTTCGAGGGCGTCCTTATTGACGCGGTGCAGCTGGAAGTCAAAGCCACTGAGGAGAAGGACACAGAGAGAGGCAGTCAGCAGCAGAAGAACAAAGACATCATAAGATGTGCAACGCGCGAGAAGAGCAGGGCCGCTAACTCACTTCTCCTGGCACGTCTTCTGCGACCACTCGGCGTACTTGACGGCGGCTGGATCGTCGTTGGCCAGAAAGGCAGCCAGGCACAGCTGACGGGCAATGCCCTGCTCCTGCTGGAACTTCTCGAGGGTGTCCTTGACCTCGGCAAGGAGGTTCTTGGCGATGCTGTCGGCCAGGATGACCTTACAGGTCTTGGGAACGTCTGCCATGGCAACTGCAGGAAGCTAAAAATTGTGAGAGACGCTGTCAGCAGGTGGAGAGGCCAATTGGTGCAGGAGCATTGCACAGCGTCGCACCGAGGCGGGCTCACATAAAAAAATGAAGCTGTTTTGGAGACGCTTCTCGCGAGAAAACGCTGCCACGAGACGATCAGGACTTCACGACGGCAATCTTGCCACCAGTGACTGCAGCAGGAGAAACGGGATCCGAGAGCGTGTCGAACGCATTATATATCTCGTCTTCTTTCTTCGCTTCCTTCCCTTCTTCTGCAGCAGCGGGAAGAAGCATCGAAAAAAAAAAGAAAAAAATTTAAACCGAGCGGGACATATAGCCCCAAAATAAATTTAGCTATTGCTGAGTAACTTTTGCGCCCAGGCATTGCTTCGCTACTTACTGCGCCGCCTGGCTCTCCGTCCCGACTACGGAGTTTCCATACTGCGCACCAAACTTTTTTCTCGTTTTCTGAGCTTGCCCCTCCCCCACTGTTCTAATCGCTTATCAACCGCAAGGAGGTACTGTTCAGGTGTTCCGCACAGCTAAACGGTACCTAGTTCCGTTCAGCGAACCCCAGCGCTGTGATTTTCAATATGCAAATCTCCTCATCTGAAGCTTGCATCTGAGATTGCTATTTCACGCGAGCTGCCGGGCTGATAGACTCTCGGGACGGGCACAGCGCAACAGAGCACCCGACACGAACTGCACGATCGATTTCCTTCACACAGAAAACAGTTCCACCTCCCCCCCGCCGGTCCCATGGCCGACTTCACCTCGCTGGCCACCAGCTATGTGCTGGCAGACGACGAGTATGAGCAGCGACGGCTAGCCGACCAGGCTGCCGACGGTAAGATACGGCGACTATGGCTAGGACTGTGAGGTTCTTCTTTACTGACGACGCAGCAATCCGGAGTGCGCCGCGTAAGAGCGCCGCGGTCCTCGGCTGGGCACAGTCCATCAACCAGTGGATGCCGAACAGCAGCGGCGACGAAGCGGATAGCGACGTGATCGTGCGGGCAAAGGGTGCGTGGAAGCTCTCCCCTGCTGCGCATGAGATCTGATTCTGACAACAACAGCGCTTGGGTTTCTAGCGGCCACTCTTGAGGTGCTAGACAAGGACGTCTTGCGCGTCGAGCAGGGTGCGTTGATGCCTTTCGATCGCCAACTTCAATTCTGACTGCATTTTCTTTGACACACCGCTGACATTGCTCCCCGGCCCAGTCGAGCACCTCATTGCCTTCTTTGGTGCCATGTTCGCCATTGACCACAAGGCCGGCATCCTCGCCGCCTCTGCCGCCCTGCGCTGCCTCTGCGCCATGGCCCATTTCCGCCCGTCGATGGCCGCCGCCGTTTTGGCTCACATCTCCAAGCTTGGCGACGACTTCCGGCTGCAGGTGCCTGCTACGCGCCGGGAGATCTACGACCTAGTTGCCCTTCTGGTGCGCAATGATGCTGCTCTCCAGAGCCTCAACCAGACCAGTGGCACTGGCGGCCAGTTTCTGGTCGGCCTCCTGCAGCTGTGTCGCCACGAGCGCGATCCAGACAACCTGTTGCGCTGGTTTGCCATCTTGCGGCGGGTTCTGGAGAGATACGACCCGCCGTTGTCGCCCGAAGTTGCCGGGGACGTGTTCAAGGCAGCATCGGACTACTTCCCCATATCCATGCGCTCGTCCGCCACGCCCGCTGGCACGACGGTCGACGATCTCAAGGCGGCGCTGCGCGGCGTGTTTGCGGCTAGTTCGCTGGCAGCCGCCTCGGTCTTTGACTTCCTGCTTCAGAAGATGGACCAGGGCGATGCATTGACCGTGTCGGTGAAGGTTGACATCTTGAGTACTATCCACGCCTGCGTAGAGACGTTTCCGCATCCTGCGCAGACCGTGGTCCCCCACACTAGCCGCATCTGGAACTCGCTCAAGTACGAGGTGCGCCACGGTGACGTGCCCGAAACCATCGACGGAACGCTGCGCGTGGTCCAGGCCATCTCAGCGCGGCTCGACAGCGTCTCTCCCGAGACGTCCGACGATGCAACCTTCCTTAAAGACTTTGTCGGACTCGTTCTGGCCGACTGCGTCAGCGACCTGGCAAACTCTACTTTCACCAAGCCTGCCGGCCAGATGCTCAACAGCACAATGCTCGGCGGCTTCCCCGCGTACAACTTAGCCATCGGCTCCGTTTTGGGTGCTGTGAAGAAGGATCTCCAGCAGGCTCAGACCGTTAACCAGACGCGCGACCTGGTTGCGGTTCTGAACAGCGTGCTGCGGACGCGGCAAGTTCTCGTGGGAGGCACGGAAAGGGATGCAGCAGGTCGCCAGGCAGAAAGCACGGTGGTAGCCGAGTTCCACACTCATGACGCCGCTGTCATCGGCTTGCTCGATAATGTCTACTTGCGCCTGTGGAACAACACCCTCAAGGACACGGCCAGTACAACTGCTACCGCTGCCAGCGGTGGAAGCCGACAGAGCCAAGACCCCGTTGTTCTGAACGAAGTTATAAGGGGTTTGGCCGAGCTTGTAGTCCAGCGCGGTCCCCTTTCCTCCTCCGAGAGTGCTGCGACAAGACCGTTGCTCTGCGATCCTGCACAGTGCATGCGGGTTTTTGAGACTTTGGCTCCTCGGATCCTAGTCGCATATTCCCCCGCCACCGCTGGAGAGGGTCTCTCACAGGCCGAATTCCAGACCCTCGCTCACGAGGCCATGAAGGCCCTCCAGACGGCGACCTCCGTATATCCAGAGGGCTTTTCTTTCCTTGTTGAGCGAACTGTCTTCTTAATCACAGGAAGCTCAGCCGGTCTTACTTCTTCTTCCTCACTGTCTTCCTCTCCCGATTCTCTTACGTCCCTGAGAGATACCCTCTCAAGGGTTGCATACGTTGGCTGCTCAACCATTCCCTCCGTCCCGGAAGATAGCGATAACAGCAGAAAAGCCCTCTTCCACTTTCTGACTTTGACGCAGGCGCTGTATACGACGCTGGAGCGGCTACTTGAAGCAAAGGCTCCTTTCCAAGTATCCAACGCCATTCTTTCTGGAATTTACGGTGCCGCTCTCAATCTGCGTGACGCTTTTGCCCAGCGAGGAGCTGCGCCATCGTCTACAGACAAGTTGAAAAAGCTGCCTGCCCAGGATAGCAGTACGACGAGAGCAACAGCAGAAAATGATACTCTGCTGAAGCTTTTCCAAGCATACCTCAACGAAGCGACGACCATTGTGCGGCGTCTCTATCTGCGTGCAACAACTGCAGAAACGGCTCAGCAGCTTGACCTGAGCGCTGACTTTGATATACCTACGTCTTCGCCGTCGTCTGCGTCTGCGCGAGACGACCAGGACCAATATCTTCATCAGCTGGCGGGCTTCGCCACATTTGTCATTCGCGACCTAGACGAAGCCCAACAAAAAGAGGCTAAGCTGCACGAGACCCCTTTCAATCTGTTTCATGCCGATTATAAGGGTCGATTCTCTTTCTTCCACGATTTCCAAGGCGGCCGGGCCGATGTGCTGTCTTTGGGCATTCTCAATGGTCTTTGGCCGTCCGCTGTAGCATCATTGGTAATTACCCTTTCCGCATAAGTTTACCGCAAAAATATAAACTCTCTGCTAACGATATAGGCTGATCTTGATATTTCCCCCTTGAACCTCCTCGACGACTTTGACATACTTGACAACCTGCCACACCGCACCCGCTTCGTCCGTGATAAAATTGCCGCGGTTGTCACCAACAAGTACTCTGCAGCGGCCAGCATCGGACCTAGCAAGACACAGTACCCGGGCAACCAGGCCGCTTGGCAGAAGACGGTGGAAGCCGTCAAAGAAAAATTAGACGGCAACGCTCCGCCCCTAACACCCAACCGCTTCGCCCGCCTTGTCGCTGTGGCCGCCGGCGCCTTTGCTCGGCTTGACAAAGACTCCAAGGCACTCGCTGGGCTGCTCGCGTTTGCTCCTGCGCGGCACGCACAATACACGCCGACCAGCGATATAAATGGCGTGAAAGCCGGGCAGCAAATGGCGCGCCTCCTGAGCGGCCTGCTTGTGTCAGATCGTGTTTTGTCAACCGACGACCACGCAATTGTCAAGTCCATCTACAAGCAGTGGGTGTACGGCCAGACCGTCAAGGCCCTGCTACCCCTGGCTTTCCCTCGAAAGACAGCCGCGGGTGTGGACATAAGCGACGAGCCTGCGGAGGCAGTCGCGCGCCGCGCCAGCGCCGTGCACACCATTGCCATCCTCGCTCTCGTCCGCGGCATGCCGTTTTCCGTCTATGAAGACGATGTCAGCAGCAATAGCAATGACAGCGAGTCTCTGGTGCGCATTCTCGTCGCGGCCACCACGACGCTTGTGCCGCAGTGGAGCGACGTCGCCGTAGCCTTGCGCGTGCTGTCGGCGATCCTAGCGGCGAATCGCGCTGATGCCGTGCGAGGCCATCTCAAAACGGTAGTTGACGCTTCGATTCGTGTCTTTGGGCCGGCACCAGTAGCGGAAGGAGGCAACCGTGCCACGCTACCATCGCCTGCGTCACGCAAAGAAGCCCTGCTTCTGGTATCCAAGTTGCCAGCACACTACGAAGAAGGCCTGCTGCTGCCGTATGAGCCGCGGCTGGCGCGGGCCATGGCTGCTGCGTGTGGTGACCGGGTACGTGAGATCCGAGAAGTGGCCCAGCTGGCGCGGGAGAGCTGGAGCAAGGTATCAGTGTAAATTCTGTACTTTTTTTTTGCCGTTGCATTAGAGGGAGTTGGGGTATCTTACGAGATCTGATTTTGATTTTATATCTGAGGTGGGCAAGGGGAGGTAGCCGCTAAACAGCATTTGCGCCAGGGGCATTCACATATAAAAAAGTAGGCTATGGTCACCCTAGAAATCACGTCTGAAACGAGGATATAAAATTTGTAAGATAGCACTTGGGCCTTTTTGTCTTTCGCTTTTTATGCGAACCAATACGAATAAAGTAAATAGAAGAGAGGTACAAAACACCGTCCTAGCTAACCTTAGCAATACCCACCCAAAGACAAACGCAAAAGGAATACCGAAAACTCAAAACAGAAGATCCAGAAGCTTGGCTGCGTCATGCCGGCTATGCCTTCCTGCGCTTGCCGCCCTTCTTCCTAGATGCCACTGTTGTCGTCGCCGCGCCTGTGTCACTCTCGCCACTGACGCCCGCGTCCGCTGCTGCTGCCGCCGCTAGTACATCTAGCATCGCGGTGCTATAAGCCGGTTCATGGGTTGTCGCAGAAGCGCTGCTGTTCGCCGGCGCGCCGGCGACTCGTTTCGGATCTGCCTTGCCGATGGCCGGCACAGCAGATGCTAGCATGCTCTGGAACGGCGCCGCCACAAATTGGCCGGCGACGTCGAACCAATCGGCAAACGGGCGGGCGACGTTAATGGTACGGGAGGACTTCTTGTCTGTGACGGTAATGTCCATATTGTACACGGGCGTGTATTTCTCCACGAAAGTTGCGATAGAAACCTGAGCAGGTGACAGTTAGAAAAGGCAACAGGTCAGAAACGGGGGAGTGCGGCGCGCAAGAGCTTACAGTCTCGCCGCTCGGCGATGTCCCGACATACACCGTCGAGCCCTCGACATTGCGCGACCATAGCGTCAGGGCGACGTTCAGTGCCATGTACACCACCACGGCGGCGGCAGAGTAGTATTTGGTGCTATTGAAGCCGAGCTTCCAGTCCCACACGAAGCAGGCGGCCGCAACGGCCAGGGCACCATAGCCAAGGGCGAGGCGCACGTCGGTCAAGCGGTGCGACTGGGCGAAGCGCAGGGAGTTGAGGTAGTTGGGAATGGCATCATCCGACGTGTTTTTGAGCTCTGTGCGGTCAGCGAAGAGCTCTAGAGAACGAAGACAAAGAATCAAATCTCGCCACTTATTTTCCCTATTTAGCTATTGCATAAACTCACCCGCCAAATTGTAAACAGATATCTTTCCTTCTGACATAGCGGCGGTGTCTGGGTGTGGGCCGGTCGAGTCGCGTTCCTTGGAGACCGCAGAATGGAGGAACGTAAGGAAAAGTGAAGCTTGCGAGATATGTGGCTACGTTTCCTCAGACGAGCTCTAACAGAACGCGCCCCGCCAGAAACGACCGTGCCGCGCTGCTGGTGCTGCAACATTGCGGAATTGTTAGTGCGCGGAAACAGCCACAGGACCGGCAAGCCACACCTGCCCCCCGAATCTACACTCCTTTTTCGCATGCAATCTCCAGCGAGACAAAACGGCGTCGCGCACAACCACCCATCGCCGTCGCCAATCCCTACCTCAGCAACAGCAGAAGGAAAGCTCGCCAAGCAAGATCTTATTTTCTTCTTGCGTCCTCTCCATCACCCACAATGGCGCAGGTCCCCGTCCAGTCGATCCCGCGGGATCCCCAGCTTCTGTTCGTCCATTTGCCCCATCTTCCTCCTCCACCTCCTCTACTTTCCGCTCTGGCCCTCGCCTCAAGATGACTGCTGACACCTCTAGGTACTGGATTCTCTTTCCGATTACCATTGTAATGATCCTCACCGGAATCCTCCGCCATTATGCCAACGTCCTCATGACCGCCGCGCCCAAGAAGCTCGAGCAGCGCGCCCTCCGCGAGCAGCGCTCCATGTTGCACGGCGTCAACGTTCGCACCAACCACCACGTACTTTCGAGTCGGTCATTTACCACGCGCCGCGACAACCTCGTGGCTGCCTACGAGTCTGGCGCCTACCTGAAGGCGCCCGAGAGTCGCGGGCAGGCACCGCCTAACCCGATGACGGACCCCAATGCCATGGACGGCATGATGGGCATGATGAAGGGCAACATGGCAATGATCATCCCCAACACCCTCATCATGAGCTGGATCAATGCGTTTTTCAGCGGCTATGTGATCAGTGCGTAAACCACAGCGTCGATGGTCTTCTCGGAAGGAGTTCTCTTGTATTACAGATGCTAACATCGCCGTCGCTGTAGTGAAACTACCCTTCCCCCTAACCATCAAGTTCAAGAGCATGCTCCAGGCCGGCGTCGCTACTAGGGACATGGACCCACGATGGATGTCGAGCATCAGCTGGTACTTTCTGTGCATCTTCGGCTTGCAGTCCGTCTTCAATTTTCTCCTAGGGAACGAAAATGGTATGTCTTCCTTTCCCTCCTTTCTCATCTTACAACGTCCCGCGTCTTGCGCCATGCGACCGAAATCCCCTCCACACTTCTAACTAGCAATCGCAGCCGCCAGCCAGATGGCCCAGCAGATGGGCCAGATGGGCCCTCAAGCACCCCAGATGTTTGGTCCCGGCCAGGACCCGGACAAGCAGTTCCTTGCCGAAGTCGAGAACCTTGCTGTCGTAGAGCACTACTCGGTGCTAGACGACGTGGAACAGCGGCTCCTAGACCGCACCGCCAAGGCATGAGACCGACCTCGCCCTGTTGGTGGGCGATTCGGATTCGATAGGTGCAGAGGAGAACGGGATAAAGGCGGTTGGACCAAGAACAAATACATGATAAACGATCCCGCTTTACTTTTCGTGTGGCACACAGACTTTGTCCCTGTCTCTCTTTGTCGTCTTCTGTCTTCTCATTCGTCCCACCAGATGCATACGCCGAGGCCGGGATCTTTCATGCTTCCCCGTATGCGGTACGGCGGGTTGCGGCGCTCGTCGGGCTCCTCGCCACGCTCGATGGGCTTGGTGGGTGTTTGGTCATGCCACTCTTCGTCAATCACGCGAAACCGCACCATTTCGTGGTTGTCGTAATACATCCGCGTGTCCTCGATGTTCCATACCCAAAGCTGCTGGTTCATATCGCTGTGGGTGTCAAAATGATGCTTTCCATGGTACTACCGCGAAAACGGATTGACTTACTATTCTGCCTCATCTGGGAGCTCGTCAAATGGAACAAGAATGTCGTCAAAGAAGTCTGTCCGCACTGTGGTCTGGTTAGATACGATGCCCGGGATCAAAACAAAAAAAATGGAGGACAACCAAACGCACAGTGGATGCCATTGGGGCTGCAGCTGCTGATGCGGGCAAACATTACTTCTCCCTTAAATGGGTGGAACACAACAAGGCGAAATTCAACTGCAGGGTGTTAGCAGCTCTAGTTTATGGTGAAGTGCCGGGGATGGGGAGACGGGATATAAATTATGCAATACCATTCACGTTCACAAACCCGTCGCCATGTCCGATCAAGCCTTCCGAGGTCCATAGCAGGTCGTAGAGGCAGATGCAAAGACCAATCTTCTGGATGACCTTGGGCACGTCAGTACGGATAGTCGAATCAGCCATGAGGAGAATCTCAACGAGAAACCCGAGAGCTCGGCACCCACCTTGTTGGCATATTTGGCGTTGATGTTGTCTTCGATTGCGTGGATGCTCTTCTTGGAGAAGTCATTTGGGTCAATCCGCACCAGATCGGCTATTTTTGTCTTTTAAATGCACCCTAGTTAGTCCAAAGCCCCTTTGAAGAAGAAGACAAAAACCAGAAGCCGGAGAGCATTCTTGAAGGCGACCTCCTCAAGAGAGCCATTCAACAGGCCGAGCTCACCAGAATAAACATGTCGCAGTGTGAGTGAGGAGGTGGATGAAAAGAGATGGGCTGCCAGAATTCCAAATCTCGAACGGCCTCAAAACAAACGAAAGCATCCAAGGAACTGGTCGGGGCGAATTTGTATGTAGATAATGAGGAAGATGTTCAGCGTCCATAGTCATCACCATTTCCACCAAAATTCGTTTTTGGAGGGGGACGAGAAAAAAATACAGCGGAGTATAGCTCGACCTCCAATTCTGCCGCAAAATTACATAATACGGTTTCTGACCGCCTTTGTCGCGTTTTTGGCTAGAGGCGCAGATTGACCGCCCAGCTCTGTTTCTTTTCTATCCTCGCCCGTGGCACCCAATTTGAAGAAAATCTTCACAGCTTCAACAACGACCGCCGCAGCGTCTGTCAAGATACCGTGGCTCTCTTTCTAGGCTCTCTATTCCAATCCTCTCTCTTACCCTGCTGAGTAGGTCTAGGGTGACCCTAACCCCCTTTCCTGTCTTTCGCCTTCTCTCCCTTACGGTCGTTTGTCGCTGCTGCCCTTTTCCTCTTCCTATTTTTTATCTTCCTTCGTCTTCACGCTTCCCGACAGCATCCGTGCGCACTCATAAAACGATCGTCGGCCATTCTTTTGTCTCCAGCCGCCGTTCTTTGCCTTTCCTTCTTTTTTATTGCGCGTTTGCCGGGTTCTGGCGTTTGCTGTTTACTCTTTGTGTCTATTCCTGCGTCTATTTTTTTCCACGCCCTTGGACCTCCACACATTCACTACGCTCCGATCCCCACAGAGCGAACTTACGATCGCCGTTGATGACCTTTGCGAAGGCCGTGTTTTTGTTGTCTCGCAGACCAGCATCTTGATTGTCGACGGGCAACTCGCGATCTGCATCACCGCCACAAAGAGAGCTCTTGCTTCTGTCTCTTGACCTGAAGGTTCTCGTCTCGATTTGGAGCTCTAATCACCAGTGGCTAGCCGCCCATTTGTGTGCTTGTTCTCCTCCTCAACTTAGTGTTGATCTCACTTGACGTCTCCCCTTTTCGCATTTCCCGCTTCTTCCTTTGCGACGCTTCAAAAATGTCGTCCTATGGATACGGTCCCCCGCCGCCGCCACCACCTCCATCACAGCCATCTGGTGGCTACGGGCAGCAATACCAATCAACATACCAGCACGGCCAGTCCCATGGAGGGCACCCAAGGGGCGGCCGCGGTGGTGGTGGATACTATGGAGGTGGCCGAGGAGGCGGTGACCACCAGGCTGCGTCAAATTATGCATACGGTCCACAAGGGTCACAACAGTACGGACAACAAGGCCACTACGGCAATGCAGCCTCGCATCACGGACAGGCCGGCTACGGTGCTCCTTCACAACAGCAGCCGCCACCGCAGCAACAGTGGTCCCACGATCCAGCTGCCCAAGGCCAGCATCAGCCACATAATCCCCTTCCGCCACAGAACTACCACCCGAACTACGCTCCGCAGATGTACCAACAACAGCCTCCACAAAGCCATTCTCCTCCTCAGCATCAACCATCTCATACTTCTGCTCCTTACGGCCAGCAACCTCCGTATGCGCCTGCGGGTTCCACTACTTCACAGCCGCCATATGGCCATCAATACCCGCATCCTGCTCAACAGTCGAACGGACCTCCCTCTCAGCAGTGGGCCGGGCCTGCTTCACACGGTCAGCAAAATGGAGGACATGGTGGACATTATAGTGGCCGAGGTAGAGGAGGTAGTAGCAGCTACCACCACGACCGGGGTGGCGGGTCGAAAGCCCAGATGATGGGCCCGCCCATCCGCATTGGCTTTGAGAACGGCGGTCCTCAAGGCCAAGTCCACGGATCAACAGCTCCAGTGAGCAATGGATATCCTCCGCAGCCACCCTACGGGGCTCCCCAAGGGGCGCCGGCACCTCCTCCTGGTCCGGCCGGCTATGCAGCTGGGCCGTATCAGGCGTACCCACCAACTGGGCCATCTCCTGTAGCTGGCCCGCCTCAACATTATGATCCTTACTACAGCCAGAACAGCCGGCATCACGCGCGGGGTGGATTCCAAAATAATTCGCATCGCGGCAGCCGCCCGCACTTCGGTGGCGACAAGATTCGTCACAAAAAGCCTAATGGCGTTGGCCCCCACGTCGGCGGTTCCTATCCGCCCAACCACCATCAGAAGCCTGATGCTGCCTCTACCGGCAAGAAGAAGAAGCGCAAGACTAATACGCTCGGTCTGACGCCCGGTGATGAGTCTGATGAAGACGAAATAGACGAAGAAGCCAAGTTGGTTGAAATGATCGGCCCCGATGCTCCAAAGTATGCTCCTTCACCCCCTTGTTGTTTTTTTCATGTCCGAATCATTGCAACCGCATATATGCATTGCATTATACGTTTCTTGCCACTTGTTTAGTTTTATTTTGCACGCAATTATTAACAGTACAGTCCGGTCGATATTGCTGCCTGGATCGCCCAGCGAAGACAAAACTTCCCAACCCAAGCGCGTGTGAAAGCGAAGCTCGCCGAATCAAGCGATGGGGACAAAGCTAATAAGGCAGATGCCGCGGCTAACGGCGGCGGAAAGAATGCGGCTAGCTTAACAGCACTCGAGCGCCAGCAGCAGAAAGCAGAAAAGTTGAGAAAGCAATTGGAGAAAGTAGAGTCTAGCATTAAGCGAAAGCGCGAGCAGCAGGACGAGGGTGATGAGATGCGTGATGTGGACGGTGCTTCGTCGGACTCGTCTTCTGATTCGAAGTCCGATGATGAAGCGCCTGAAGCTTTGCCTATCCGTTCCGAAACGGCTGCTGCTGCCGCCGCCAAGTCTGCAATTCCGCCGGCCGCCAAGAAAGCCGACCCTACCAAGCATTGCAAGTACTATTCTACGGGCGGTGCGTGTGGGAAGAAGGGCAAGTGCCGCTTTGTGCATGACCCAGCGGTCCGGGAGGCCGCGCTGCAAGAGCGCGAGCGCAACGGCGGGCGCATAACGCTGCAGCAGCGCTTAATTCTCAACGACAAGGACCAAGAAGACCTGACGATTGTCAAGACCCTGCAATATCTTAAGGAGAAAGGCATAATGAAGGACTCTGCGCCAGACTCTGCCTCGCAGGCATCTTCTTCGACAGCCCGTTTAGAGTCTTCATCAACGACAATCAGCAATGCGGCGGCTACGAATACGTCCGAGTCTCGTCCCACGCCGGATCTTCCTATAGCCCCGTCCTTGGCCAAGCAGCCATCATTGAAACATCAGCAGCATGGCCTACCAGCCCAGCCGCCACCATCAAGCCTCCTCGGGCCACCAGGCCCGGCCTCGTCCTCAGCAACAAACGGTGCTGCTGCCCCCACTCAGCGCTATCAGGGCTGGGATCTGAGCGGATTTGGCAACACGGGCGTCAAGTCAGACGATCTGTAATCGGCTATTCCTGTCCATATGTATGCTTATTGTTCTGGTTGTTTTCGCGCTTTCAATTTTGAAACGTTTTCTTTCGTTTTGTTTCTGTAATTTGATGGGACCTCTCAATTTTCAACCGCATTTTTTCTTCGTTTTGTTTGCCATGGTCTTACCTATCTGCGCACAACTTTGCTCACCTATTTCTATCTACAGCCAGTAGGTTTAACAGTCGGTGGGGTGTTTTGCGGAGCGACACACTGCCGGGAAAACAGATGCTGAGTGTTTTTCCTTTTTCCTTTGATTTGCTACTCCTTACCTTCCTGTTTTATCCTTTTTATCGGTTACTACTGTCCGCATTGCCGGTTTTGTTGTCGTTTGTACTCGCTGTTTTTTGCCCATACCATCACTGCTATATTACAAGTGTTGTCCTTTTCTTTTTTCTACACAGATAACCGAGACTTGTACTTTACTTCAAGTAGATGAAGGCGGAGACTGTCAGTGTCAGGACCAACTGTCATTTTCAATTGTAAAACAAAATAGGCCATGGTAGTTTTCATGTTTTGTTTTCATTTATTAATGCCCCCTCGGAAAGCACACTTCGGGTAAAGCAGTTTGCTAAAATACTTAATGTATAAGCAATCACAACTACTACAAAGGGAATCTCTACCCGGTGTTCTTCTCTTTTAAGGGTTCGAGGAAGTAGTGCAATTACAACTACAAATATTGTGACTAGGCTCAATTATGACTAAGGCGCTGCTGGTTTCTAGATCACATTCCACATCGTTCCCAACTTTAAACAAAGTCCATTTATTAAGAGACAATCAATTCAAACAGGCAAACCGAGACTCGGGGAGCTTTGCGCTTCATGGTGTAGGATCTAAGAACCGGTACCTATCGCGGTCGAGATTCTCTTTAAAGCCAATATTTTCAACAAACGATTCATGCGAACGCGAGCTTCGGCGAAGTGTACTGCCCAGGCGGGCTCGTGTACGGGGGCGGGAGGTCAAAGATGTAGACCCGGCAAAGCAATTGGGAGAGGATCATCGAGAGGCATCGGTGTTTCATTCCCCTGATCGTCGAGACCGAGGTCGTGGAAGAGATCTCGTTCTGAGCAGCCTTGGTTGTGCTTACAGTGAATGATACCAAACCGTGAGGCCACGTACGTGGCCAAACATACGTAGCACCACTCGTGGCCGCAGACGCCTAGTTTCAGAGAATCAGTGGTCAGCAAACAGCATGAAAAACAAAAGAAAGAAAGAAAGAAAGAAAACACGCACAAGTAATATGGTTGCACCCTTCGAATTTATGGATCGATCTGTTACACTTGGGGCAGTCATTGGACGATTCTTGGATCAAGTCCCTCGACTTGACTTCGTCTATCCGGCGCTGTTCCATGCGGCTGTCGAACTGCTCGCACGTCTCGCCCACATGCCAGGGAACGTTGTGGAGGACGCACTGGACAGCTTTGCACGCGTAGCACCGGAGCTTCCGGCAACCACTTTCAACCGAGATGGCGGCAATCTGGCCCGAACTACAGCCCCGCCCCAGACACCAGTGGAAGTCTTTAAACTCCCGCGCGACGGCTGTCCGTGTCAGTAGCGTGTCGTACCGTTCAAAATCCACCCGATGGGCGTACAGCCGGACGTCCTCATAAGCCAAGCGCGAAGGGCAGTTAGGGCAGGCTAAGTTCTCTGGCAGTCTTTCTTTCAGAGTAGATCGTATCGATTCAGCGAGACACGGCTTGCATGTCCTCGTCATGTCGCGATCGGGAGAGTTAAAACCCTCTGCATGGGGTCCATCCATGCCTGTGGTGCCGCCACCGTGATGACAGCCAGCTGTAACCCGGTGCGGGAACTCGGTGACTGCCTTGGCGTCGTAGCAGACGGAGCAAGTCGCCGTCGGGAGCAGCAACCAGGTCTCGGAATCGGCGACAGCTTCAACCATATCGTCCGGTAAACGGAACTCGATCCGGCTGCCCCATTGTATATTCTCGCTGTCTTCGTGAAAGATATCGCCGTCTTGGTCAAATAGAGTTGTAGACAGTGCGAGAGTGTAGCTTTCCTTAATCCCAATGCACATTTCATCCCAGTTTTGTTTCGTGGTCGGAAATATAATATCGCAAATTCGCCACCGAGCATCGCCAACAAGTACATGTGCAGTATCTTTGTCATTAGGGAGGATATAAGTACGGCGAGGGCTCTGTGGGCTGCGGCCCGTATCACGGGCCGTACCACCGCCACCTCGAACAGTCAAATATTGGCCAGGCGGGAGAACGACAGCCTCCAGGCGAGTGCATAGGCTGTTCTGCAGCAACCGATGCAGTTGCCAGTCCAGGCCGACAAGTGGACGTAGTCGGAGAAGGCCATTTTTTGCGATCAGCATGATACGGTTCGGGTCGTCTATGGAGACGGCTTCTGCAATGCGAGCTTGAACGTCACCGACACTGAGCTTCTTAGCGGAGTCGACAATATCGCCGCAGATTGAGAACGCAACGAATTGGCTAAGTGGCGTCCCGTATGGTTGGTTGGTAGTTTTGTTGACATGATATTGTTTCCACCGAAGGGTCAGGCGAGACCGAAGTTCGCCATTCTCTTCTGTGAGACTGTGGAGACCGTCTTCGTCAAAACGGTAATATATGGATGCGCGCGGTTGGATGGAATAGCGACGAAACGACTTGGTCCGAGAAAGTTCCTTGACCGTCGTTTTGCCTTTTTCTCTATCCGAATAATAATACTGGGGCGTGTCGTGGGAATTGACGACGTGCGTTCCGTGATCCCTCCGGAGGCTGGCGTCGAGGGCTTCTACTTTCCAGTCAAGGCCGACTTTGAGTGTGGTGCGTACAGAAGTTCCTTCATATTCATCAAGGCAACGCAAGTAGATGGTAATTAAGTCTTCCTCGGTCCTTCCGCTCCGCCTGGAGTCCACGTCTTCCTTTCGTAATGGACCCTTTCCCATTGGCATCTTCGAACGAGTGCAGTCACTTTGTCGGCGGCGCCGTTTTTGATGGCTGCCGATGGCACGTTGGCCGCCAATATTTGGAAGTGATTGCTGGTGAATCCGAAGATGCCGGTCCTTAAGATTTCCATCGCAGTGGCCGCGGTGGTTGTGCGAGTGGTGATGGTGACGATGGTGGTGAGTGTCCCGCGAAGAGCATCTGGCTGAGGTACCGGAGAGAGAAAAAAATCTTGCAAGACATGCTTTTGAGAATACATATTCCAGGATTCCTCCACAGGGGCGGCCGGTGTGCATTGAATTGGGGTCGATGCGCTCTCGTCCTGTTGGTGGTATCACAGTTCTATCACTGTCATCCGTCTGCTTTTCCCCGGTCCCCTTTTTATCGGAGCCCCTTTTTTCGACTGTCATTTTGACCATTTGCTGCTATGGCTTTGATAATTATGTATCTTGGTCGTGATAGGGGCACATTGAGAAAGAAGTTGGGGATGGGGGGGGAGGGGGAGGGGGAGGTTGCCAAAAAAAAATGTCTGGCAATAGAAAATCAGAGGCACACGGTCTGAACAGTATAGATCAACTTGTAGACCATATAGGAACATGCCGGCAGTACGCCCCGGTCAGTGAAAGGGAAAAGAATGGCTCGAGACATAAAATCCTATGCATGGCTGCCAGAAAATCAGGCGCCGAGGCAGACGGAAAGGAAAAGTGGCCATCCAAAGAAGTTGAACAGACGGGCTGAGGTAAAAATAGCGAAAGGACTAGGACGGGGCTCAAATTTTGTATTTTATCTGTCAAGTGCCGTAGTTCATGAAGGCGAAATCAAGGAAAAGGCAAAGACAGAAGTACTTATAATGAGGGGAAATAACGAAGAGACTGCACACCACTGTTTCCTTCTCACGTTAGCCAGCGAGGCTCGGAGCAATACTTAAGTAACACCAGTGGCAAGGCTTCTGCCCACTCCCGCTCCCGCTCCTCGACGTGCTTCTTGTTCATCCTGTGTTTTCCTTCTCGGCAGGCGGTGGGGTAGGAACGACGCAAAGGCTGGGTCAGTATGTTCAAGACAAGAAGAGCCAGCTCATGCTACCTACCCCCCAGTTATGCAGCAGGCAACGTGGCTACGATATATGTGTGTGCTGCCCTGGCCAACCGTGGATATCCCGGATTGGTGTGGCCCGTCGGAAAGGAAAACCATGTAGAAAATAGTAGTGGCCTGTCTTGAAAACGTAAGTTTCCGCATAATCAAAAATTTGTGAAAATCTGGTTAAGAAAAGAAAAAGACGATGCCAGATGTTGAAGAATTACACACACACACACACATATATATATGTAAAGCAAAACGTGACCTCCACGTCTACGAGAGGAAGGGAATATTGCACTCTCATCCCAACCACACCATGCATCTGAGATTTCTCGCACGTCTGTTCCTGCTGCCTTCCTATCCTACCCAGTGTTGTTGCCTAACTTTAACATAGTTGTCGACTGGGCGAATGGGTGGGCAGGATCGCTAACAGACACCCCCCTCCCCCGGGGTTGGGGGGCCACCGATTCTAGCACATTCATAATCCATCCCAGGACCGCCCAATGGACCGCACACAGCTTGCGCCTTCGAAGTATCACTATGGTAGAGCGAGCAAAACAGGCGGGAAGAAAGCTCAAAAAGCGAAAGCAAAGAGGTATAAAGCGGATAACATAACCAATGTCGACGGATGAGAGAAAGGGGGGGAAACAGAACATAGCAGCGGAGGCAGGTCTATTTTCTTCGATTGCCCTTTAACGTCTTGTGTTATCAAATCAATATCACATGCTAGACTGAGAAGGAATTTATTTCCCGCCAGTGACAATCATCTTCCACCTGTCGAGGAAACGCTTAGAAACCCTGGTTTGGTACCCAACGAATTCAGCCCAAGAAGCGTGTTAACCAACCCAGTGGTAAAACAGCGACCGAAGTTTGTAAGTGGAGCCCGTAGTGCGAGGGCGGAACCAAAATAGGAGAACGACATGCATGGCGGAAAACAAAAGACGATAAAAAGGCACGATAGAGAGAACTTTATATCAAACCCAGAGATGACCGCCCAGACACATGGCCGACCTCACAGGAGAGACGATCATCGCCCCCCCAATTGGAACCGCGTGGCCCTGACAACAGAACAAGGCCATTATGCATTACCTGTGCGCTCTTCCGCGTCAAGGGAATTCCCGCTGGCCTTCGAGTCTTATGTGGCATTATCAGACAGCTGATTTGGCCACGAATGGCGTCTCCCTTTCCATGCTGCTGATGGCCCAGACTCACACATGTGTAGTTCACCGGGTTTGCTATTGATCAAAAAATCTTCTTCCTCCACCCTTCCCTGATTTTTCAGTCGTAAGTTATTGGCAGCTGGAAGCGTACCGTTCCTGTGACGACAATATACAATATGGTTTGCTGACTTGCATCTATCGAATTGACTCTGGACGCCTAAACGAAACAACATGTCAGTGCTATCTCGTCGTTGCTTTGTTCTACTAGAATACGCGGATTGATTAGAGGCTTGTTCAGGAACTTGGCAAGTCCGCAAATAGACGGGGCTGCTAGACAACGTTTTCCTCTTATTGGAATCCTGCTAGTGCGATCCATAGTAGTGTGCTGGCAGCGGCCCCCGATCTAACGACTCTTCGTTCTTGGCAAAGGAACGAAGAAAAGAAGTTGAGGTACGTCGTAGAAAAAATTGAAATATTTTTATTATTTTTTCTTCTCTTTTTCCCCTGAACTCAACGCTCGCTGACACCCCGTGCGCTATGCTGAGTAGAAAGAAAACGCCAAAGAAAAAAGTAGGACAGATAAGATGTGCAAAAGCAGCGAAGTAACTATGGAAAACCACACCCTCATAAACGTCTTTCACTACCCCCAACGTGCAAAGAGACGTAAACATGTCACCCCAATTTCCTAGTTCTGGCCGTCATTGCCGTCATTCGTTCCGTTCCCGCCACCCCTCCCAATGCCGCCGTGTCTTCGTCTGCGTCGTCGCCTCGTCGCGGCGAGTAATAAAAGTACTCCATCAATTAATTCCGCGTGCAAGCACTCCGGATTTGGCCGGACCGGCACCCCGTTAGAGGAGAGAGACGTGAATATGAAAATTAAGTGCAAAAAGGCAAAAAGACATCAAGTCGGTTAAAAAAGTCGCACAACAACAAGTGAGCAAAGATGAAGGGGGGAAAGAATGATAATTAGAAGAGATAGCTCATTAGGGCTATGCCCGTTTCCCCCATGAGCGTGGATTTATGCCGAACAGCGTTTTCGGTTTGCATCCGGATTCAAAATCGCCTTGTTCTTAGTTTCGGCTGGGTTTTTAGCCTCCCTTACAGAAGATAGGCAAACAGACCCAGGGCCACAGCGGCCGCGCCGTTGCCGTAGTGCGACATCGCCGTGGGCATGGCGCCAGCCTTGGAAGAAGTCGTGGTCGGCGCACTGGTTGAGCCGGAGGCCGTGCCGGACGCAGCCGTGCCGGTAGCAGAAGCGGTGGAAGAGGACGAGCTGGTAGTAGCCGCGGCAGCCGTGTAGTTTTCCGGGTTGAGGGTGCCGCACTCATCCTGGATGCTGGTTGTGCAGTTGCTCTGGCCGGCGGCATTGCCGGCGTATTCCGCGTTGCACTCAGAGTAGGCTTCCTCGCAAATAAACTGAAGGCGAGATATATGAGTTAGTGGCAAGCAGAAAGAGGAATGGACAATACAAATTCGCTGCGGAGGAACGGTGAACATACGGTCGGCATCGTCTGGAGGTAGTACTGGAGACCCGGGGCGCTGCCGTTCTGGCACGTGCAGGTGTAGTTCAAGGAGGCCTAAACCGTTAGCCAAGATCCTCAGCGGGGAGCGCGAAAGAAGATTCGAATCCTGATGGCATGGGAAGAAACACACAGGATCGCAGCTATTGGCCTTCGGGTTGTTGTCGCAAAGGGTGGTGCATGTGTTGCTCTGAGCAGTACACCAGTTTGCTGGGAATCTTGTATTAGCGAAACGGTACAGCATGAGAAGAGAGTAGAAAGACGCCAGCAAGGACATACACCGCGTGGTCAGAGAAACATCATCCGGGTTGATCGTAAAGTTCTCGGCGGCGGCAGCCAGGCCGAGCGCAGAGAGCGCGACGAAGACGGCGGAGTTGCGCATTTTGAAAAGTGGTGATGGTAACAAGGGAGAGCACAGCAGGAGATAGATTCTGAAACGAGATGAGACTTGGACAGAAAATGCTTTATGTTTGCTTGTCAAAAGCTTGCAGCAGCAATTGAGGGCGCGGGCGCAGTAAAAAGAATCGAGCGAAGGGAGGAGGATAAAGAGAAGTAAAAAGTAAAAAGGGTTTGGATTTGGCTCTACGCGATGATTTAATTTCTGCTTTGGGGGGAAATTTGGGAAGGGGCGATAGGAAACAGGAACGGAAAGAGCGAAGGGGAAAGAAGGGGGGGTGAGGAAAAAGAGGTTAAGACCTTTCTGGCCGAGCTGCCGGGCCTTGCATTTGGGGGGGTGGCCATTACGGGGGCAACCACAAAGCTCACGATAGTATGATTGCGGGCCCAAGACAGCTGCTCACACTGGCGTGCGCGAGATACGATTGCAGACGACGGTTCTGTGCTACGGAGGAGTCGGATGGCGACGACTAAGATACCCGCGGCAGGTACGCGCAGCACGGAGCGAGCTACTGGCAACACCCACCCGAACACAATGCGGTCTTATACCAAGGGGGAAAGGACGGATAATTTGCGACAGAAGAGCTGTGATGGTCGCCCCTTCTAATAAGAGCGCAGACACTGATCGGAGTGGTTGGACAACAACGCTTCTAGTCCGGAAGAGGTCTAGACCGAAGGGACCTTCTCACAACAATTACGACGTAGAATCGAGACTGGGGAAATGAAAAGCTTTCCGTCCCCCTTTGGCAGCCATTTGGCTTCTGTTTCCAGCTGGTTTTGTCCATTTTCCCTTCTGCCAGGCCTGCCGTATTGCCGCCTCCGGCCAAAGTTTTGGTTGGCGTGCGAAGAGTGAGCACTGACTCTCTTGTCGCTGATAAAGAACCTGGTCCCCATCTGTGCGCCCCCTGGCAAAGTCCGCAAACGGAGCTTGCTGATTGGTCTCAGATCCAGGGTGTTGTGTTTCTCTCGCTTTCTCCCGGCACACCTCTTGCCGTTCCCCCCAAAACAACTCCACTTGCGTCAGTGTGCAGGGCCCATCCGAACTGGCATGACTTGTGCAGCTACCAAGAGACGCGCCGATGCAACGAGTCGCATTGCACGGTTGTATCCGTATTCCTGCACACTTCCCCTTCGTCTGCAGCACCGGACCTTGGATTTCTCGTGTTGGCTGGCGACGTGCAGCAGAATACGGATAGCTTTCGTCATCGTTGCAGAAAGCCCTCTAGTCTTTTTCATTTCATGCGCCTGCTGCATCTCATCGGGTCTCGCGATGTGTCTTTGGTATTGGCAAGATCGCCGCGCAAACAGTCAGAGAGGTCACAGACGTCAGGGATCGGTTATTCAGCCACGTGAGACATCTGCATTTTTGTCTCTTGGTGTTATCCTCGCCTCGTTTTGTCGGGTTCCCTCCCCATTCTCGGCTGCGTGATAATGGCACTAAGCGCTCAGCTTGCGCGGCCTCTCAAGAGGGTGTTCGGCAGGCCTTGAGGGGCCATCATACGGAGAAGTCAGGCGGCTTTGCTATTTCTGGCGCAGCGCCGTCGCGATTTCCCCTTCTCGCCATTTTAATATCGTGCGCCGTCCGCTGGATGAACGCCCATCTTAGAAGACTGTCAGGATACAACCTAACCTTTTCGACGATGTATTTCGACCTTTTTTCTCCACCGCCCGCCCGATACCGAACTATGGTCGCGACAAAATAATACCGTGAATATGCCAAAATGTTTAACGTGTCGATGTTAATATATAAAATAGTCTAATCTGTGCCAGCATAGAGCAAAAAGGAAAATAGCAACCTAAACAAAATGATGTTCTACCAATCCACCCGTTCGCGGTCCACAAATGCAGCAGAGCAGGGTGCAGCGCATACAAAACCATCTCTTAGCCCCTCGTCGAAAAATCAAAAGAAAAAGAAACGCAACAAAAAACAGAACAGCCAACAGGGAAGACACTGATTAGCACCGCACCGCCTCTACGCCGTATTATGCTTATGCATCGATGAGGTTCTCTTCCTCCGCCGTCGGCTTGCTGTCCGCCTTTGCCTTGCCCTTACGGTCCGCCGTTCTCTGGTAGTACTCATTGATAACCTTAGCCGGGATACGGTTCAGCATGTCCTTGCGGTAGATCCGCAGCAGACTCCAAGCCAGATCCAGCGACTCGTAGATCGTACGCGACTCGTACGCACCCTGGCTGATGAACTGCCGCTCGAACTTGTCCAAGAACTCTAGCGACAGCTTGTCCTCAGCTGAGAGTGCCTCCTCGCCGACAACAGCCTTCATCGCCGCTGCGTCACGGCCAATAGCGTACTTGGCATACAGCTGGTTCGACACGTCACCGTGGTCCTTCCGGGTCATGCCCTCACCAATGGCCGACTTCATCAGACGCGACAGCGACGGTAGCACGTTGATGGGTGGGTAGATACCGCGGTTATGCAGAGCACGGTCGACATAGATCTGGCCCTCGGTGATGTAGCCTGTCAGGTCAGGAATGGGGTGCGTGATATCGTCGTTGGGCATTGTCAGAATCGGAATCTGCGTAATGGAGCCGTTGCGGCCCTCCACACGGCCGGCCCGTTCGTATATCGTCGACAAATCCGTGTACATGTAGCCGGGGTAACCGCGACGGCCAGGCACCTCTTCTCGTGCCGCCGATACCTCACGCAGCGCATCGCAGTACGACGTAAGATCGGTCAGGATGACAAGAACATGCTTCTCTAGCTGGTAGGCGTAGTATTCGGCCGTCGTCAATGCCAGGCGAGGCGTGATGATACGCTCGATCCTATTGTTGTTAGAGAGGGTTCCCATCTACGCGGGCAACTCAAAACGTTATAAACAGAGGCGCAGACGTACGTTGGATCGTTGGCAAGGTTGAGGAAGAGCGTCACGCGCTCCAGACTGCCATTTTCTTCGAAATCGCGTGTAAAAAAGCGAGCCGTCTCCAAATTCACACCCATTGCCGCAAACACAATCGAGAAGTTATCCTCGTGGCCATCATGCACGCCCTTGTTCGTTACGCCGTCGCGCTTCACTAGGCCGGCCTGGCGGCAAATCTGAGCCGCAATCTCGTTGTGTGGTAAACCGGACGCGGAGAAAATAGGGATCTTTTGGCCACGGGCAATCGAGTTCATCGTATCAATGGCCGAGATGCCCGTCGAGACCATCTCCTCGGGGTACACGCGCGAATAGGGGTTGATCGGGCTGCCGTTGATGTCGAGGTACTCTTCGGCCAGAACCTTGGGGCCCTTATCGATGGCGCGACCGGAACCGTCAAAGATACGGCCAAGCATGTCTTCGGACACGCCGAGCTTGAAGCTCTCGCCGGTGAACTCGACCTTGGTCTGTAGAGAGGGTAACATGTGTCAGATGCAGGCCAGTAGATGAGAAAAATCCCATAAATCCAGTCAGGAAAATTTTGGGTTTCCATCTTACCTTCTTCACATCGATGCCTGCAGTACCTTCAAAGACCTGGATTTTGTGTGATGTTAGTCTGCGGACACGAAACGGTCGACCGTGCCGTTTTCGATATCCTACTGCATCGTACCTGGACAATGGCTCGACTGCCTATAAATCAAAGAAGAAGGAAAAGTCAGAATCAGAGCCCTCGTCGTAGCCCAAAATTTCCAGATGGGGCGGCTAACCTCGAGCTTCGAGCACCTGGCCAGCTCGTGTTGTTCCATCGGGGAGCGTCAGGTTCACGATTTCATTGTACCGAGGCGATTTGACCTAGATGTAGCAGCATCAGCGCCAAGAAGACACGCTAGAGGGCGAGGCAGAGTGATGGGGGGCGCTGACATTGTCGAGAATCACCAGAGGGCCATTGGCGCCGCCAACAGTGTTGTAGGTGATGTGAGGCTGGATGGAGAACGACGACGAAACTCTAGGATCCGACATTTTGTCGAGACGAGGGCGGCTCTGGGACTGAAGGCAGCGCTTGGATTGAGCTCAGAGGGCTGGAGGAGAAAGAAAAGGAAATTACAGAAGGGAGGGGATTTTATCGGAGAGGGTTTGGATTGCGTTTGATGCTCGCCGATGGGATGTCGTTTCGCTCGGTATGGGTGAAGGATGCGGGACTTTTTGGATTCGGTCTCGCTTCGAGGGGGGAGAGAAAAGTAGTCCAAGCTCTTTGCTCATTCGGGTTAACTGCTTGCCATCATTATCTCTGCCAGCTCCTGCCTCCGCTCTACAAATGATCGCTGCCTACCCCACTATTACCAGGCGGATTGCAACAACTGCTAGATATCACGTGAGAGTCATGGGCTCTGCCGCGTCTAGGCCGTTGTAGCCGCATTCAGTGGCTAACCGCCAAATTTGAGGTGTTGGCAACCGTTGATTTTCAGGTCGTCTTTCTTCCTCTAACCCTTCCCTCCTCCACCGGCCTCGACCCTCAACTGCGACGACGCATGGTAAACTGGCTTCGGGCCTTTCTTTCTAGCCATGTCGACAATATACGACACCGAGCCGCAGCCGACGGCGTCTGTCATCCTGCACACGACCGGCGGCGAGATTGCCGTGGAGCTTTTCGCGAAGCAGACGCCCTTGACGAGCCGGAACTTTCTTCAGCACTGTCTCGATGGCTACTACGACAACACCGTCTTCCACCGGCTAGTACCAGGTTTTGTCATCCAAGGCGGTGATCCGACGGGATCGGGCAATGGCGGCGAGTCCATCTACGACGGCGGCGCGCTTGCAGGCGATTTGGACCCGTGGCCGATGGACGAGCGGCGCGGCGCGAATGCGGGGCCACACGGCATCAACTTCAAGGACGAGTTCCACTCGCGACTCAAGTTCAACCGGCGCGGCCTGTTGGGAATGGCCAACGAAAGCAAGCCCGACACCAATGGCAGCCAGTTCTTCTTTACACTGGACAAGGCCGATGAGCTCAACAACAAGAACACCGTGTTTGGCCGCGTGGCTGGGCCGACGATCTATAACCTCACCAAGATTGGCCAGGGCGAAGTACAGGAGGGAACGGAACGGCCGTTATACCCGGTCAAGATTACACGGATCGAAATTCTGACAAACCCGTTCATGGACATGCGCAAAACGGAGCGTGATGCACGACGAAGTACGGCCGGCAGGCAGCAGCAGCAGCAGCGGCAATCAGGAGGAACCGATGATAGGAAAAGGGGCAAGCGGAAAAAGGGCGTCAACAAAAATCTGTTGAGTTTCGGAGACGACATTGAAGACGATATGGAGGAGGAGACGGCCGGGTCGTCACAGGGAAAGCATAAAAAGGCAAAGCTCGACAAAGAGAGGAGCGGAGAGATTAAGCCCAGTGGACACCCCCGTCTTGCGGAAAAAGGGGTATCGGAACTGGAGCGCATAAATCACCACAAAACAACACTTCCGTCAAGGGCACTCTCTGATAAGCCATCGCCGGCACCTGCTGGGCTTCCGGTACAAGACGATGACGACGACTCACTGTCCGAGTCGGCATTAGACCGACAAGAGGTGCCACAGCGGAAAGCGCAACAGTCGGTGCTGGACAGAACCAATGCGGAGATTGCTGCGCTTAAGGCGTCCATGCGAAGAACGGTTGCGGTGGAACCGACAAAAGCCGAAGAGGATAGAAAGTCAGCATTGGAAAGGCTGGTGCCCTCTGACGCAATAAGAGGCAAGAAGCTCAGCCGAGGGAATGGTCTATCGAGCCACGATCAGAAGACGCTACGCTTCCTGGATGCCTTTACGTCAAAGCTCGGACAAGACTCGAATGGACAAACAGCGACACCGGCATCGCAGGCACTCCTTGTCGGAGATGAGGTCGAGCAAGCTAATGAGGAGGGAAGCGGCGATGGTGAAGTGTGCGAACTGCACTTCATTGCCAACTGTCAGAGCTGTCGTCCTTGGGACAACGGCGAGGATGGCCAAGAAGCCGATAGCGATGGAGAGGACTGGATGTCCCATACGCTCGACTGCGCGGCCGACAAGCTGGGCAAGGATCTGAGCTACCGACGGAAGGCGGAGGACGAGCTGGTCGTCATTGATCCACGAGAGAAGGCGCGGACACTAAAAGAAGAGAAGAGAGGCTCGCTGGACTCAAGAGGGCGCGATGGCGGCCGCAGCGGAGGACGATCCTGGGACCAGGCGCGGCATGCCAAGATGTCACAGGCGGCTGCCTTGTCTGGACGGGGGGCCAGGTGATCTATGTTTTCCGGCAGATGCAACCATGCCGGATTGTGAGAGCGCGACGAGGACGCGAACAATACCCATTTTGAATTCGAGGCCTTACATAGGTTTTGCTTGTAGGCTGTGCTTTGACATGCGGCTATGAGGTGGCACCCAACTCGATGTTTGGGTGGTCATAACCAGGCTCCCAAGTTGATCGGGTCAATTCACAGGCTGGCAAGTCTCTACGGGAGATAGCAATAGCAACAGAGTGTTCGACTTGTCCTCCGTGACAACCCTCTTTCGAAGCGGCCACCTGGCCTGATGAGGCTGCTGTTGAGCTGCCATGGAGTGCCCACGCCCTTCAACATCCCTCGGCGGGCGTGCCAAGCCGACAGGCTAGGCAGAAAGGGCGGACGACAGGTCGTTATTTCCTTATCCGTTGTTAGTTAGTATCGAAACAAAATTTCTGCTGTGCGAGCTTATCGCCGCACAATCTGATTGGCCAGTGAGTCTTAATAAGAACAGTGCAGTTAGCCTTCTTTTGTGATTTCGGAAACTTACGAGCGTTGTCACTAAAAGTTAGCCGATCAGTAGGCTCTAGGCCTGAGTACGGAGTAATACTGCGCAAGGATGGTTCGGTGCAACTGTGAAGTGTCCAACTCCGCGAAGACTTGAGGCTTGAAAGGGCGGGCACTTAAACAAGCAACCGCGACAGACACACCGCCTTCTGTGCCCGCTTTGTTAGCACACCAATGCATGGTTGACTCGAGCCTCACCTCTTCTGCCATCCGCGAAAAAGAAACCAAAAAAGGCGAGGCCAAAAACCGCAATCCATCCCGCGCGCAGCACATCGCCAATCTGCCTCACAGCCTTCTCCCTCGCCCAGTAGCCCTACGACCCATGGATAGGCGGCGATTCCGATCGAACGACCGCGACGGACGCTAACAGCTTTATTGTCTCATCAATCTTCTATCTTTTCTTCGCGCGACGCATCAGCATCCCGTTTCTCCCCTCCTTTTTCACCATTGCTTCTACCCCCCTCCCCGCCCCATCACCCCCGGTTAGTGATCGCAGACACAGACTGGCGGACGCGGGTTTTCATCGGTCCTCGAAGACTAGAAAGGTATCCTTCTTGGGCCGGCGGCTGTCCGAATAACGAGCAAGGCAACGAAGGTTACGATATTGCGGCCGAGCGAGAGGACGTCGAAGAAACTGGGTCCTCTGCCGCGCTTCCTACCCTCTCCCCGAGCTGTGTCCTACCACCGGCGCGCTTTTTGGCTTTTCTCTTCGTCTGCAAGTCCCTTTGCCGGCCACACCACGAGTGTGAACACCACGAACAACACGAACGATAGACAACCACGACGCGCTCCAGTTGTCCACATTTACGAATTCATTATCGCGACCAGAAGCCCTTCGGCTTGTCGATATTGTTCCAGCCATCTCCCTGGCGGTTATAGCTGCTTAGCTTTGCCTAGCAGTAACGTGCGCGGGCGAGGCTTTCATTTGCGACTGAGCGAACTGTCGCAGCGCATATCTATAGATTTCGCCACAATGTCCTCGCAGAACTCACGCAAGCGCCCGGCGCCTGGCGCCACGCCTCTTCTGCCCGTCACACCGGCTGTGCAACCGAGTTATAACACGGCAACGTCCCAAGACCAGGTGCTTCAGTGGGCCGGCGGCATCCCGGATGCGACGAACTTCGAAGACCTCTCTAGGACCGTCAATGCATACATGATGGGCGCACCGGGGCAATACATCCAGCAACAGCCCCGGCAACCACAACAACTGCCGGTCCAGTCTGCGCAGCCGCAGCAGCTTCATCTTCAGCCACAACCGACGGCGCAACAGACCCAAGCCCAGTCGACCTCCACAGCCATTGCACGCAGACCACCCAATCGTGCCCTAATCCCGTCGGCACCTCGCGCAACCTTTGACCCAAATGCGGATCTTTGGGCTGGCTTTGGTGATGATACTAGCCCGTTGAATATCAACTCGAATGGTGGCAATGGTGGCGGCCTTCCTGGAGAGAACGAAAGTATCGAGGTTCTCGAGGAGAAGGCGCAGCGGGTGAAAAAAGAGGCCCAGGCCAAGAGAAAGCAGATCCCGCCGTTTGTCCAAAAATTGAGCAGGTATGTTTGCAAAGCAAGAGGAAAGAGAGGAGAGGAAACAGAAGATGGCGATTGCTGACAAGCATTATTAGTTTCCTCGAAGAGCAAAAGAATACGGAACTTATTCGATGGTCAGAGAACGGAGATTCGTTTATTGTGCTAGACGAAGATGAGTTCGCCAAAACACTCATTCCCGAACTCTTCAAGCATAACAACTATGCGTCCTTCGTTCGACAGCTCAATATGTACGGTTTCCACAAGCGTGTCGGCCTTTCCGACAACTCCATGAAGGCTAGCGAACGAAAGAACAAGAGCCCTAGCGAGTACTATAACCCGTATTTTAAGCGAGGCCACCCGAACCTTCTGTGGCTTATAAACAAGCCTAAAAGTGGAAGCAAGGCGAAGCGTGGGAAGAAAGACGACGGCGATGGCGATAGCGACGAGGATGGCGGCCTTGATGAGCCCTCTCTGTTGACACTCCCACATGCCGGCTTGCAAGGGCTGGGTGAACAGCAGGGCCGTACCTTTTCTTCGACTGGTACAGGTGCCGGGAGCGGCGGCAGTGGTAGCGGCATGGGTGCAGGAGGGGGCACGAGTGGCGAGCTAGCACCGCTACAGAAGAAGGATTTCCAAATAATCAAGGACGAGCTCAGTACACTGCAGACCCGCCAAGCCCAGATTTCGAAAGTTATGCAGAGGCTGCAATACGACAACGCACAGCTCCAGCAGCAGGCCCGACTCTTCCAGAACATGCACGAACGTCACGAAAACTCAATCAATGCCATCCTTAACTTCTTAGCTAACGTCTTCCGTAAGTCGCTGGAAGAACAAGGAGGAGTTCAAGGCGTGACGGAGCTGCTAGCTAGCATTTTACCAAACGGCCAGATGCCGCAGGGCAGCGTTGTCGATCTCACGGACGATTTTGACCAGAGACGGCCCTCAGTGGCAACAACATCCATCAACACGCCGCCTAAGAGGCAGCAGCGTTTGTTGCCACCCATCCCTGTGCCAGCAGCAAGCTCGACATCGGCGTCGACAACCGCGTCGACGCCTACTGCACCAACAGCAGGCGGCCGTGGCGGTAGCAACCGGTCATCTTCTGTTCTTTCGCCTGCCCAGCACCACGTGTCGACTGTATTAGGCGGAGCGAGCTCCGGGTACCACCATCCCGGGCTGGCTCAGACAGGACAGCCTGCCATGGGCTCTGTGACTGAACTATTCGACTCACCCAGCGAGAGCAGCTATTTGCATCACGAGCTACAGGCCAATCCGCACGAGGGCATGATGAAGATTATTAACGACACAAACGCGAACACACCTTCTTCTGGGTCCGCCATTGACCTGCTCGAAGCTGCGGCCGGAACACCTAGCAATCTTAGCACCGACCAGAGAAATCGCGTACTCAACCTAATGTCGGGACAAAACCAAGGCCAACAACATGGGGGGATCAAACCCACACCTGGTAGCGGAGGACCTCATTCCGGTTCCGCAAATCCGATCCCTCCCGCTAACCTGGCTCGCAACGTGCCCATGACCGGCCCAGGTGGCGTGCCTTTGTCCCCTTATGTCCCTATGACAATTCCTTCTACAAGCGCCGGAAGTGCGGGCGGGGTTTCGAGCGTTCCCCTGCCTACGACAGGCGGGTCCACGTCGTTGTCGCCTATCCTTGGGAATATGCAAGCAGTGCCGCCGCCGTCTCTTCGGGACATTTCCAACACCCAGTCTGAGATTGAGGCGCTGCAGCGGATGCAGGACGAGCAGAACGCCAAAATTAGCGACCTGTCGCAGCTTTTGGGGCCCCTGAGCCCTTCGGGGCGAATTCCCGGCATAGACGAAGATGCGGCTTCAGCGACTGGCAGCGGTGGACATGCCGGTGCAGGCGCAGGTATGCAAAGCCCTGGCTACTTTGACTTGGGTCAGTACCTAGACCCGATGGCATTCGCCGATGAGTTCAATTTTGCTACGGGTGACCTTGATGTCGGGCAGGCTACTACTGCTGCTGCTGCAGTCGATGGTAGTCCAAACGGCCAAGTTGTTGCCGGTGTTTCCGCTGGCCATGTCGCGGGGAGTGGCCTCAACCTAGACGGCGAAGATTTTAACTTCGGCCTCGATCCTAATGCTGGTGGCCGGAATGGGAATGGAACAGCAGCCGAAGGCGATGAAGATGACAATAGGCTGTTTGGAAAATCGCCCAGCCCGGCTACCACGGAAGAAATACCCAGGACAGTTATAAGCACAGGAAACAGCCCTGATCCGTCTTCTAAACGGCGGCGAGTCATCTAAAATAGAAGCATGACTGGGAGCATTTGATTTTCTTCTTCTTCCGTGGTTTTCGCCTTTTTGATTATTTTCCCCTTACATTCTTTTATTTTGCATTTTCTGAAAGGCACTGGATTGGACGAGAGTTCCCTGTAGGAAGGCTCTCGGGGCATATCGGGTATAAAACGAGGGTAGTCAGTACGCATGGGGTGGTCAAAGGGCCATCTATTTGGGTTTAACAGTAGAATTCATTCATTCGTGGAGCCAAAAAACCGCACGCTTCCATGTTGGCAGGAGAGGAGAAGCAAGTATGGCGCTAGGCACTCATAGAACCTCGAAATCACAATACGATCGCGGATATGAAGACCATGTTGTACCTATATAATTTTATAGTCTAACTGATTTTGCTTTCGCTCATATGTGTCGGCGCAGCGCTCTCTCGTCCAGGGCGGCGCGTCGAAGCTTTTCTAATTGACGGATATATCCGTGTCAGTAGGATCGGCCGCCTCTTGTTTACATCTCGGGCGTCTTCGCTCCTCTGGGTGAGATAGAGCTTTCAGGCACCCTCAACAGCCATCAAACAAAGAGATCAATCCCGTCCTCATAGCTCATACTTCCGTTTCAAGCTATTCTGCAATTAGATAGGGGCGGCGAAGGGGGCATCTGCTAATGGTACTGATCGATCGCTTGAGGCTTGGAAGGCCCCCTCTCACTCCGCGATGTCCTCCATAGAACCCTCCACACACCGTTGATTGGAAAGGGCAGCTAGCCAAATAGAGTAGGTCAGACGGATACCGAAACAGGCATACCATAATCTTCCCTTGGGCGGCAAACGAACAGCGTTTCTGATAACCAGTGGCCTAAGAGTTTGTGGAGTGACCGGTTTCGATAACTGGATTCGGTTGCTGCAGGTCGGCAGCGATTGACGTTTCCGTATTTCGCCCCTCTATCGTCTTCCCTCACTTGGCAAGCGGGTTTGCGTGCACTGTCACGCGCTCGATCCGCGGTATCTCGGAAGCACTCCCTTCCCCAACTTTGGGCCGGTGTTTCTTGTCAACGGGAGCGGCCTCCAGCTTGTCTAGTGTCGCAAATGAAGCGTCGCCGAGCACATGACCAAACACCGTGTTGACGCCGTCCAGGTGGGACGCTCGCGCAAACGTCACAAAGAATTGCGACCCGTTCGTGCCAGCCAGCCCGCTGCCGGCGGGCGGCGCACCTTTGTTGGCCATGGACACGATGCCGCGGGCGTGGTGGCGGAGGGCGGGCAGGCGAATCTCATCCTCAAAGGGCTGGCCCCAGATGGAAGTGCCCTTGTCCTTAGAGTCCTTGCCCTTGGCAGGCATCCCGGTCTGGGCCATGAAGCCGGAGACGACGCGATGAAATGGGGAGCCGTCATAGTAGCCAGAGGCACAGAGAGCAAGAAAGTTCTATCAAAAAGTCAGCAAGAAACTTACAAAGGTAAAACTCGGGAGCAGAAAAGCAGAAAAGGTAGGGTACCTCTGCCGTCTTTGGAACGCTCTCGCAAAAGACCTCGATCTTGAGATCGCCAAAGTTGGTGTGGAGGGTGACGGACATTCTGCACGTGGGCAAGTCGAAGCCGCAAAGGCTGAAGTCTTAAGGGTGCAGCGCGTATCAAGGACGTGTCGATTTTTTATTAATATGAAAGCACAGCATAGACAGCGTGGTGGTTAAGAGCTCGGTGCAACTGCTGCAGGCAGAGAGCTAAAAAGTTTTGGTTGAGAACAAAATGGGCTCTAAATTGCTTAGTAATCTCACATGAACGGAAAGGCCCGCCACCACCGAACTCGACCTCACAACTTCGACGTGCTTCACGATGTGGTCTGGTGCTGGGCCATTTTGCGGTATTCTGTTGAAAGAACCCTTCTTTTGTTGGATTATATTTATTGACTTTTATTTTCTTGATAGGTATAGATGACAAGATGTGTACATGTTTCAACGGCTCTACCGACTAAGAAGAAGACACAACTGGACGACATCCATGGAAACTTGTCTCACGGGCCTTACAATAGGTTATGGTCTACAACATATTTCAGCTACTTTCGGGGTTGGCAGGTAATTCCCATTCTTACCTCGTTAGGCCTTTTGTTCGACCGTACTCTTCTCCCCCCTTCCTTGCTTCTGGAAACGGCGCACTGCCGTGCTGTAATCTTACCCCATGGACTAGTTAAGGTTTTTAAGCCTGCGACTTGTCAAACCCACAAAGAAAGCCTTGTGCTAGTGTGTATGTGCAGGTAAGCCTCAGCTGCTGAGGAGAGCGAAGGAACGCTCTCTTCCGCTCCGCTATTCGTTCCGTTGATCTACCCACCAACAAAGGAGACCACTGCGCCGAGAAAACGAACGGGGGAAAAGGCGGGTGGCAAGTGGGGACCAACAGCCGTCAAGCCTCAGAAAATGGTGTGCGAGAAAGGATTCCGTTGCATTGCACCGCTTGCTGATAGAATCAGACACACGCCCGCAAAATCTCCCCGGCACTGCCCTGCTAACCCACCCACCAGGACTCGCAGCAGCCTCCTGAGCAGCCAGAGCAAATAAGAATGGCTCAGGCAGCAGGAAAGGCCGCCTCAGCTGAGCAAAACGTGGACAGCGCAATGGAAATGCTCCAGAACCAACACAAAAAGTCCTACGCAGTCACACAAGTTAGGTGCTCCTTCCAGTTTCCTGGTTTCCGGCTTCCGGGTTTCGATTTTCGATTTTCTCCTCTTGTCTTTTGATGACCGTCCCATATATGCATTCGAAAGAAAGGCAGACCTCGAGATGACAGCTCGGATACTCAACACCTCCAAAGTATCTTAGATTATAACATAACAAACAAGGCCGGAGAAGCTCAAGGGATCCCTATGATCCAGCTGCCAGCACCCTTCGCGGCCGCCGCAGATGTGATGCGGCCAGGCGGCCCAATGGAAAACCCCCTACGGGGATTGCGGAGCGCCCCAAACGTCAGGAGGCCAGGGCCCAATAAAGACCCGATGCCGACCTCCTTCTCAGGTGTGCAGTCACACTCGATGTCGAGTTGGTCGTTTTCCGCGGCTCTCGAGCTCTTGGACCACGCTCCGGGAGTTGGGGGAAAGACAGACAGACGGCAGAAACCCCAGAGTACAGAACCCCCCCCTTTTCCCCATTTCTGTCTGTAGCTGAATCTGTCGTGTGCGCGTCCATTTGCCGTTGCCTGAGCGGTATCTTCAAAATAGATGCTTTGGGCATACGCGTTGCGGCTGTTTCACGGCCGCAGCAAATGACGAAATGGCGAGCGAACTTGTACGCGTAAATCGCTGGCTGGTGCCCGCAAGCGCTGGGACGACAGACAGCCCTGTAGGGATGGGGATAAGCTGGGGAGTGGAGGAGTGTCAGCAGCACAGATCGCCCGCAACAGCAGCACTATAGGGAAGGAGCCGTCCAGCATCGCAACTTCCCACTCTGCCCAGCCGCAACCGAAATGCCTTGATCCGTCTCACCGCCCTCAGGTCCCGGCTAACTTGCTGTTTCCTTCCTGAACTGCCACATATTTTCTTTGGATGCCTTGCCTACTCTCTTCTCAGCCTGCGACCGACCTGACTTTTTTTCTGCCCACTCCCGCCGGCTCGCCAAAAACGAGGTCGACGTCCGACTAGCAGCCGCTGTTTCGCCTTGTCCAGTCCTTCGAGTCGGCTAGAGATTGCAAGGGCGCTTAGCGCTGTTGGCTGCAGTACTCCGTAGGCCAGCACCATTTCACATATACCCCACATTGCGGCGACCTCAGCGACAATCCGGCCGCAGCCAGCTCCTCGACGACGAAAGACGAAAGCCTGGCCGGCGACACACCCTCTCACCTGACAGAACATTAACCAGGACAACCTCGCGCCGGAGACGGACACGTAGGCAACCAGCCGAAGCGCAAAACAAACCCGACCGGACCGGACCACAGCAACTCCTGCTCCGACGCAGCTTGAGGACCCTCTTGGTCTGTCGACACGCGAGGTGAAAGGCAACGAAGGACAGCCCTTGTCAACGGGCCCTCTGTATTGCCTTCCGGGGCCGCCTGCCACACCTGTCGCGCTTTCTCTCCTCTGCTCTCCCGAACCTGTTGACGACGACTGTCGCACACCGGGCCGCCAACCGACGAGGCACCTCTGTCACTCCCTCCCCGACTGTTTCCGCCGCCGCTACCCTCTGGACCCTCGGGGGCCGCGAGCATCATGGCCGCCTTTGTGAGGGTCTCGGGCCCACCCAATAGCAACTTTCTAGTCGGCTATCCAGGTATCTCAGCAACTCTGGTATGTCGCCCACTTGTTGGGTCGTGTTCCTTCTATGTTTTCTGCGCCTCTGCCCTTTTTTCTCCTCTCTCTCGCCGTTACCGGCTGGACTGACGTGCCTTTTTTGCCAGCCGCGCATCGAGGGTAAAGTCGAAATCCGCCCATCACAAGGCTTCTCGATGCCCGTCGCCGTCTCTCTCGTCCGAATCAGCCTACAGCGCCGCGAAACCATCCACCCGGCCGCCGACCACATGGCGAAGAAGCACCTTGGTACGCCGCGCCGCGACACCGCCGATGTGGTCGGCAAGGAGCTGCTCCTCTTCCGATGTCCGCCTGGCAGAGAGTCTGAAAACGTCATTGCCATGGACCTACCCTTCGTTCTCTTTATCCCCTTTGGCCGTGGCGGCGAGGAAACCAATCGCCGCATACCGCCCGCCTCACTCCAGCTGCCCAGCCGCATCGCCGAGACCTACTACGAGCTGGTTGTGACTGTCCAGCAAGGGACCAGTATACAAAATAAATACGCCTTCCCCGTTCCGCTGCAACGGTACGACACGCTGTCCACCTTCGGCATGTACAACAAGCAGGAGAACCGCGTGGTCACGGCCGACAACGTCGTGACGCTGGCGATTTCGCTACCTCGCTGGAGCTACGGGCCCCTCGACCCCATCACCGTGTACATTAAGCTGGCGCCCAACCCCGACTGGCTGAGCAAGGCCAAGCGCGTCACAATTCAGAAGATCACACTCGTCATCGAAGAGGAAATAACCTTTAACCCAGAGGGCGACGAGCCAACAAAAAAAGTTAATAAGATAGCCAAGCATACTCAGAATGTCCAGACAAAACTGCCCGAGGCTGGCTATGTCACAAATCTCGGCCTCGTCTTTCCTGCGCGCGACCTACGCGACAGCGACGGGATCATCCGCCGGGGAAAGCCTGCCTTTCCTATGTACGAAGTTACCTCTTTCACCACCACTTCCACTCTCTATAAAGTTGAGTACTTTTTGGCGATAAAGGTATGTTTCTGAACGTTATCTCTTCTTTGGCTGCTCTGTTCAGTGTCATCTCCTCTCATTATTGCCCTGCGTGCCGTAACTCACCTTAATCCTTTTCTCTAGGCCCAGATGAGCTCCGCCCGCGATATTACCCTCCGTTTACCCATCGTCATCTGCCCCCTCGACCACCAGGCCTGCAAGGAGGAAATGGACGCTATTGAACAGGCCGCCAAAGATGCCTCCCAAGTCGATCCCAACAATCCTATGCTTCCGGCGCGCACTATTGTCTTAGCCAACGATCGCGATTCCCTCCGTCACCTCGGCCTGTGTATGGTTGCCGGTCAAAAGAAGCCTCTAATCGAGTAAGCTCGACATCGTCGGGCTCCTTTTTATTAAAGGAGAAGAAGAACATTTGTTTCCCACGGTTGCTACCGTGGCCAGAAGAGGCATATCTATACAACCATTTCTGTACCACTTTTATGCCAATGATCTGGGCACCAACACGAACTAAAGACGGACGCCACAGATGACGCTTTCTCAACAATACATCCGGGAATTCTCGGCACAATACCAACGAAATTCCCACGAAGAATATATCCTTCCGTGTGTGGAAGGAAGCCATTCGGACGTTCTGCCGCTTTCGACTTCCAAGAACCGCGGCAACCCCTTCCGTGACAGTGTGGATGTGAAAGCTGTCGCATACGACAGGGCGATATGTGCCCGAAAAATGGCCAAATATGGTTTCGTCTCAGGAGCAGGCATCCCAAGCTGAAATCTACGTTTCTGGGAGAACAAATCCACGACGAATAGCTCCTCTACCTCCCACACCTGTTTCGGACAGATACAAGTGTGGACGTAAATGCTGCCAGCCATTTTTATGGCTGCTTGCTAACCGCTTGTGCTCTCCCCTACGGTTTTTCTAGCGATCACGCCAAGAAACGACTTGATTTGAACAGCCTTGCTTAAATACAAGGTTCATTATTCGGTGCTACTGTGCCTAGATCGAATCGCGATGGCGAATTTGTGGGAAGTGTGGCGCCGTTCTGTCTTCTTGTTCTTTTTTGCCGTTTTATTTTATTTTTTTATTTTTGGCTAGCTCCTTTCTTTTTCTCTTCGATTTTTGTCGTATATATACAACCATCCTTCTTTGGTCAGGGCAGGCTCTGGAGTTTTGGAGTCAATGAAAAGGCAAGAAGGGGCTGGGCGAAAAGATAAAGGGAAGGGAGACACAAGGGAGGAGACTAGGCGAGCGGACGATTAATGACTTATTGTGCCATGTTTCAACCATTCATCGCATATATTCACATATACGCTATTGCTGTATTCAGCAAAAATGATGCTTCGCCTACCTGTCTGATTCCTGAATACTGCGGAATGCTGCTAAATCTGATTAGTGAAAATGGCGAGAGGCTTTTGAGATCTATCCTTGTTGAGTTGTGAGCGTAGACGGGGCTGCCAGCCGTTCCGACGTAGTACACGAGGCTCTGCGGAGAGAAATTGGGTTATGAACGAAACGACTGTGTGGGGTTGTGGATTTTTTCACCAGTAGCCCAAGCCTCGCCCTAAATCCGACGTCGCAAGTCCGCGTGACACAACCTGTCAGTGAGCAAAAGTTACAAGATGAACATATTCTCGGCTTGCCAATAAATGCTGTTACCAGTGCCGACAATGCCTCAAGCTCAAAAAGGAGCCGACGGTTATCCTGCTCCCGCCACAGCATCGACCTCTGAAGATGCGACAATGGGCGAGGGCGGAGTGATGCTGCCAGGCGATGAGGACGACGAGGGCCTACTCATCAGACTCGAAAGCAACGGTAATGATCCGGAGCAAGGAGAGGAAGACAACGATGACGAAGCCACAGAGGTCCAAGACTACCGCCAGTTTACAACGCTGTTAGGCACAGGTGGTTCAAGAGCATCGACACCACGCGGCAGCGCCACAAACTCCACATCGGAACCGCTTCCTCACCGAAAACAGCAGATCTCCTCTCAGACCATCCGGAGGGGAGAAAAGGATTTTGAAGAGCAAGGCACCCGTGCCCAGCGCGATGCCCTTGAGCAGAGCCGTGCCGTCATGGAATCTGTTTTGGCGCATACGCGCGTGCACTACGGAGGCGCGGCGGGACCGGGCGGGAGCGCGAGCGGCTCTGACATCGTCCGGGGATGGTACTTTCCTGATGCTTGGAAGGATGGGACAGAAGAAGGAGAAGAAAACGAAGATGGGAGCGGTTCCAGCAAAGCGTCCAACGGCCGCCGCTTCGCCCACGCCCGTCACCGTGTCGTCATGGTCGAAGCCGAGCGCGGCCCCATGTTTGCATCGGTCGGTGCCGTGCCCGGAAAGCCGAAATGGGTCAAGGCCTTGACTAAGGAGCAGCAGCCGTCGCCTCAACCAGGGTTTGATCGTGTCTGGCTGCTTCCTGAAGAGGCCCTGTTCTTGGTGGAGCGCGGTACAATGGAGCTCTGGTGGCCTCTGAAATCACTGGAGGCAATCTTAGGGCCACAGGCGGCCAGGAAAAGCGCAAAGATAGGCTTGCGTGCAGCCCCAGGACCCAAAATCGACGAAGACGAAGACGAAGTCGAAGACGACGACGGCGTCCCCCTTAGCCTACAGGCGGCATACGCCCTCCTGATCGGCCCCGATGACGACGGCCTTCTCCAGCGCGGCCGCATTGCCTTGCCGTCATTTCAGGTCTACACACACTTGCGCCGGGCTGGATACCAGGTGCTGCGGGCCGTGAAATCTGATGTCCAGGCGCCGCTCGACCCGCTATCAACAGCATTGCGACAGCCTTCATCACCCGCAACAAGCCTATTGCAGTGGCTATTTTCACTACTAGCACCGCGATCGTCTTCTTCTTCCGACGGATCCGGCCCGTCATCGCCCCACGGGCCCCTGGTTCAGCCAGGCCTCTACCGCTCGTATGGCCCCATCTACGCACAGCTGCGTCTCATTCCGTCTCATCGGCACAACCCTTCATCGGCGTCTTTATCCATGGACGGCGTTTCTTCTCAACGGCAGCCAGAGAACCCCTTCCGCGTTGTTTTTCACGTTTGGAAAGCAAGCTCCTCCGCTGCCGGCAGCGCCGGGGGTACTGCCTTTTCCAAGACCCGCCCTCCACCGCCAGATTTTTACTTGGTCGTGGCCGACGCGCGCGCCACAGGCGTGCCCACCCTGGAACAGGTGACTGAGCTGCTGGCCTCGGTACCGCCGTTTCCTGCAAGGGCTCCCGAGAAAAGAGAGACAGAAGCGACTCGCCCCTCTTCCCGATCCTCTGCCACGGCGCCTAGCTTTCCTCCTCTCCCCGTCATCTACCGCCGACTCAAGCAGGGCCGCCGCTGTGTTATCGTAGCCGTCGTCGACCACGGTATTGTCAACTATATGCGGTTTACGGACGGCACGTTTGGGGCAGAACCTCTGTGGCCACGGTTTGATATGGTGGCGGCCGGGCGCTTTGGCGCAGGCGGCGCCCGAAAGGCAGGCAGTGGTGGTAAGGGAGGAGGCAGCAAAGGCAAAGGGAAAGGTCAGGGCAAGAAGGGGGCCAAGAATGGAAAGGGTGGAGGCAAAGGCAAAAGGGAAACGGAGAATACCGGCGGAGGTAAATAGCATGTGTGAGAGCATGAGTGAACATGCATGCTCGTAAAAAAAAGCAGATTAGCTAGTGATGGGTGACGCTGTTGGCAAGGCCGAACAGGGGCGGCTTGATGACGATGCAGTCGAGGATCGCCGTGGGCGGCTATTTCATGTTGGGGTTGTCTCCGTTGCAACGATTGGACACTACGGAGTTGTTGACGTTTCGGGAAAAAAGGCGAGTGCGGGAAGAACAAGGCGCCAGGATTTTTTAGAGAGCTTAGCATTACATTGGGCGTTTCGAAGGTGGGTTTTATTTATTTAAATAGCAGAGCACCAAGATAGCGAACTACATAATTTTAGGCAAACTGTGAGACACGAGATACTCTCGGGCAGGAAGAAGGCGATAAAAGGGTCTGGTGAAGTATTGTTTCTTTATTAGGAGCCCTTTTGTCACTGTGCTGTTTCCAAAAAATAATTCCGGTGGAAGGTTGATGCTAGGGAGAAAAGATTGCAACAAACAATCCGGTATGTTAAAACTAAATGCCCCAAAAATGCGCGGGAAAAACAGACACGGTTGGATAAAGGCCAGGCCCCCAGTTCATTTGGGTTGAATTTAGGTAGACCTCGTACATTCATCCCACTTGTCTCGATGTGTTTCTTCCCAATTTTGCCGCCCACTTTTGCCGGGCGAATTTGGTTCTGGACGCTTTGGGTTGGTGGTAATGGGCCAGTTGCTTTTTCGCCCGGGCGGCATTTTGTCGCAACTCCAAGGGCAAACAAGCCTAGCCAATAGGCAGTTGGCGAAACTTGGTGTTATGAGAACCGCCTTGGTGTTCGGCACCTCTGTGGCTTAGCTCTTTTCCATCGGTAGCCGTGCTTCCGTCAGGGCGAGTAAGGTGTGACCATGTTACTGCTTGACTTGGTTGCGAGAGACTGCCAGGCAGTTGGGCTACTGCTTTCGCAACGCGCATTGGCTGGCGGGCGGCAAAAGGGGAAAAGGAAAAGCAAACCGAAATGGTGCCAGTTTCGTAACCAGTCTTGTAACCAGAGTCTTGCCATAAGACTTGGGCAACCACACCCTCCCCCTGCAACTAATTTTAGTCAAATCTCACGCAACCTCTTGTTAAATGAGCGAACTTGAGCTGTTTTTTTTTGGGGGGGGGGGGGGGTTGCCCCTTTTCCGCGAGCTCTTTTCTGCCTGTCGTCAAAAACGCCTTCCATTCTCACGTGATCGCAGCACAGCTCTACGGAGTAGTTTTTGACGACAGAAAAGCAGATCACCATTAAATAAAACATGAGAGCGAAGCGCTGGCCTGAGGTGGCCAAGGCAAGGGGATCGAGTCACATTTCGGCCGTGATTCGCTGATGACGCTGGGACAGGAAAAGTCGTTTTTGGAATCAGCCCAGACTAATGAACCGTTGGCTACGAGATAAGAGCATCCAACCCTGCTCGATTAAAGCCATCCGCTTCCAGTAGTTTTATTTGTTGGCTAGGCCGAGGCGATCTTACACTAGAGGCGCCAAACAGTAGAACAGGAAAGCAGGAAATGGGCCTGTTGCAAAATTTGAGGACAGAAAACGGTTGGGCGGTAGAAGAAAGCAACAGCTGGTGACGAGCCAAGTGTGAGTAACGGTCTTTTTGAGTGGTTGTGGCAAGCAAGGGCGAGCAATGTTACTCTTAATTACAATGTTCCGGGCGCTGCTGTCCGCCGAGGTTGCGCAAAGGAAACAGAAAAGCAAGACCTGGGCGCCGGCGAGAGCTGGCAGAAGCAAGCAGAGAGGGCGAGCCAGGAATGGATGGACTGGTATTTGGACGCTGGCCGGCAATCTTGTTTCTCTGGTAGAGCGTGTGAGCGAGCGGTACCGGGCGTTTCAAAGTGCGATCGTTGGGGGGAGAGAAGAGAGAAAGGAAATAGGAGAAAAGCAGAAAGAGGAAAGAGGAAAGAGGAAAGAGGAAAGAGATAGAGCCTCTCGTGAATTTGTGACTTTGATCACAGCAAGATTGGCCCCGTTGGCTGCGAATGACGGACACGAGGCCGACGTGTTCGAGCAGACAGAACAGAGCCACCGCGACGTGACGCCCGTCACAACCCAGCTGGCGTGTAATAATAAGAGCCCAGCCCACACACCCCTGGCGAACTGATGTCCAGTCCCTTCGCTCCCCTTCCTCATGGCCGACTTTAATAACTCTGGGGGAATTAAACTATCCTCCTTCTGTCTTGCTTCGTTTCCCTTTCGTTCTGCTTTGCTGCCTTTCTTTTCTTTTTGGGGACCAACCCGCTTCTTCCGCTTTCCCCTTTTCTGCAACTTCTTCTCTTCGGCTTACCCGCTCCGTTTGCCTTCTTCCGGATTTTCTCATCTGGCTGGCACAAGCATTAATTAATTCCTGGCCGTCGTGCTTCGATCTGTTGCGCCTTTTCCGTCGCTGCAACCGCACGCCAGAACAAGCCATAAGCATGTAGAGCTTATCCTCATCTCATTCCATCAGAGCCGTATTGTCGCAGAATTTGAAGGCGGCTCCAATTTTCTTCGGCCAAACGATCCAAATCTAAAATAGCCACCCCCAAAAGAAAAACGAAAAAAGAACACCCTGAAATTCCAAAGCAAAAACAGAACCGTAGAGACTGGCCTCATCTGTCATTTCCTTCTTCCCTCCCCCTCCCTCCTTCCCTCGTCGGCTCCTGCCGTTTTCTGTTGTTTTCTCTTTCGGCCCTTTCCCCGGCGTTGCGACTCGCTCCTTCCCTTTTGCTCTCTTTTTCCCTATTGTTTCCTATTGTGCTCTCGTTTGCTCTGGCCTGTTCTTTCCCTTTTCGCTGCTCCTCGCACAAACCGGAGGCGGCCCCCCCTTTTTTGTCCATTAAAAACACATGACCTGATCTAGATCGCCCCCGAACTAAAATCTTAATTATTGACAACCAAAACAGACGCCCAATTTCGTATTTTCCTTCTCAACCAACTCCTAGCCCGCCCCCCTGTCTTCAGCTTTTCCTTTCTTCCCTCTCCATCTCCATCGCCGCTTCCATGTCGTCCATCTCTCGCGCGTGCGGTTCCCTTCTTCACCATCTCTTGTTTCGCCATTATTCTTTTTAATCGGGACTATATTTTTCTGCTGCACGTATATCTTATTGCCCGCCGTTTTTTCAATTTGTTCCATTTGTTCCATTTGTTCCATTTGTCCCAGTTGTTCCAGCTGTTCCAGTTGCTTCTGTTGTTTATACCCTCTGTTGGCGCAACCCGTCCTTTACGGCTTCCTCTGTCGTCCTCCGCCCGCCTCTGCTTTGCAATCTTTCCTTCAACCTTTCCCTCCCCCCCAGCCGCCCGGTTTGTTTTGCACATCTATCTAATTTAACATATCTTTCTATATTTTATATTGTATCCCTTATATTGTATCCCCATCCTAGCCTACGCCGTTGTCCCCTCCGATTGCCGTGCAGCCCTTCATCGATGGACTCTGAGCCGGACGCGCCCTTGGGCGAGAAGACCTCGCCAGACCCTGCTGTCGTTGCGCCGGACACGTCCGGCCTACCCCTCGAGGCTATTGCTGTACTGGCAGGGCGTGAGCCGTCTTCGCATCGCTCGTCGCCTGCAGCCTCGGCATCACGCGATTCCCCTGCAAGAGACTCGGCCGAGAACTCCATACACGCGTCCGGCGTGACTCCCTCGCCATCTGCTCGTGCATCTGCTCTACCCGCCGCCGCGTCCATATCCCACGAACAGCGACGCTCTCCAGCCTCACCGCCGCCGCGATCGTCATCCGCACGCCGCCCGCTGCCATCTTCCGCCCCTAGCGGTCCTGGTGTTTCGTCGAGTGCCCCGGCTGGTGCGTCGCAACCGCGAGGAGCATCGGCATCAAACGCGTCGCCTGGGTAAGTTTTGGCCATGGTTCTTTCCCCTTCTCGCGTGACTCTTTCTTTTCCTTTGCTCGCTCTGCTGGTGCCGACGCGTTCTGGCGCATATCATGAAGTTTCCGGGCGTCATTTTTCATGTCTCACCAATTGCTTTTCCCTCCCCAGAACGTTCATATTACTACACACTCTTTATCACTTTGCCTTCCCATTCTCCCAGCACCGTCTCTTGGCCGCTGTCTAATTGCCTCTCGCCCTGTCTTCCTAAGCTGCCCGGCCTTGCTTCTCTTTCCCCCCCCCCTTCTCTCTCTTCTCCCTGACTTGTCCCACGGCAAATTATGAATTGGCATAATCATCCTATGCGCCAAAACGCCTTTCGCATCTGCCAAGTGGCTGCCCACCCTGCACTTTCCCTTCTGTTATATTAGCCTCTTTCCTCTTTCCTCCTGAGACGACGGAAGAGCTAGAGGACGGAACTTTTGGGTCCCTCCCATAGCCGCCATGGTCACAGGACAATACTTTCAGCTAAACAACTGTCTTCTTACTCACCTCACTCAACCACTCACACACAACCCCCTTTTAGTGAACCCCAAGAGTCCCACTTTTGTTCTCCTCTTTTCCCTGTCTTCCCTTCTCTGGTTGTTACAATCAACTTTTGCCTTTTCTGCCTTTTTTCGCCTTCTTCCTTCACTACCTCTTTCACTCTCGCTTTTTTATTACCTAAGTTGTCGTTTTCAGCATTCAACCGACTACATTCTTGCGTCTGTAATTCACATACTTGTCGACCTTGTCCGCACAACCTTTTCCCTTCCTTTTACTCCCGCAGTCCCCCGTCCTAGGCGTTTCTTCGTTTCCATCGTCCTGTTCAGCCATCAACTACCACCAACTCAAATTCCGCCTGTGCGACCTGATCTTAAATCGGCAATCGCGAGACATTAATTTCTCTGTCGTTCTCGCTCCGCTCCTGGGGTTCTACGCAAGCGTATGGCTCCTTTTTTAACTCTTCCTCCCCGGGCCTTCGATGTTGTTGCTTGTTTCATGTGCTCACAGCCCTCCCAACCCAACTTTGTGTTTCTTTACAAAACCCGATTTGACTGATTCTGGCTGCCTTACTTCCTCCGTTAGCCAAGTGGCAACCCAAGTGGGTCACCGTCTTTTCTCCTCCATGTCGTTGTCGTTGTTTGCCTGCGACACTTTCACAGTCCAGGCTCTCGTCCTGGTCCCCTTCCCCCCTCCCCCTCTCGACTTCTCATTGCGAAATGCCCTTTTACGCAACATATCGGCTGCACATCCACGCTCTTGATTGTCACATCGATTTTTATTTCCCATATGTGATTCTTCGTCATCATTTGCCTAATCGCCGTCCAATCTGATGCGTTGACTAACTCTTTGTGTCTCCATTCAGTGCATCATCAGGTCACCAAGAAAAGATGGCTGCGGCCGAAAGGGATGGCAGAGATGCAGGCGCAACGATTCTTTCAAACCAAACCGCGGCGCGTCGATCAATTGCAGAGACCGATCCGGCCGCGGCACACACAAATGTCCCAGCCAACGCTTTTGAGGACGAGATTATAGTTGGCACTAAGACTAACGGCATCCATTCCTCTCCCATCCGCAATGCTTCTGATCAGGAGGATGCCGCGATGGAAGACGTTGGAGACAAGTCTCCGGAGCCGTCGTACCCCAAGCGGAAGCGATCCTCTATTTACAATGAGCTCGATGAGGACAAGATTGAGCGCGGTCTTGTTGGTAACGACACATGGACACCAGCTCCTCGTGGGAGGCCCCCTAAGGCAGGGCAGCCAACGCCTCCAGTCGTTAATTCGAAGTCCATCTTCCTTGGGTACTGGCGTGATTCTACCGTGCCCGACGTAAAAGAGCGCCACGCAGTTATTGGCTTCATCGACACTCGCGACCGCCTTCGTACGCGCGTCCAGCAAATCAGCCGCTCTGGGAAGCGAATTCCACCGGAGTTTCCCCTCCCCCCTGGACCAGGCGGCAGCTGGGTAACGTTTGAGCGCGTTGTTTTTGAGAAACACCTAATCGGTATGGACCACAATCAAATAAAAGAATATGTCAAGATCCGCACCGAAACGATTGGGACCAAGGAGACCCCCGAAGAGTCTCTAGTCAATGAAAAGGCTGCTGTCAAAGAGGCGATGCGCCGTGCTGCCATGCACCCGCCCCCTGACAACCTACCACCACCCCAGATTGCATACGGCGTTGACCTGCCAGACTATGTTGTCAACGCAAATCGTCCCGAGAAGAAACGGCGCATGGGTAGCGGCTTCGGGGGAGTGCCCCTTGCGTCCTCTGAGCTGGGCACTGCTTCACATGACGCTCCACAACAAGCCAATGGAAGTCTGGCACCGGCTGGTTCTCCCTCTGTGGCGTCGGCCATCCAAAGGTCCGCTATTGATCTCCTACCTGGCACCCGCCCTACAAAAATTCTACTAGGTTTCTGGAGGGGCTCCAGCGAGGAGCGTCTCGAAGACAAGCACGCGGTTTTTGGCATTTTGGGTGCCAACGATATGTTCCGTGTGAAGGTGACACGTGAAACGCGTGATGGTCGACCCGTTCTCGGTAACTTTCCACAGGGTGCCGGCGCCCTGTGGATTCACTACGACGAGGTTGAATTTGAGAAACACATCCGCCATCTTTCTCGCCCAGAGGTCAAAGAGTACGTGCGTGTGAGGCAGCGTCAACTTGATGAAGGAGAGAAGCCCAGTCAGCGCATCGCAAACGAGGCCAAAGCCATCTATGACGCCCAGGCACGCGTCATCAGTGCCGGTGGCGTTGCCCAAAGTACACTCGGTACCGCAGGAAGAGTAGACACCATAAGCTTTGCCACCGCTGCCAATCTCAGCCGCGAGATAGGCCGACTCGTCGACATCGCCAATGGTTCTAACACCGACTCACCTTACCAAATGTTGTCTCAAGACGGCCGTCCTCGGCGAGAGAATTCGGGCCACGAGCTTCGCCAGAGCCGTCGCACATTGGACTCGCGCGAAGCTACGACCTCGATTGCCGCTGCGGCAGTTGCGGCTTCTGCTCCGCTCGCGTCTAGATCCGGCCGACACTCCTTACCTGATGGATCGGGCATGTCCGCTGAACTACGGGCCGCTAACCGCCCTCCCCCGACCGGACATGGCCCCAATGAAGCCGGTAGCAATCACAACTCTGATCGTGTTGAGCGCACTAATAGTCTCGCCCGCCGCGAAATCTCTCGCATGGAAAATATCCAGCAGAGAAATGAGCAACGTGCTGCAAACCGCGAGGCGACTACCGGCGGGGCTAGTGCCGGTGGTAGTGGCTCTGCCAGTGGCGTCAACTCGCCTGGCAATGCCATCAACAACGTCCTACCTAGTCAGCATAATAGTAATCAGCCGACAAACGGCACTGGCGCCGGCAGCGCTACTAACGGCGGCACAAGTAGTCGGCAGGCCTTCAACGAGAATATTGGAAGGCTCAATAAAGTTTGGGCCGCCCAAGAAGCAACGCGGCTGCGTGCCGGTGGTGAAGATGCCAAGATTTATATGGGCGTCAAGTACGAGCGCAAGCAAACCGGACCTTTCCAAGGAAAGCTCGTCAGCCCTGGCACAATATTGTCTATTGACGGCGAAGACTACGTCGAATACCGCGTCCTTACGAAGCCGACCTTCTTCTGAGCACTTCTTTCTTCTTAGCTGGCATTTGATTTTATCTTGGTCAACCGCATTGGATCACCCGAGCGCCTCGCGTTTGTGTAAAGCAAAGCGACGGTGTTCGTTCGAGTTGGGATTTCCCCTCCCCTTATCTCTTTCTTGTTGAATCATATTTTCTTCACATTCTCTCAGCTTTATTTTTGCATTGTTCTTTCCCCGTCGTTTCAGGACAGTTGCAAACCACCCACTATTTGACTTTGTAATACCGCAACCGAGACTGATCTTTTTCTTATGTTTTGTTGACCTCGTGGCCTCTTGGCCTCTTGGACCGTTTGTTTTTCTTTTGGACCCCTTCTCTATTTGTTTGTTTGTTTGTTTGTTTGTTTCTACTCTAAATATACCACCAAGGGCAAGGGATGTACGGGAGACTTTGCGTGAAAATAGAAGGGAAGTGGAAGAGGCGTGAGATCACTTCAGGCCCTAGGAATACCCCATTGTTCTTTCTTGTCTTTGTAGCTGCTATTATCTTTAAGTCAACTGTCGTCTTCCCCATTAACAGGGTTGCCTTTCGCACACTATGTTTCAAGCATTACTTTCCAGCATTTTACTCGTGACAATTCATGAGATTTGCCAAAAACACCTAATAATTGTTTCCACCAAGTCGTTGTTGTATCGTTGTTTAGCTCATGCCTTTTCCTTTGTTTTCTATGTTGAAGAAGCAAGAATCAATGCGGAATATGCACCGAATCATTCGCCCCGAAGGCGATGAGCAAGGGGGCGGTAGAGAATACATCTCGTCTTGTTGCCAAAAAGTCGGTGTGGGGTACAATGAGCGGCAAAGCCTTCTTCGCTGGCTTCTAACCCACCTCAGAATAGCATTTTATACGATAAGAGCATTTTTACGACTTAGTAGCGAGCGCTGAGTAGCGGTGACATTTTCTCCGACTTTCCCAAATCGGTATGCTGCGTTATGCCGCGCGGTTCGCGAGCGAACGCCGTGGTTGGTCCGCGAGGTTCACAACTCCGTTCTCGTGACACAAGTTGTAACTAACAGGGCCTCTCTCTTTGACCGACTTGTTTTGGTACGACTTCGGACACCAGAGTAGGGACAAAATAAGCAAAATGAAATAAAAAAGAAACGAAACTAAATTACTGCTAATGATCGCACCATTTATATTGCTTGATAATTTCCTGTTTCGTTTTCTCTTTCTCTTGGGCGAGACGTTGTTTTCAAGAATATCCTCGCATAGTCACGTGTCACCAGCCGTTCCGAAGCCGTACTCCCTACTGAGGAACAGCAGCGAAAAGTGGGTACCTGAGCTGCCCAAATTTTTCTTGCTCGTCTGGTCGTGTATTTTTTCCTTGGGGGGCCACCTCACACGATATCCGAGAACGACTGTCGTCGCAACCACCCTCTTGTCAACCAGCGAACCCGCCTGTCCTGCCTTCTCTCCAATCGGGCTTCAGGCGAGAGAGAAGAAAGTCTGCGCCGACGAGACACAACCGTTTCCCTTGCAGCGTCCTTTCTTTTGCGCAACAAAGCAATGCGGCCTCAATCAGCTCTGCGCGCCGCCTATCAGGAGGCTCTCGCCGTGGGCCGTGGCCAGGGCTACGGCCGGACCGCGTCTACGTCGTTCCGCAATGCCGCGCACAGCTCGGCACCATCTCTGCTGCGGCTGCGGCCAGTTTCGGCGGCGGTGCCAAGGGCGACCGCGGCCACACCCACACAATTCTATTCAACCTCAACACCGATATCATCAACAACACCCTCCTCCTCCTCCTCCTCCTCCGAAGAACCCACAGTACCACCGGCGCCGGTCCTCCCTTCGTCCGTTCTCTCCCACATTCTCTTCCCGTCTTCCTCAACCTCCTCTCCAACTGCCGCCGTGGTCGCCTCTAACCATCCTTCCGTCTATGCCACCGTCCACATCCATGGCCGACCGTACCTCGTCACGCCTGGCGACAGCCTGCGTCTGCCATTTCGCATGCCTGATGTGCGACCCGGAGATGAGCTACGCCTTGACCGGGTCGGTGTTGTGGGCAACCGGACGGTGACGGCGGTGAGCGCTTCAGAAGACGGCAGTCAACAGGCCCACGTCCCGGGCGCGAGCGTCAAGGCCGTCGTGCTGGGTGTGGAGACGGAACCGCTGCGGGTCATGGTTAAGACGAAGCGGCGCAACCGGCGGAATCGGACAGTGAAGAGCAAGCATTTTTTTACCGTGCTGCGGATACAGGAAGTAATTGTGGAGGAGTAGTGAACCACCTTCAAGACAGAAGAAGGAAATGGGAGTTGACTGGAATAGCCATCTTGTACTAGTATTACGGTCGTGTAGATAAAGAACTGCCCCGGGGGGGGGGGGGGGGATTGAAGCAGAGCTTGAAGAAGAAAGCGAAGGGGGTATTCGCTGATCGCTGAAAGGAACAGGGTGTTTTTTTGTATGAAAACAGAAAGTAAAACAAAAGCGAAACGCGAATGAGCAAAAGGCCGACAAAAGCAAAGATTACCAAAAAAAAAACCAACGCAGACAAAAAGAAGTAGTGGATATAGTATATGTGCGCCTCAAAGTCCAAAAGGCAAAGCAAGAAAAGAAGACCAGCTTTGAAACTCTCATAACTCCTTTTTCAAAAAACGGAAGACAGAAACCATTCCAAAAGACCGCCTTTTCCCCATCCTACTGCTTCTCCTCTCTCGCTGCCACGGCTCGCCGTGCACTCGCCCAATACGCAGCTGGCCATGCTGAGACGGCTTCGCCTTCGGTCGGCATCCGCTCTCGACACCGTGTCACCACGCTCTGGATAATGCGGCCTAGAAGCTCTTCCGTGATGGGCATGCAGTCGGCGCCGCCGTTCAGGCCCATGTACTGCGCTTCTGGAAACAGGAACGGGTCCATGGGCGACAGTAACTCTTCGCACGTCGGGCGTAGCTGCTGCTCGCGGTTGAGGCACCGCTTCATGGTGGATATAAGACCGGGAGGAACGGGCACTCCACCCATGCCCCGTACCGGAAAATCGATGGCGTGCGTCCATGTGATGATAGCCTGACAGCGCGCCATCTGATTTTGAATGTGGCCAAAGGGTGGCAGGCCGTACACCATCTGGTACAGAATGCAGCCGAGACTCCAGACGTCGCTGGGCTTGCCTAGCTTCATAAGCTTGGGTGCCCCCTTGGTGCCCAAGAACCCGGCAGCGCCTGGGCGGCCGTTGTGGTGTGCCGTGAACGCGTATTGTTGGGCGTCCATCAACGACTCGGGCGACATGTAGTTGGGAGTCCCGATCTGAGTCTCGCGGTGGACGTTGACGGTCATTTCAGTCTGGATAGCATTGGCAATTCCAAAGTCAATCAACTTGAGGCGGCCCTGCACCAGCACGAAGTTGGCCGGCTTCAGATCCGAGTGAACAATATCATGCGCGTGCACGGCCTGTAGACACTCAAGCATCTCTTTCCAGTAAAACCGGATAAAGACAGGGTCCATTTTTGCGCTCTCGGGGTTTTGGCGCACGCGTAGCAGCGAGTTGAGATCCATCTCGCCGAGCTCCATAAGCTGAAAGGAGGGTTAGCGGATGGGCCAATGGAAGAGAAGGCTGGCGGAACAGCTTAGAAAAAACAATATTCTGTAACTTACCAAACTCAGCATCTGCTTCTCCTTGTTCATCTCAAAGTCAAACAGCTGAATAACACGGTCCACTCCGGATAGTTTCTTCAAAAGGTCAATCTCGCCCATAAAGCCTCGGATCGTAGACTCGTCGGCGTTTTCCAGCGACACCCGTTTCATCGCAAACATCTTGCCGTTCTCGGCTGTCACTTTATATACCTTGCCACTGCCACCGCGGCCAACGCAGTCCACACGCTGGTACGACCGGCCGTTGACTTTTAGCAGAATTCGAGGTTTTTTGTTGGCTTGCGCAGTGGCGGCTGCGCCTGCGGTAGCTGCAGTGGCAGTCTCAAGAACTGACATCTTCGGTGGCGGCGCAGGCGGTGCGGGACGATGCGGTGTATTGCGGCTGATGGCTGCCAGCACTTTTCGCTCGGGGGAAACAGGGGACGCCACGGTTCCCGGTCTGGGAGCTGACGTTGGTGGCAGCTTGGCGTCTGCCGGCTGCAGCGCTGCGCGCAGCGGCCTGTTGATGTTGTTATGTTCCTTTTCACCCCCAAGTCCCGTCACAATCAGGGGCTTGACTGAGCGGGCAAGGTAGGGGACGTCGTTTTCTTGATCGTGTGCCGAAGGGAGATTGGGTCGGGCGGAAGACATCGGAGGGGCCGCCTTGGGCGGTACTACTGCTTCTTCCGACTTGAAAGATCTCCGGCGCGACGGTTCATGCTCTTGCTGCTGAGGGGCCGGGGCTGGCTCCGGCTCGTGATGTTGCAAAAGATCGGATTTAGAAGAGTGACCGCGGAGACTGTTTGCACGCTGGGCCGAGGTGGTTTTGCCGCTCACGGGGCTTCCCGTGGCGGCGTAGTCCCGCCCATATGGATCATAGTAAGGAGACCGAGAATTGCCTCCGTGAGCATCTTGGCTACTTCTGGCACCGACCTCACTCTCTTGGCTTGACATAAGAAGGTCGCCTTCGTTGTGATGGTGTGGGAGCATGTCTTCAGGACTGTTCCCCTCGCCTTCTTCGTCACTGGTCCGCCTCCGGCCGCGCCGTGCAGGGCCGCTTAGAAAGCCGCCACCTAGGACTTTGCCCACGCGCTTGATGCGCATGGAACTCTGCAGGGCTTGTTGCTGGTCGACTTCGCGGCTGCTACTGCGAGCAATGGTACCGGCAGACGAGCCACTTCCCCCGTACGACCGCAATGCACTGCCCATCTGCTGCTGCTGCGATGCGCGCCCGATAGTGGAAGGCGGCTCGTCTGGTGCTTGCTCTGCGTCGCTGTGGTGGTCAGGAGCGGAGTCAGTCCGACGAGATATCCGAAGTGCCGACGATGACGCCGATAGCCGAGCCGCGCGGCTGCCGCTACGGCCGCCCGACGAGCCCACGGCAATCTGCACACGCCTGACACTAGATGCGGGTGTATTAACGGTCTCTGCAGGGACAGCGGCCATAGCTGACGAGGCCATCACGGCATCGATCGAAGACAATGCTGCAGATGACGTCCCCGGCAGCTCTGCTGAGTGGCTAGCACCGCCCTTCTCCTCTGGTGCAGGAGCTCGTCTGCTGCCGGAATGCTTCGATGCTGATAAAGACCTGCGCAATGGCGGCTGGACGGGCCCCATACCACCTGCGGGTGTAGTCGAACTCAGACGCACAACGCGTTTCCGGGGCGCCGGGCTGCTGTCGCGGCTGAGCAAGGCCGGCGGCGAAGTTGGACGCGACGCCGAGGACGGCGCAGCTGAACCAGGTGCCCCGGATGCCTGTACGCTGCCCGCCCGGACGTGCCGCCTCGTCTGCCGGACGCCTGGGCGGTCCTGCTGCGGTTGTTGCTGGCTGTTGCTGTCGGCGTCTGCTCCTGCGGCGGATGACGTCGACCGGCTAAGCGCGCTCCGCCTCCGCGTTGCCATAACAGGGCCCGCCCCAGCAGCGGCGGCTGCGGCGGCCGCGGCGGCACCGCCTTCAGATGTAGATCCGCCGTCGCTCAAGAGCGCCTTGGTGAGAGCACTGAGCTTCATAGGAATAGGCATCTCGTCGTCCGAGCTGTCGTGCATGGTCGAATATTGCTGCTGCTGTGCGGAAGCCGCGTCGGCAGTCGAGTTTCGTTTTGAGCCGCCTGCCGACGAGACTCCATTTGCCGGTCCCCCCATCTGGGATCGCGATGGTGGTCGTCGCAAGGCCTGCCGTGCAGATGTTCGGCGGCCAAGGGACGTGAAGTGGCTCCCTTGGCTCAGTGGTGTGGGCGACACCGTGGCCATTGTGTGCTGTGTATGCAAGGGATTGCCGCAATCGCTACTGCCTCGTGTCGTTTCGTCTGCTATGTGCTCGTATCTCGGCGTAAGTTGCTAAGTCCTACTTGGTTGTGGTTTCGCTCGTCGGCAAGAAAACACGAAAAAGGCAAGGAAGACGCCACAAGATTAATGGTATATGCTTCGAGGTTGGCGAGCTTCGCGCAAAAAAACAACAACAATCAGAGATTGAAGAAAATGTGTTTCAAGAACGAGACAAAAAAAAAAGAAAAATGGCTAGAGGGACCAAATAATTGTTATTATGCTTTTGTCCTGGCATCCTTGTCCGCCTGGGGGGAATGCTCAATATCGAGGACCCGTATTATTTTGAACGGGACGTCCCAGCCAATCAGCGCGTCTCGTTCGTTGCCGCGAGCAACGGAGCGCGGCCCTCTAAATGGTCGCAGAGGGCAATTTCCGCACTTATGCAGACCTCCTGCCTGAGGCATAGATCACATGACAGATTACATAACCGATTCGAATTCAGTGTCGCTCGGAGCAAATTCATGACCCGAGCAGAGCATTTCACGAGCAGGCTTATAATTTCCACTTTTTTATTTTTTGCTTTTCTAGAAGGACGGAACCGCAGATGTACCCATGAAGCAAGGCCGCTGCCATCTTTTTTTAACCGGTATGAAGCCATGAACGCCAGATCCCCCCAAATCCATGTGTAAGTGGTGCTGCCTGTAGAGAGGTGCACCATTTTCTGTTTGAAATTTTGAAAGCCCAGGCGCATGGCCGATTCCGAGATGTCGCAGTCGCATGCGAAGTAACTTTTGCAAGAGGGGTGGCACATAAGTCTGTGGTGTGGCGGTGACGGGAGACGCTTAGTCGAACAGACCGAAGCCCATGTCGTCGTCGGACTCCTCCTTCTCTGCAAGGAGACAGTATGGTTAGCACCGAGCCACTCGTATAAAAGCAACACACCAAGAATGGGTTGCAGCGGTAACGTACCCTCCTCCTTGGCCTCCTCCTTGGTCTCCTCGGCAGCGGCGCCGCCAGCGGCAGCGGCGCCACCGGAAGCAGCAGCACCGGCACCGCCCGACGGGACGGAAGCCAGCTTAGTGCTGCCCTCAGCGATGAGCTACAAAGGCAGGTTAGAATGACACATAATTCCAAGGCGATACCATGAGCGGGGCACTTCTTCCGGGCCGTACCTCGTTGATGTCCTTGCCCTTCAGCTCCCCGAGGAGCTTGTTAAGGCGCTCGTCATCGGCCTCGATGCCGACGGACTCGAGGACGTCCTTGATGTCCTTGGCCGACGGCGAGGTGTTGCCACCAAGGCCAAGCAGAAGGTAAGCTGCGAGATGCTTCATTTTGAAACTGATGGACAATGTTAGTTTTGATTCGACGCTGCCTTGCGCTTTCAGACCGTCGCAATGCAGATCCAGCGAAAGTTGTCCAAGCTCTTTCCAGGACAGGTTTCTGCAACGTACAAATGGTGTGAGTTGTGTGAAGAAGAACACGAGATTTCAATCGGTTTAACCGCAAATGTTGGGCGGAGACTGAATCTTCGGGTTCAGAAAAGGTTTTGTAGGTGGTGGTGATTTTTTTGGAGGGATGTCGAAGAAAGACAAAAACAACTTAAAAAAAACCGGAAAATCCGACCTACTACTTTCAACCCACACAATTTGGTGCTGAAAAACCCTAAGGACCCACCAGAGTCATGTGATTTCTCGTATGCGGGGCAACATTGCATACGTGCTTATCACATCACCACGCTAGATACATAAATGCAAGCGTGCATATAACGGGGCAATTAGCCGCGTTGGCTGCGCCGGCCAATCACCAGGCCCAGATCGCGTCGTCAATCAAATATTGGGACAGCCCGTCAAGTGGGCTCTTTTCTCTTGAAATTCATCAGCCATTCTCATAATAGTCCCAGTCCGTTCGCGGCCAAGCGCCTCTTTCTGCGCAGCCCTCGCCCCCCAACTGCGAAAATTAAGAGGCGTAGACGTTCAACATCCATCCCAGCAAATACAAATTTACCGCCTAGCTAGTCACCAAACGTTCGCCCCCGGTCAGCGAATCTGACGTCTTTTGCACCCGCCAGATCTGTTGGGTTTTGGTCGCGATTCGTGCACAGCTTTTCTCTTCTTACTCCGCGACCAAGTCCGAACTTCATCTTTCCTACTCAGTTGCATCTCTGTCGACGGTGCCGATAATCACTTTTACACTTGGATTCTTAAACTACAGCATATCACAAGCGGCCCTTCAGATGTATCGGTTTGCTTATAATCCGACCGACGCCTAACGTATGGGCAGGATAAGGCACAGCATCCCCATCTCGTCCTCTCTCTAGACAGAGTGGCTGAAATAGAAGCGCGCCAACTTCACATCTCGCCCAAGATGGTACGTTCTCCTTTATCTTGATATCATCGGATGCTATCTATGGCAGCCTCGCCCTTATCCACGAACTAACACACTTCTCCCAGATCGGAGATTTACTTGCCCAGATCTCTGGCGAGGCCGGCCGGACGACAGCGGCCCCCTCACAACCGCCTAAACGAAAGGCCGTCGACGATCTATCGGCCGGTGTCTCATCGAAGACATCTCGGACGATGACGGCACCCATGAATGGCAAGGATCGGGATGGGAGAAGCGGACAAACGACGACGTCACCCACTCCAGCGCTCGACTCGCGACCAAAACCTTTGAGCCGACCACCGGTTACATCCCACACACCCAGAGCATCAAGGCCGTCGGCCACCACTTCGTCGACTTCGTCCCCTACGGTGCGGCGGGCAGGAGTGACCTTGCCGTCACGACCGTCCCTTTCTACGGGAACTCCGAACCGGAACGGACCGACCAGCAGCAACAACGGCAACAGCAGTGGCCCGGCCACCTCATCGTCGTCGGCTCCGAAAGGCGCGCCTAAGAAGGGATCCTATCTCGAAATCATGGAGCGAGCTAAAGCGGCCCAGGCAGCCATGGGCCAGATGGGCAAGATTCAACATAAACCGCTGGAAAAAGGACCAACAAAGCGAGAGCGAATGGCCGAAGAGACATCGCGAGGGGGTGCCACGAAGAAAGGGTCAGGAATGCGGCCACTAGGCAGCAGCGGAAATGGCCGACCGGGAGCAAGGGTCGGAACGGCGCAGCGACCACTTGGCAGTAAAGGTGCGCGAGACGGACAGGACGAAGCAAAAGGGCAGGCGACTGGCAAAGTAGGCGCTCCGAGCGGCGCACGTCGGAGGCCGGCGGGCGCCGTGGCCGCCAAAGAAGAGGAAAAACGGCCCAAAAAAGCCGCCACGGCCACGACAGGATATCAGGGGACTGCGCGGCCACGACCGACATCGTCGTCATCTGCAACGGGCCCTGCTGGCGGTTTGGGCGGTGGCGGCACGGGTGGAGGCGCTAGCCGGTCGGGAGGCAGTTCGTCGAATCACCGCACTGCACCACGCATGCCGTTTGGTAACCCACGACGGTCGCGCTACGATGACTCTGACGACGAGATGGACGATTTTATCGAGTACGACGACGAAGAGGAGGAGGCCCAAGTAGTAAGAGGCGGTCGGTGGCAGTCAGGCGGTCATGATCGGGGGACGAGGGGCGGCCGCCACGACGACTACGACGAGGAAGAAGAGGAGGATGAGTCGGACATGGAAGCAGGCATGTCGGACATTGACGAGGAGGAGCAGAGGGCGGAGAGGCAGGCTCGGCGTGAGGATGCCGCGCAAGAAGCTTTGGAGCGGCGGCTCAAGACAGAGAAAGAGGAGCGGAAGCGGCGACTGATGGCGGGCAGTTCTTCCTCACGGCGTTGATATCTGGGCACGACAGCGGTGCAGCGTTGGAGGTTTCAATTCATTTTCGTTTCTACTGCGTTTGCTCTAGGGAAATACATTGCATAGTTTTTATACTTCTTGTTCTTCTTTTTTTTTTACATCACATAGCATTGGCGAAATGGTACTAGAATAAAATAGTCCTGTTTGACTCCACAGTCAACTTTGCATGACTCGCGTGAGAACTCCTTTTAAGAACTTTTGAAAATGACAAGCAAAATATCCTCGTATGTGTGCTCTAATATACCTTCTTTACTTGGGTCCCTCAAAACATCTCGTCGTTTTTCGCATTACTTTTTTTCGATTCGTCTAAAATAAATTTCCGTCCGACTCCCGTCATTCTGCCCTATTGCTTGCTTGCTTCGGCTGCGGCTGCGGCTGCGTCGGCTGCAGCTGTGTTGGCCTCGGCCTCGCCATCGTACCCTTCCGTCTTCATGTCTTTGAGTCCCAGCTCTTCCTCTTCCTCATCCGTACGGTCGTAGATGGCCACGGTCATCTGTGCGTCAGGCTGACGTGGGTCATCGGCTAAGCTCTGCACGTATGAACTGGCTAACGGGTCCTCTAGCACGATAGTAAAGGGCCGCTTGCCGGCAATGGCGTCGTCGAGGCCCTCAAAGAAGCTGTTCCAGCGCGTGCGATCATCGCCGGCCAAAGAGTCGCCACCCTCTGAAGATTCTAGCGTGGGCTCGGTCTTTGCTGAGCTGCCAGCACCCGTGCCTCCATCGGCTTGGAAAATCTGGTTGTGCAGGTCGTCGCGTACTTGGGCCAGCAGGCCTTCAACAGTTGTGAATCGGCCACCTAGCGTGCCCGGGTTGACGGAGAGGTTGAGTTCTGGGCATTCGAGGGCGCAGCTCTCGCTCTTGAGGATGTCGCGAGCCAAGTCTTCGGGAGAGGTGACTTTCAGGGTAATCCGCTTGCCCTTGTCGGGAACCGCTCCGCCCGTCTTGACGTCATTCGATCGGTAGCCGCAGTGGTCGCACAGCGTGCTCATCAGAATCACCTGTTGGAAGTGGGGGATGTCGACCATTTTCATGTGAGTGATGCATGGGTGCACGCAGGCAGGGCAGCTGGCAGGGAAAGTGTAGACCTCGTTTGCGATGATTTCGTCGTTCTCGTCAAGGCGGCCTTGGCCACCGACTGGTATGACGCCGTCTGAGCCGGACAGCCCAGTCGCCACACCTGTGGAAGACGTTGTGGTGCCACCAGCACCCCCTTCGCCCTCTGCGCTCGTGTCTACGAGACCCAGAGCGGTATTTTGTTCAGGGGAACGCAGAAACTCGCGCTTCTCCCACTTTCCAACGCCGTCGTGCAGATCGGGGGCAATCCAGCTGTTACCAGCCGGGTCGTCGAGGCTCACGCGGAAGGGGAACGTCTCGCCGGCCAGCATAGCTTTCGCCTTTGTGACAACGTCGTTAATTTTCTCCCAAATATCAGGCTGCTGCGCTTTCCGGGCATCCTGATCCATCTCTAGGTCGTCGACGATGCCGCGCAGGAGGCCCTCCACGTTGGTGAGCTGGCCCCTGCCCGCGGGGATCTCAATATCGAGCTCGATGAACTTCGCGACAGCAGTGTCAGCCTTGACGACCTGGCGGGAGAAGTCGTCGAGGGCGGTCAGACGAAGCTCGTAGTGTGAGCCGCGCGGCTGGACAGAGCCCGCGGCCTGAATCTCGTTGTTCTGGAAACCGCAGTGCTCGCACCTAAACGACATGACGATGACCTCGCGGAAGTAGGGGATGCGGGTGAGAAGGAGACGAGTGACGCCCTATGTCTGTTAGCAATTGCCGGGGCAAACCAGAGCTTGGAAAGCACCTTTTTTTTGCGGAACACTCACATTCTCATGGCAGTTCATGCACAGCGACTCGATCTCCTCGACCACGCGCCCATCGTCATCATTCTGCTCGTCGCCGCCGGCTGCCGGCGCGTCGACCTGCTCGACTTGGTTGCCAATGGATTCAAAGATCTGGTCGGCCATCGTAGCGGTTTCCTCTTTTGGAGACATCTTGAAAAAAAAACGTATGCTGATTCGTAGTTCCTGTGGCTATGAAGCGTTTTTCGTATGATGTCGCTGGGCGCAAAACACTGTTGCGTCTGACTGTCTATATTTTTTTGGGCCCGTTATCGCAAAATTTTAGGAGGGGTTCCGGTCGATAAGGTAGGGAAAATCCTTCTGCAGTGCATAGCGGGGCTGCATTCCCCAGGCGAAGCGAGTTTATAAGCCAGAATGACGCACTGGGAGCAGGGCGACAGGGCAACCCTTGACTCATCCAGACCTCTGGGTCTTTCCCGAAGCTTCTAGGCAGTAGTGGCCAGCACTGGCGGGGACTCGTGGGAGCTGGTTGGCTCTGGTAGGCTGCAAGCACTCCCCCAGCGGAGCCTTAGCGTGACGCTGCAGGCGCCTCGACAGCGTGTGGCTCGGAGGCCAGTGTCGGGGTCATGCAAGGATGCTTTGCATTCTTCTGAACTAAGCTATGGTGCCTGATTCTGCCGTGAAATAATGCTGAATGCCCAGATCTTAAAGTCGGGAGCGCTATCACGGGTGACATCGCAGCAAGCCACACCTCAGGCCGGTATCTGTATCTTACGACGTGGCCGATGCTGACCGCGGCGCACGCGGTGCTGGAGCGCCCGTTTCCGGTGCTTGCAGGAGCACTGTCACATTGAGCAGAACTGGGGCTTCTCCGTCGCCAATGACTGGCGAGGTTGCTTCCGCCGTGGAAGCATCTTTCGAGATGGTTGATGTTGTCGGCGAAGACGGCGGTTGCGGTTCCTCTCCGCGGCGTGGTGGCCACCAAAACTGCGTGATTCGTTAACTGCATCGCGCATTTCATTTCTTCCGAAAGTCGTCAAAGCTCAAGCTCAACCCGCCCAGCGCGCTGCTCTCCGATCCACGGCTCTTGTCGAGGAGGGCCAGCAGGCCAGCTTTTCTGGTCTTGGCTCGTTTCTTGCTGTTGGTGTTGGCCGAGGCCTTGGCCACCTTCGTTGCCGCTGCGGGTGCTGTCGTCGTCGTGCTCGTCGTTTTTGCGACGGCCCCCTTCGTAGCTGTGGTCGTCGTGGTCGCTGTGGCTGCCGTCGTAGCTGGCTTATTGTCCACGGCCTTATCCACGGTCCTCATTCCTCTCCTCTGTTTAGATAAAGGGGGCGGTGGCGGTAGAGCGATTTTGGTCTTGCCGCCGCAGAGTCCGCACACATAGATCTTTGCAATGCCGGCGTGTGGTCTCTGGATGCGTGGTGATTTTGTGGTCGCTGTCGCGGTTGTGTCGTTCCCTTCGCTGTCCTTCTTTTGCTGCTTCTGCTTCCGTCCTTTTTTCAACGTCCGCCGGCCGGGTTGAATCGTCAACGTCGTCCCATCGCGACCCGGGATCAGAATGTGCCCACAGGCGGTGCAGGTGTGTTCCCGCTGTGCGTCAGACTGCAACAGCGTTTCTAGAGACTCAGCGGCGGGCGAGGCAGCAGACGAAATGCCAGACAGAAGCTCCGCACGCCGGCTCATGAGCCAGGCCGACGTCTCAGGCGCCGCCTCCCTCATCAGATGCGCAGCATCCACTTGGTAGCGAAGCCGGAGTGACATATTTCTATCCGTGCTGTCGTAGCGTGTGAGGATATTCAGGCGATGTGAGAGCAATGGCTTGTTGTGGTGATGGCAGAATTTATGAGAAACTTTCACCGCCTCTGGGAGGAACTTTGGAAGGCGGGGCGACTCGACTGCGCCAGGACCGAAGCGCTAGGGATCCGCTTCTTTAATACGGAGTATTATCTTAATACATCCGCGCCCAAACTGGAAGACTCTAAATAGCAATAGAGGAATCATAAGAGGTGAAAGAAAATCACCTAGCTATTAACTTATAAAGAGGAAACATAAAACAAGATAGAGGAAGTATTAAAGGAAATATTAGAGAACCATAGGAAGAGAGGAAATATACCCTTTTTTAAAAATAAAATAAAATTCATTTACCAAAAAATTGTAAAATAGGCCGGCGCCGACCAACCCACTGAGTATTACTCAACCACGAGGAAGGTGCACCGGGCTGACCTCCGTACGGCGGTGAGCTGGTGCGCCGATGCGGTGCTTAGGCTCTCTGCCGCCAAAACTTCCGATCCAGCCTGCGTGCAAATCTGTAGGGCGTTCCTGCTTGCAGGGCCAACAGGAGCGCTCTCACTTTTCTGCTTTTCTACTCGATGCTCCGTCGATTGATAAATTATAGCTTAACCGTCTATCTTTACTTGTCGCGTATTAAACATTCATCCTCTCTCGTTTTCCGAACCTGCCTCCCATCCAGAGGTCTGGATATTAATAAATAACAAATGTCCGCTATCAGTCTACGCCACACTCTGGATCAGGAAGAAGATTTTTGAAAAGGGTACGGAGGAAGAAGGTAGGTTGACAGGGCTGTCCTACCCGACCTGTCTCAGTAGCGGGAGAGGAATTATAGGGAAGATAAAGGAAACATGTAAAAGAAAGAAAATTGTCCGTTCTTAACTTATATAGACGAAGGCCGTCCGAGGAAGATGCAGGCCTAGTATAGGCTGGAGGCTTGAAAAACAGAACGCGCTCTGCTGGGTGTGAGTTATTTTATTACTTGTATATCAGCACAGTGCATGGCTTTCCAAGCGCCCGACAGTCGTGGCTATCATTTTTAGAGGCTTTGGGAATGCAGCCTTTCTTTAACCATTTCTTCCTTGACAGATACCTCCTATCTTGGCCGGCAGCGCTTGTAAACACGCCCATAACCCCCCCCCCTCATGCCCGCCGGATATTCCACTTCTGCTCAAGAATGCTGACCTCCTCGCCGGCCTTCTCGTCGTAGTCAAACCAGTCGCCCTCGGTCAGGTCGATGCTGGCAAACTTGGTACCGGACTCGAGCCCATCTGCTAACCACTCGCCCTGCTGCTGTCAGTGTGGTCTCGTAGGACGCGCACGGGGCCAGTGCCTGCGAGAGTCCGGTAAGACTCCTACAACACCTCTTACCTCTGGTTTGAACTCGGTAAACTCCAACCCGCGGCAGTCGAACTCAATGATGTTCTGTGCCTTGGCCGGATCTGCCTGCTCGTATGGCTTTGCTCCGGCCTTGATCGTGGCTGATGATTCTCGCTATGGGGTGTTAGCAGGTGGTCTCTCTGTCGCTGGTTAACGGAGCTTCTGTGCCGCTCTCGGCCTAATTCTACCTTGCAGTTCTTGCACTTCCAGACGAAGTTGGCCTCGCCTCGGCTGCCGCTCATCTCATTTTGCTCCTTTGACTGTGTTAGTAATCTCTCACGATTAATGCCGCCATGCTCGTCGGAACGGGACAGTCATCAGGCGGGCGGCCGCTGAGGCGACGTACAAACCGGCTCACGCCAACCCAGTTTGCGTGAGTCTCGCGGCAGGAGGTGCACTGGACCTTGAACGTGTACCAAAAAGGAGCATCCTTAGTGTCTGCGGGCCGCAGGTTGGTCACCCTGGAACTGTTGTCAGCTCTGTGCTGCTGCGGTCTTTCGTGTAGGGAGGAAGCTGAAGAGAAGAGGGATGTCGGATCGATGAAAACGCAAGACAACATACCCGTTCAGCTCGGCTGTCAGCGTCAGACCGTACATCTCAGGTGAGCTTGAAGAGCAAGACAAGTGATGGTCTGCTATGGCTACAAGTAGGAGAGTCGAGTGGGAGCGGGTGTGTGGAGGTATGCTGCTATCCCCAGGTCTTGGTTAATGCTGATTTCGAAGCTTCCATGCTTTGCGCCTATCAGGTTCTGGGCGATTCGCAAGGCTAAATAATACAGTATTCTAACACTGTGAAGCTGACCAAAACGACAACCAACCACAGTGCGTACTAAACAACTCACACCGTCAGCAATGTGGGCGTGAGCTTTCCTAGTGGCATGATGCGACAAAATAGAGACGTCTTCCGACGGCCTAAAATCTTCTACGAAAACTGAACGCCTTTCCCTTCTCCCCTCAGCGACCTAAACCGCGAATTCGCACGCCTATTCGAGTCAATTGGTCGACGACCGTCTCAGAGACATGCTCCAGCTATGCCAAGTTTCTGGTCGCGGGCTCCTCAGAGCCACATCTGCAGCAGCTGCAAGCGAGAATGCTTTCGACGCGGCACCGGCCGCGGGCCGGCGAGCCGTATCCAGACCTTCCACGCCAACGCGATGAATCGGCGACTGACGGCCACGAGCGCAGAAGCCTCTCTCACCATGGCAGGTAGCCGCCCGGCGCGGCGCACGAGGAAGAAGGTTGGGACAAGCGACGTGTTCACGGCATTGTACACGACCATCATGGCCACGGCCGCTGTGGCCGACGCGGACTGGAAGGACCGGCGACGCAGAGACCTCGAAGAGCGACTCGAAGAGGCTCGGAGGGACCTGGAACGCGTTCTGCGCGAGTCATCCACGCTGGACTACAACCTGACGTTGGGGTGGGCCGCCGCCGGATCGGACTCGATGCCGACCGACGATTCGACAATCTCAGCGCCAACGGTGGCAAACACCCCGACAACCACCTCGCGACACAGCGTCGTCGAAGGCATAAAGTCCATCTGCGTGCCGCCGGCCCAGTTGCGGCGCCATATGGTCGAGACCAAGCAGCGAGAAGCATACTTGACATGGCTCCACAACCAGTTTGGCCTCAGCCGTCGGTGGTGGACGCAGAGGCCTGCGCCCGACGCGGGACTCGACGCCATTGAGGCGGCTCTGCTAGAGGATGAGATGGCCAGTGACATGGCACAGCTGCAGGGGCAACGGGAACCGCAATCAGGGACACAGTTTTCCAAGATGACCGAGGCAGCAAACCAGCTTGTAGATGAGTTGATTACGGAGGCGCACCGCTTGGCTAACCCAAACGACCCGGCGGCGCAGAAATTCTCTATGGAGAGCTTCGACTCACCTTGGTCCGCTATGCGCATGCTACGGTCCGAAGGCTACCCGAGGTTCCACCTACCCGATCTAGACCCGGCTGCCACGACATCGGCACGACTGGAGGCCAACGAGGCGGCGCGGAACATCTTTCAGAGCTGGAAGGATGCAATTGCTCGCGGTGCGCCGCGACCGCCACCGTTGTCTCTACCGCCCTTTGGATTGCGGAAAACGCCCCCCCCGGCCAACTGGTACGACAAGGAGATCAAGTTCTGGGTCGCCAAGTTGTGCTACAACATGCTAGTTTGCAGTGTGCCTCCCGGTATCCACAACTACAACGCCCTGATCTTGGGCTTCACCAGCGTCGGTCAGCACACGCTGGCCCAGCTGGTCGCCAACTCCTTCTTGCACCAGACTCGCCTTCTCCCGACGCAGCAGACCATTGTGTGCCTACTGCATCAAGCCCGGGCACAGGGCGACCTAGTCGGCTTTCACCGTGTTTTGCGTCGTTTGGTGGGCCTCGATCCGCGCGGCCTCAAGATCCGCCGACGTGCCGTACCCGACGTGGCACACTATCGCCCGCACCACGAATGGGCACGCTCGCACGACGTCACCCTAGCCGCAGGCTACGTGGTGCAGCGTGCTGACATCGACGGCCCTGTCCTAGAAGCTATTTTGTCAGGCTTGCTTTCCTTGGACCAGGTGCGCCATGCAGCCGTGGTGTTCGCTTCTTTCCTGACCGACTGCACCAAAGTCGACGCCGGAATGTTAAACCGCTTAATGAACTGCGTACTAGACGCCGTCGACATCCCTGCCGCTCGTGCACTGCTGCGAGGGTTCACGGAAAATGCTGGCCTCATCACGTCGCTGCTTATGAGCGAGGAGCGCTCTGCGCGTAAGCTTGCCATCAAGATTCGGCTACTGCTGTCGATAGCTTCGGCGCCGGAGCCACCACTACGAAAGACGCAGAAGGATGACCAGATGCAAGACGACTCGCAGCGCGAGCTGCCGTACGATGACCAGCAGCCTCTTTTGCCAGGAAAGCAGCTTTCTGAAACTCGGCGCAAGAAGCTCCGAAACTTCCATAAGCTCTCTAATCCGCCACCCACAAAAGCCATTACGGAGCTTCAATTGTCGGACACTGCCGGCTATGATGACGACGGCTATAGTAACGACGACTACGGCTACGGCAGCGGCACCTATCGCCTGACACGCGCCCTCTTTGTGTCCGACACCCAGCAGTATCTTGCGCGCCTAGCGCAGATTATCGCCGCCGCACAGGGCGCCCTTGCTGCAGACGTGGCTGAGTTCACGACGACTGCCAGTTCTTGGTCTCTTCAATTTGCGAACCTTGCTGAGCAGCCGCGCAAACGCCACCACGAACAGCAGCAATATCGGCGCATGGCCCAGCTTAAAGCGGTCGATCAGACGGCCGAGGCCGTGTTCGCGGCGTGCGCCCATGTGATGGAGTCGTTCTTGGAGGCGGTCGCAGAGGACTCGGTGGACGAGACTGATACGCAACCAGTGGCGGGCACGTTTTCTTCCATTTTCCAGTCCTTCCTGCAGCGGACCAGTGTGCCGTTTGGCGTGCGGTTTGCAACCTACTGCGCGGCGACCGAAGCCGCAGGAGCCGCAGATTCCCTCTCCGAGCAAACGGCCCTTCTAGAACGGCATTTGACTGAAGACACGCCGGTCGTCAGTGCTTTGCTAGAAGGCCGGCTTAAAGAGGTTATTCTCCAGGCCCTCTTCCCCGAGGAAGAGAGCACTTTCGAAAGTAGCATGGCACTCAAACAGCGCGCCCGGGCGATGTCGCTCGACGTGCTCGTGGAGACCAGGGTCCTCCGCAGCCAACTTGGTGCTCGTCTGGTTGGCGTACCTCTGTCGACGGAGGAGGCTACCCTGGGGCAGGAGTGGCGCGAACAGCAGCGCGAGCCGGTGCCTCCCCGCGATCCCTATGGGCTTTTCCAGATTGGTTCCCCAAGAGCCATCCTATCTGGTGGGTGACGGTAGATAGCGAACCCGCATGTACAAGATACCATGTATTACCATAAGTTCCTCAACCGATTTGTATATAGGCGCCTCCATTGTCGCTGCAATTGGAGGAATAGATGTGCATATTATGAACGAAAATGCCAGTGCCATAATACCTGTCTACCACGGCAACGAAGCCTCCTCGGCGACTGCCAAGTCCAAGCACATGCGCTAGCTTCAGGAACGAAGCACCGTATAAGATGGAGAAACGTCACCAGGCCGCCCTCGGCACTCAGAAGATGGGAGCGGGGGACCAGGGGCAAGGAGCTACGACCAGGTCAACTGAGCGTTTGGTGGCAGGTGGCCCGTCAAGAGTCTAGACGCGCCCAGCTAGCCATGGGAAGACACGGGGCAAGCGCGCACTCTGGTAGTCAAGTGATCGTTATGCATTACTGCGATGCCGTGTTGCCTTTCCCTGCGCTGCAAGCAGGGGACAACAGAGCGGTGTACCGGCTTTGCCGAAAGGGGCAACTGTGCACACGACACACTGCATTGGACTACTCGTACATGCGCACGCAAACCGACTTACACACCTCAAACTCGTCATGCTGTTTTCGCGCACGTGAGCAGTCCAGCCAAGCAGCCTACGAATGCAAATGCGTCCGTTTGTCTCTTGCCGATGATGGCCCGAGAACAGATCGCTCTTGCGGGCTTCTTTTGGCCCCCAGTCGCTCTTTCCTCCTGCTTGGGATTTACAGGGAATTATGCTCAGAGAGACGGAAGGTCGAATGGCGGCAAAAATTCGGGCCAGTAAGAAGCGGGTGCCAATCCACGGGACGCCGCTGAAGTACTGTGACTGGCTAGTGTGGGGGCTTTCCGCTCCTCGTGGTTCTGGCTTAGGAACGTGCTGGAAAAGGTGGGAAAATTAAATTCACAAAAGAAAAGGAAACAAAGCAGAAGACGGATCTGACACACATTTCAACAAGGAGCAAGAGAGAGTCAAACAAAGGAAAGAGCACCGCTGCCACAACCGAACGTTCTTACATTTCAGAATACGGAAAGAGCGGATCGTTCGTCTGTCGCACCTTCCGCGAACACATGTCGGCGCCCTTGTAGTAAGATACCTCGTGCGACTTCGCCGCTACGGCCCACCTCCTCGTTCCCCACTGGGAAGGGAGCTCCACCTATGATTTCATACTAGTCATCTCTTTTCTCAAACTTCCATTTCAGAGCAAAATAAAATACCCAGGAGTCACTTTCAACACTCGCTGCTGTGGCATCTCCCTCAAGTAGGGCTTCCTTCCCCAGTTATCTGCGGTCGAATATCTCCCTCGCCTAGGCTCACAGATACTTCTGACCAACCAGAGCGCCGATTGCAGACAGCTGCCGCCCTCGCCGAAGGTCGGCCGCCACTCCTTTCTGTTGTTGATTTGTGTTGGCTGCGCTTTGTCGTCTCTTCCTTCTTCCTTCTTCCTTTTCATCTGTTTTCTTCCCGTCATTTTTCTGTTTTTCCTTCTTGTCCCTCATCTCCACCGCCTTTCTGACCTCTGACTCGTGCCCCCGTCATCAAATGGCGACTGTGCCTTGGCAACGAATTCGTCTGCTGTCAACCGGCTTCTCTTAATTCCCGAAGGACGGGATCTCGAAGCTGCGTTCGTTTTATTGCGCCTCAGCGGCTTACTCGAAGGTAGGACAGATGTTGGCAACCCCCTGTTTTCAAGGTCAGTGCGAGGCTGATCCTTGTAGCTGCTCAACTCGTCTCTCCTTCGTCGCTCGAGGAGATCATCCGCATGGTTACACATCTATTCTTGCCTGATTTCCATCCAAGCCTCGCCCAGCACACTAGCAAGATGAAGTTTGGACGACAGTAAGCAGACGCTCTCACTTTCTAATTCTCTCCTTCCACTGGCTAACACGCGAGTAGGCTACCACAAAGCCAGGTACCCGAGTGGGCATCCTCGTACATCAACTACAAGGGCCTGAAGAAGCTCGTCAAGGCAGCTGCTCAGACTGCAGAGAGAGGGGAGACTGCGGATCTTGCAGGTGGGAGCCCTTGCACACTTTTTGCTTTTTTTAATGCCCTCTTCTTCGCTCCCTTTTCGATCACGGCCGTTCTCCTGCATGCACCCATGTTTTTGTCCCGCATCATGTGTCTCCCATCTTGTAATCCTTTTGATTTTCCCTTTTCCTTCCCCTCCCCATCCTCTCCTTTATTGGGACGACCACCGAGGCCGTAACCTAACTTGCCTTTCTTTTCTCTTCTTTCCTTCGGTCGGCGAATATAGAATTCTTTTTCGCCTTGGACCGAAACCTCGAGGACGTCGACGCTTTCTTCAACAAGAAGTTCACCGACTTGACCCGCCGACTCCGCCTCCTCCAAGATCGCTATGGCACTTCTCCCGATGTCGTTGCCAACCTCGACCACGATGAGGTCGAGGAGCTGATGGGCGCATTGCTCGAGCTTCGCGGCAAGCTGCGCAATCTGCAGTGGTTTGGTGAGATCAACCGGCGTGGCTTTGTCAAGATCACCAAGAAGCTCGACAAGAAGGTGCCCAATACCACAACCCAGCACCGCTATATTACCACCAAGGTTGATCCGTGCCCGTTCGCCCGTGTCATTATCATCACCCGTGTCTTGAACGAGGTTAACAGCTGGCTCATTGTCCTCGGCGACGCGAACCACGTCGACGATGCTCCGTCCAAGCGGTCTACACGGTCACTAGGCCGTGCTTCTACAAAAGCCATGCTTCACTTGTCCAATGATCTTCTTGCCAAACTCGACCAAGCTATCCGTGATGATGACGTCAAAAATCTCGAGACTAGCCTCCACGAAGGCAATGTGGATTTGAACGAACACCAGCTGAAGGGCCAGTCAGCAACGCTGGAATCGTCCGAGCCGCTCGGATCTTCCGAATCGTCCGCTTCAACGCCGCCCCTGTTGGCTTCAACAGCATCGTCGCAGGGCCTGCTTCTAAATCTACTACAGCGGTCAATTTCTGTTCGTTCTAGGGAGGCCATCCGCTTCTTGTTGAGCCACGTGGCGTCGATTGACGAACCGGACGATATCAACCAGCGGAACTGCATTCACCGTTTGGTCATTCATATTGGGCGGAGAAAATCTGCACCTCCCGATGTGGTGCAGCAAGACTCTACTGGCGCCGTGAATCCGTTGTCGCATCTGAACCACTATGCCGCTCAGTACCTGACGCCGGCTACATCACCACTGTCTGTTCCTCGCGCAAGCTCTACCAATGAGGCCCAGCCGCTTGAACCTAGCGATCCCCGCGTGCAGATTCTCACGTTCCTGTTAGACAACCTGACTCTTAGCCAACGGCCCTCGCTAAGCACTCGTGACTCATTTGGTCGCATGCCGCTGCATTATGCGGCGCAGTTCGGCTTTGTTGTGGTGTGCCAGGCCATCCTTTCCCGGATGCAAGCCTGGGGCCAATTTGACGTCGAGAACGGCATCGACGCACCCGAATGGCAGGACAACGAGGGCTATGCACCGCTGCATTTGAGCGTCATCGGCGGTCACCCTCTGACTACTGAGGCCCTGTTTCGTAGCGAGGACTGGCAAGGTGTCAGCGACCGCAAGGGCAAAGTACGCAGCACCATGGCCAAGTCAAGTGCCATGCTTGCCATCGCCACAAAGCACAACCACTTCAAAATCCTTCAGATGCTTGTAGCTGCCGGCGTTGATATTAACTGGCAGGATGACACGGGCGAGACAGCCCTACACATCGCGGCACGCTTCGGCCACGATACTTGTGCTAAGATCCTTCTTGTCGGCAGCGACACTCAGAAGGCTAATCTGGAACTTGCCGAAAAATCTTTCGCTTGGACCGCCTTGCATATCGCCGCCGTGGACGGACACTTGTCGGTCGCGAGTCTACTTGTGGACGCTGGCGCAGATGTCGATAAGGCCGACTCGTCTGGTTGGATGGCTAGGGAGCACGCGGCCTTGCGCGGGCACCTAGATATTGCTCGACTTCTGATGCAAAACTCACGGTTATCTCTAGAGGCCGAAGTTACCGCAGATGATGCAGCTCGTGGAAAGACACCGAACGGAGCGTCCACCCCAGAAATCGCGATTCCTCCGCTTGGTGGGTCACCCCCTCACCCCGAGGGGCATTTGTCTCTCGACGGCCGACGATCAAACGGGGCGTCGAGGCCGAGCCATGAATCGAGCACTCAGCCGCAGCCTGTTCGAACTTACGGCCATCGCTACCTCAAAGACGAGACACTGGTGCTCGTCAGCTTGGGCTCCATGGATATGCGCAAAAACGTCGACGCAGTCAAGCTGGATGAGGTGCCGCTTACAGAAGCACACCACACGCAGCTCGATACGGCCCTCTCGGTCGTCGTGTCCGCCAACGGCGCCGTGGGCGAACCGACCGTCGTCGACCTGCCCGTGCAAGAGAATATCTCAACGGAGCCAATTGTGTTTACCACCCAAAATGCGAGCAAAGTGAAACTCCTCTTTGACATTGTCCCGACATATTCAGGCAACGAGAAAAACAAGATTGGCCGCGCCGCTGCGCTGCTTTCGACAGTACGACCTTCCATTGGCACGACTCGCATGAGTCTGCAGGGAGACGTCTGTGTGCCTATCATGTCAGCAGACCTGGAAATCATCGGTACAGTCAACTTCAATTTTCTAGTCGTCACGCCTTTTGTCCATCCAAGCATGGGTGTGACTTCTGAGCAAATGTACTGGCGCAAAGTATCGTCGACGCCAATGGTCATTGGCCACCGCGGCCTAGGAAAAAACATGCCGTCGAACCGGTCACTGCAACTAGGCGAGAACACCGTCCCATCCTTTATTGCAGCGGCCAACCTAGGCGCAAACTATGTTGAATTTGATGTGCAGCTCACGAAGGACCATATACCCGTGATCTACCATGATTTCTTGGTCAGTGAAACAGGCTTCGATGCGCCTGTGCATACATTGACGCTGGAGCAATTCCTTCACATCAATAGCAGTGGTGGCGGAGCCGGGTCCAGCAAAAGTCCTAGAAATAGCCAGAAAAAGGATACCAGAGGTGACAGCGCAACCAAACACAACGGGAACACGGACTCTTTGCCGAAGACGCCCGTCGCAACCGACATAAGTGCCGCCACGGCAGTCGCTGTTGGAAGTGCCAGCGCCAATACCGGTGCGGTGCGTTTTGATACCAGCGCTATCGATGCCCACCACAACGGTAACGGGCACGGAAAAAAGGAGTACCGACTGCCGCGCCGAGCGATGTCCATGTCGTTAAACGATTCAATGGACGACCGCGATGTCCTCAACGAGCGCATGAAGCACACGCGTGATTTTAAGGCTAAGGGCTTCAAAGCGAATTCCCGCGGCAATTTTATTCAAGCGCCGTTCGCCACGCTCGAAGACTTGTTCCAGCAGGTACCTGTGTCGGTTGGCTTCAACATCGAGATGAAGTACCCAATGCTACACGAGAGCGAAGAGCATGGCATGGACGCGTACGCCGTGGAGCTCAACTCGTTTTGCGACACGGTGCTGAAGAAGGTCTACGAGCTAGCACACGGGCGCAACATCCTGTTCTCGTCCTTTAACCCGGACATATGTCTGTGTTTGTCTTTCAAGCAGCCAAATTTCCCCATCTTGTTCTTGACGGACGCGGGCGGTGAGTCGGTCGGCGACATCCGCGCCAGCAGCCTTCAAGAAGCCATTCGGTTTGCACGACGGTGGAATCTGCTGGGGATTGTCAGTCTGGCAGACCCGCTGGTCATCAGCCCGCGGCTGGTGCGCGTGGTCAAGCAGAACGGCTTGGTGTGCGTCAGTTATGGTGCGGAGAATAACAAACCCGAGATGGTGGAGGTAAGCTTTCTGCTCCCATATGTTTGCTCCGCTCAATTTGTGCATTCGTATTTTGCTAACAATAAACAGCGCCAGGTCAAGGAGGGCATTGATGCCGTGATTGTTGACAGCGTGCTCGCCATCCGGCAAGGCCTGACAAAGGAAGAGGGCAAGACGGCGCCGCTGGCCACGGCAACTGGGACGAGTGAAGCCAAATCGAACTGATTGCATTAAAGACTGGGTTAACAGCACGAGCTAGAGTAGAGCATATGTCGTGTGCATTTTTTCTGCACGGTGACAGTATTGCAGCTTTTTTTTCTGGTTGTACGAGACACTGAGGACAAAAGTGTAGTTCGAAGACAAAAGTATTCATTTTCCAATAAGAAAAGCCATCAGGAGAGGTTTGGCTTGCACCACGACAGACACATGCGAAATAAAGCCACGGCTGGGGCTGTGATTAGCCTGGTTGGCTGCCTCTTCGTGATGCTGAGGCTGTGCTCTGGGGCCTTTTCAGCTGACGCGCACCACCGACCACCACCCGGCCGGTGTTCTGTGCATTCGAGCCCGTATCTTGCCATATCTCCCAGAGACGACGCGGGCGCGCAGCGAGCGACTTCCGTCAATGCTCGCCATGGCCTGCGGCTTACGGCTTGGCAGGCGACAGGTTCAGATAAAAGCAGCCCAGCCACGCGCGCCAACAGCAGTCTGGCATGCTCCATGGACCCTTGGAGCCCGCCATGGCCCAAAAGTGGGGGCGGCCTCCGCCGAGAAACTCGACGCCGTGCGGATACGCAGACCAGGACTCCGTACAAGTACTCGTAATACAGCACTGTAATAATACTGGTCCTCTGTGCAACGAGGACCCTGGTTTCTCGACTGGCCGGGCCAGACTGCTGGACTGAGCAATAATAAACAGGCTCCTCTCTCCACCCTCGCCCTCGCTTGCTCGCTGGTCGCCCCTCCTTTCCCACTGGCGCCAGGTCTCTTTCCTCCCTTCTCTCTTTCCCCAAGAGAGCTTCTCTCTTTCCTCTTTTTGTCTTCTGTTCGGTCTCAAGCGCTCCACGGCTTCGCCCTGTTCCTTCCTCCATTTCCGCCGGCCTGTCTCTGGCTCGCACCTTTTCTCTTCCCTTTCCCTCGCGCCAATTCGCTGCTACCCCTCCCTCTCGTACCAACCAAAGCTTCTCGTCCCACCTTGCGACAGTTCGCGACAACAGCTCTCCCTCTCCTCCCGGGCAGCAACCGCAATTACAACAACCACCCCTCCTATCACGCGCCATGGCCGGCCCCGCGTCCCCCGGCGGCGGCGAAGGCCCCTCATTTGCCCCGCCGCCGCTACCCGCAGGCTGGATTGCGCAGTGGGACGGCGCCAGCCGCAAGTACTACTTCGTGCAGCTGTCCACGGGCATCTCGCAGTGGGAGACCCCCACCGACGCGGCACCCGTTGGCGGCGGCACGCCAACGCCTAGCCATGCCGACACGGACCACCCGTTTGGCATTCCAAATGGGGACAAGAAGGATACGAACGGATCGGCAACCTTCATCACACACCCGGATGGGTCACAGACAATCCGGCACGCGGACGGCCGGATGGAGCCGGTGATGCCGTCAGAGGACGGGCTGGCGGCAGGAACTCGGGGCATAGACGGGCAAAGCGGCGAGCGCGGACTTGGGGTAAGCGAAAGGCAAAAATGTTTTAAACTTGCGCTCGGTATCCAACCGTTTCCCCCCTAACGCTCTGTTCTCTAGTCATTCGCGGCAAGCATGCTGCAGAGTCAGCTATCCGGTCAACATGGCAGCAGCAGCAGCAGTGGCAGCGGCTCGAATGCGCTGCTCGGCCAGCTGATCGGTGGTCTTACGCACTCGGGCGGATCCAGCGGCACCGGTGGGAGCAGCAGCAGCAGCGGTCTCGGCGGTAAACTCGTCGGCCAGCTAGCATCCAACCTCTTCTCGTCCAACAGCAAGCCCTCCGCACAGAACTATCACGGCAACGCGCAGGCACACACCAGCAACTCGGGTGGACTAGCGGGCTCCATGATGGGCGGTGTTGCCAACATGTTTGGCGGACATCACCAGCAACAGCAAAACCAAGGTTACGGGTATTCCGGCGCCGGTCAGAGCGGCACCTACTCGGGTTCCGCGCCGCCAACGTCGTACCAGTCGGCTTCGCACACACAGTACAACACGCCCGGTGTGCCGCCGTCGTCGATGGGTGGCCAGCCGCCCAATGGCGGAACGCCGTCCTACGCCCCTCCCCCATCGTCTGCGCAGGGCCAAGCGGCCTCCTCGCAATACCCACCCTACGGCGGCCAGCCGCAGCAGCATCAACCACAGCAACAACAGAATCACCCTCCGCCGCCGCAATACCAGCAATACCAGCCACAGCAACATCAACCGCAACAGACACCCCAGTCCTTCCCGCCGCCACCAGGGCAGCAGCAGCACCAACCGTATCAGCCACAGCAACACCAGCAACAGCAATCTCCGTATGGAAATATTCCCCCGCCGCCACCGGCTAGCTATGGCCCACCACCAGGCGGCCAGCCGGGAACCGCTGGCGGCGGCGGTGGCTATGGCGGCACCCCAGGCTATTTCCCCCCACCACCCGCACAGGCACAGCAACAACACCACCAGCAACCACCACCACAGTATGGCCAGTCCCAATATGCTGTTAGCGGTGGGCAGACGTCACCGTACGGCGGGCCGCAGCAGAATGCATATGCGCAGAGCGGCGGAGGTGCTCCCCCTGGAGGTTACGGCGGCAACGGCGCACCGCGGTACTAGTAGTAAGTCCACGTGGTAGCCGCGATAGTTGACATGGACATGGACATGTGCTTTAGAATTGTCCGAGCGACGGGAGGCACTTCTTTTCTTGTAGCTTTTTTCTTTCTTTTTTTATATATTTCTTTCCTTATCTTGCTTATCCTCGAATTTTTGTCTAACATGATTTTGCCCTTTATGCCGCGTTGTTTTTTTCTTGCTATTCTACGTCTTTACGGCACTGGTCTATTTTGTCACATTTCTTTCTGGGGGGGAGAAGAAGCCAGTGGGATGAGAAACGAATTGCCTTTAATCGCCACAGTAGGGATTATCTTCAGTCTGTACAGAGAACAGTGTTGAGAACATGAGATATAGGGCATAGTCGGTTACAGACTATGGCAAACCAAATGTGTAGATAGGCCGTGCGGCCATCGATTTCCCATTATAATGAGATAAGCACAAATAATATACAATATTTTCATACACTCGTTCACACAGTGCTCTCTCACCTGTGCTGTCCGAAATATTAAATCTTTTTCTCTGCTTTACCTCGCGAAGCCGTGTCTCGCCCTTCAGTGGCCACCGCTCTGAGCTGAGGCAAGATAACCCGCCGCGCGAGCCATGCGCTAGCCGCCGCCACGGCTAAGACGGCGGCCACGATCGGCAGCAGCGAGCGCGGTAGCACGTTGAGGAGATACGGGTCTAGGATGATGTCGGTGAGGACTGAGGGTACACGGTCGGGGTGCATGGCGGAGCGATCGGCCGTAATATAATCGGCGGCGGCGACGATGCGGAGGGCAAATGATACCGGCGAGTCAAGCGCCGACGGCGTCGAGGAAGGGATGGCGCCCTCTTGGTCCCGAGAGAGCCCCAAAACAAACCCCGCCAGAGAGGCCGCCAGCTCGGGCGTCAACGCGACCGTCGTGAGATCAAACACGTCTACAGAGAAAGCTGTCGGTTGCTGGTGTGATCTTCAGTCAGCAAGAAAGCAGGGCCCAAAGAGAACAAGAGGCACATCGAGAGCTAACCGTCGCCGCCCAGCACACGCGGAGCTCGTAACGCTGGCCTGGACGAAGCTCGTCGAGCAGCATCCAGGTGGTGCCGTTGGCGGGGAAGTTATCGGCCCAGGGGAACGCGGCGGGCAGGCCGGTGCGCCAGGCGTTGTGGTCGGGGGTGAGCCGGGGGAGGGCAGAGAAGCGACCGAGATCGCTGGGGTCGCTGGCATCACCAGCTCTCCTTGTTCGGCCACCCGAGACGGCGTCGCTGGCCACAAAAATGGTCTTCTCGACGTTGGCGGCGACGGCCAGGGCGCCGACCAGAAGCGCTAGCCAAAAGCACCCGACACGCCGGAAAGCCATTGGCGAGGGTATCTGGGTGTGGTCGACGGGCGCTGGTGATGGTTGACATAAAGAGGTCTACTAGCGCGCCGAGCAACAACTGCTGAGACAGGCCGCACAACAGCTCCAGGCCTAGCGGGAAGAAATCACGAGCCACAGCACCGCCACACTCACATGCCAAAAGTAATAGGGTAGCTCGATTTCATGGGGGAGGCAATATTACAAGGCGAATAATTGGCAGAGAAAACCTGGGGCGCGGAGCCAGGACCCGCTTATATGCGCAGGTGCCGCTGTTCAGTGACGCAAACGCCGAGGAAGTCGCATTCCAACAGAGGGACAGAAGGAGAAAGAGCACGAGCTTTTGCCAGTTCCGTCCTATTCTCCAACTATTACCTGTTCTTGTGTTCTGAAGCATTCCTCGCTGCACCATTCTCGCCTGTTTTCCAACACCACTTCAAAAAGCGACATCCACGACGATTGCCCTTCCCACGCACACGACGCGAACACGCAATTAGCGACGTCTCCCATCCAGCGACAACGAGTCTTGCATTGGCCATGCATTTCCGCGCCTAAGAGCCGAGGCGATTTTTCTTCTCGACAGCATCTGGCGAGAAGCAGAGAATCACAAGTCTCTCGGCCTCGCTTTGGCGAGACTGACACGCGCGCGTCTCCCGTCCCTCCCTTCCGACATCTCCGTCCCCAGTTGTTTCTGTCTTTCTCGACCGCTCTTCCTACCTCGCCTGCCTCGCCTCCCTCGCCTTACCCTCACCATGGCAGCACAGTCCAAGCTCGTCCCGCCCACCCTGCTGGCCGACCAGCACCGGCGGACGCTGCGCAGCCTGCTGTCGTCGCTGACTCGTGGCTACCTGGCCAATCGCACACGCATCTCGCGCGCCATCTACCTGACGCTGTTCCTGGCGTTGATCAACCGCGTGCGCAGCGCCATCGCCGAGCAGCGCGCCGCGAGCGATGCGGAGAAGAAGGGCGCCGGCAGCTCGGCCGGGGACGGCGACGATACCGCGGGATCGTCCGCGGGTGCTCCGAAAAGGAAGAAGGTCGAACTTGACCGCGCCTTCTTCCGCTCGCTCTTTCGGCTGCTGCGCATCGTCGTGCCCGGCTGGCGCACCAAGGAGGCCCGCCTGCTGGTCAGCCACAGCGTCTTCCTGGTCGTGCGCACGCTGCTGAGTCTGCAGATCGCCGCCATGGATGGCGCCCTCGTCAAGAGCCTCGTGCGCGGCCAGGGCCGCCAGTTCCTCCAGAGGATTGTGTGGTGGATGCTCATCGCGGTGCCTGCCACCTTCACCAACTCCATGCTGGCCTACCACCAGGCCGAGCTGGCCCTGCGCTACCGCACGCGCCTGACCCACTACATCCACGAGCGGTACCTGTCTAACATGACCTTCTACGGACTGTCTGCCCTGGACGACCGCATCAAGAACCCAGACCAGCTGATCGCTGTCGACGTGGCCAAGTTTGCCAACAGCCTTGCGGAGCTATACAGCAACCTGGCCAAGCCAATCTTGGATATGGTACGGCCTCTATATTTTCCGTCTCTGTATTGAGCTATTTGGGGCCGCTTTCATACTGACCATGTTTCTCCAGACAATATATACCTACTCTCTTTCAAAAAGTGTCGGCGGCGAGGGCGTCATGTTCATGTCGCTGCTGGTCCAGCTGTCCGCTCTGGTCATGCGTGCTCTGACGCCACCCTTTGGCAAGTACGTCGCCGACGAAGCGCGTCTCGAGGGTGAATTCCGCTTTGAGCACTCGCGTCTTATCGACCACAGCGAGGAAGTCGCCCTCTACGCCGGCCACGCTGCCGAGAAGGACACCCTAGACAAGGGCTACTTTACCCTCATCAAGCACGTCAACTACATCCTGCGCCAGCGTTTCTACCACGGCTTCATGGAGGACTACGTCATCAAGTACCTCTGGGGTGCCCTCGGCCTATTGCTATGCAGTGTGCCCGTGTTTGTTCCCATTCCTGGCGTTGGTGCCGCTGTGGCGGCAGGGGCGGGTGCCGGTTCTAAATCCGGCCTCGGCTCTGTCGTCCGGAATATGGCCGACCGTACCGAGAGCTTTATTACCAACCGCCGCATGCTTCTGTCCGCCTCTGACGCCTTTGGGCGCATCATGTTCTCGTACCGCGAGATCATGGAGCTCGCAGGTTACACATCGCGTGTTGCCACCCTCCTCGACGTCATGGACGACGTACGTGCCGGCCACTTTGAAAAGAAGCTCGTCTCAAGCAACGACAATACCGAGGACCATGCTGCCGTTCTTAAAGGCCGCGGCAGTGTCGTCGAGAGCGATACCATTGAGTTTAAGGACGTGTAAGTCATCACTTTCTCTTTCATCTGAGTTTTTTTTTCATGTTCCTTCTCCCGCTAACTTAACCCCCCAGCCCTATTATCTCCCCCAACGGCGATGTCCTCGTACCAGCCCTCTCTTTTCGCCTGAGAGCTGGTGACCATCTGCTCGTGGTCGGTCCCAACGGCTGCGGAAAGTCGTCGCTATTCCGCATCCTAGGCGGACTATGGCCAGTCTACGGTGGCTCTGTCCACCGCCCTCCTCCCACAGACATCTTTTACATCCCTCAGCGCCCCTACTTGCCGCGCGGCACCCTGCGCCAGCAGATTATCTACCCGGACAGTTTGCGCGCCATGCGTGCCAAGGGCGTGACAGACGCTGAGCTCGAACGCCTACTGCAGCTGCTGGGGCTAGAGGAGCTTCTGGCGAGCCAGGCGGAGAGCGGCGGCTGGGAAGCTGTCGCCGAGTGGCGCGAGGTGCTGAGCGTCGGGTGGCAGCAGCGTGTGGCCATGGCCCGCCTGCTGTACCACCGCCCCCGGTACGCCATCCTGGACGAGTGCACGTCGAGCGTGACTCTGGAGATGGAAAAGACCATGTACGAGCAGGCCAAGGCCATGGGCGTGACGCTGATGACCGTCAGCCACCGCCGCAGCCTGTGGCAGTACCACAATCATATCCTGCAGTTTGACGGGCAAGGAAAATACATCTTTACGCGTCTCGACGCCGAGCGGCGACTACGGCTCGAGGACGAGAAAGACGATCTGGACCTGCTTCTGCGGCAAGTACCCGATGCAGAACGGCGCATGGCCGAACTAGAAGAGGCAATGTCATAAACAGATGTAGAGTAGACGATACTTGGTTTACCATTTTCCATCCTTATTAGCTTCCTGGTTCTTTCAAAGCCAGCGAGCTCTGCACTGTCGTATTTTGTACTATTTGTCTATATTAACTGTATTTGGAATTTGGAATTTCGAAGTGCCTTTTTGGATTTTACTGTCCTCTGCTTTACGGAGTAAAAATAAAATGCTCCTTCTGCTTTACTTGCGGAGGAAATAATGTAGAAAGAAAATTCACAGGTTTTTATTTATTTATACACAGCTCGAAGATAAATGTTTTTTGCAAGAGAAAGAATACCTTTACTCTTTTCAGATAGGGTTTTTTTTTTGGGGTTCTTTTCATATACTTCCCTGGCCAGAATACATCCAATCCCCAGCTAGCCAACACCGAAAACGAGCTCCAAAAAATGGTTGAATTTATAATACAGGAAAAGAAATGAAAGGATACACATAAGAGGAAAACGTCAACACCAAAGCGACGCTTCAGGAGGGGAGGAGGCAAAGAAAGGTAGGTTCGTAAAAATGCTCATTTCGCAAAAGCACTGGTCGCTCTTCACACTCGAAACAACTTTCCAACTTTCAAGAAGAACCTATGTTCATAGACCACACAAGTGTTTATGCGGACACCGTAGATGTGATTGTCACCACCACATCGGCGGGGCACTCATCGTCGGCGGACGAGGCCGACGGCGCCGCGGTCGTGGCAGGCGATGTGGCAGCAGCTGCGGCGGCGACCGTGGTCGTGGCCACGACAACCGACTCCGCGGGGCACGAGTCGTCGCCGTCGTCACCAGAGTCGTCGCCGGAGTCAGTGGAAGTAGCCTCGGCGGCAGTGGTAGTGGCGGTAGCGGCGGCATTGTTGTTGACGTCTGCGCCGGTCACCGTGACGAAGACGGTCACCGGTGCCTGGGTGACAGTGACGGTTGCAATCACAGAGCACGCCTCCTCAGAGTCGGCGCCGGAGCCAGAGCCGGACGAAGACCCAGAGCTGGACGATGAGCTGGACGAAGAGCCAGATGACGAGTCGGATGACGAGTCAGACGAGCTGGAGCTGCTGGAGCTGCTGGAGCTGGAGTCCGAGCTGGAGTCCGAGCTGGAGCTGGAGGAGCTTGAACTGCTGGAGCCGCTGCTGGAGCCGCTGCTGGAGCCAGAGCTCACCACGGTGGTCGTCTCCACGACAGATGTTGTAATCGTAGACGTGAAGGTGCTCGCGATGGTGCTCGTGACGACGCGGGCAGCCGTAGCGTCGCCGCCCGTGCCACCATTGCCGGAACCGCCGCCGAGGGTCAGGGTGACGACCTTGGACGTCGTGACGACCACTTTCGAGGTCACGACAGACGTCACCGTCAGGGTCTGCGTCGCGGTGGTCGCCGCGGCGGTCAGGGTGGTACCGGTGATGGCGCCTGTGTTGGCCGCGCTGATCACACTCGACGAGATGGAAGCAACCGCGGTGACAGGGCAGATGGTCGTGGTGAGGACGACCGTGTTGGTCACAAGGATCGTGGTCAGGGCCTCAGCCGGCAGAGTAGCCAGGGCAGCCGTGTTGGTCGCGGCCGGGCAGTCCGTGATGGTAGCGGCGCAAGAGGTGACAGTGACAATGTTGGTGGTAAGCACGGTGAGGGTTGTCAGCTCACCGGAGGCAGAAGCAGCGGCAGACGCGGCAGCAGTCCCATTGGCGGCCTTCACAGCAGCGGAGGCCGTGGCGTTGGCAAAGCTAGAGATGCTGGAAGCCGCGCTGCTGGCGGCAGAGCTGGAGGCCACATCGAGGACGCCACCAGGGGAAGACACGGCCGACGAAGAAGCACCGATGGTGCTGTTCTTGACACCGCCACTGCTGGAGCTCTTGTGACGGGCAAAGACCAGGTTGTGGCTCTTCTGGTTGGGGATGAAGTGGGCAGTGGCAGCCACGGCGTAGAGGCCGAGAGCGAGAACGTTGGTGAGCTGCATTTTGAGATTGTGTTGGGAATGGAGGATGATAATGAATGAAAGTCCAGCTGGCAGTTGACGAGACGGTGTAAACGGGGTTATATCAGAAAAGAGTGAAAGTCAATTCCACAGAAAAAAGAGTAGTACAAAAAAATTGGAAAGATTCGATACCAGATGCTCAAGAGTGAAAGTAGTGCTTCGTGAAAGTACGAAAGAAAAAAGAACTTCAGAAATGAATTGCTATCTGAAAGCTGGGAAGAAAAGGATGAAAAAAGACTGTCTTGCAGGAGAGAGAATGGAATAGCTTAGCTAGAAGCTTTGAAAGAAGTGAAAGAAGAAAAAAAGAAGGGTGCCAAAGGCTGGACTAGAGAGAGCGTCGGAAGTGAAGAAAGAATGTGAAGAGGATGAAGAGAGGAAAGGGGAGAAAACGAAGACGAGAGCGAGGCATCGAGGCCTATTTGAACTTGATTTCTTGGCAGACGAAGGGCCGGCTGGCAGCGGCGTGGCTGCAGCTTGTGACGAGAGGTCGAGGTCCACTTACAGAAGTGTGCACTTGCACAGACCTACGTAGGTCGACGACGAAGAAGGACGAAGAAGGACGACGACGACGTCAACCACAGTGCCATGCTAGCCGCCGCCCTGGTCAGGATCGAGGCTCTGTCTCCCGCTTACCAGGGGTATCGCAGCGTCGTCTGGCCAAAGCCTCCCCGGTGCCCTCCTGGCTGGGACACAAGCCCCTGGGTCAAGACCGTCCCCTCGTCCGTCCTTTTCCCTCCCCATCCCTGGTCCCTGTCCATGATCCCCGTCCATCCCTGTGTGCTTGAACAAAACCCAGTTGAGCCACCCGCCGACCCAGGAAACCCACAAAGAGGGTTTGACACGCGGAGCATTTCCCAGAGGGATGAATGCAGGCAGTGGATCATTGCGATCCACGAACCACACAACTGTTTTTTCTGTCTTTCTTTCTCCCTCTTGACAAGCGTCATTATGTCGACATGTCCCATCGGCCAAAAAGAATTATAGAAAGACCAAAACCCTGCACTCATTTTGTAATGCGTATGCACTTGCATCGGAATGTAGAAAGGCAGCATCACCGAACCACGTTGGAGTGCTATCCAACACAGAAACAAGGAGAAGCGGAGAACCAGACGAAAGAAGCCCTTGCCAGGCAACACCCTGATACTACAGAATAGTTCCAAGCCTACCAAAGTATGGGGATGGGCGTATCGAAAGGTAGGGAGGATACATGACAAGGAGCGAGCAGGATAACAGACAGTAAGACGATGAGACCCTTCGCCTAGAGACACGCACAGAAAGAAGCAGCGCTGACTGGGATGATGCGATGAAGAAGGGGCGAGAGGCACGAAAAGAACAAATACGACGTAAGGGGAGCACTTTGTATACGTCGTATCAGGGTCCTGGCGTGAGGCTCCGCTCTGGCCGGGGGCAGCTGCTCTAAGCTAAGAAGCTGTCCGGTGGAGAGAGAGCCCTGCGAGAGGCAGAGAGAGGTCGAGATGCACGGGGACGACCAATAGCTGGCCTCGCCGATTGGGTCTGCAAAGGGGAGGGCCAGAGAACAGACATCGACCAGGTCCCCAAACAGTATGACAACCAGGAGGCTTGCCAGACGGGTGGGGTGGGGCGAAGGTCTACTACGGAGTAGAGAGAGGGTATTGTTCACTTGTTGAAGCAGGGAGTTACACCGTCGATACAAGACCAGAAGCGTAGGATTACGAGCTAGGGCATGGGTGTCGGTGGGAAAGGGGAAGGGGAAAGGGGAAGGGGGAAGGGGGAACGGGGCAAAAACCAGATGGGGCCTGGGAAGTAAGATATATCGTACTTGTATTAGGGTCTCGAGGAAAGGGGGCAAGGGTGTTGTGCCTGCACGAGCTATTGACCCCCGAACTGGTGTGGCAGACCGCAAAAAGGAGCTGGGGCGAGGATGGCAAGATCATAGGATGATCCGCGTATGCTCTGCACGCGGCGGACGCTGCTACGACGTACGGTTGCATGCAGCTCGAGCGGCCAGAGCCGCCCAAGCTCTCCAAGCTCCATTAAGCTCTCGAGGGCCTGAGGCAGATCCTGAAGCAGATCATAAAGCGCCTGCGCTTCCGCACCTGGTCTTCCTGCGATGATCTGCGCTCTGGCCTTGGGTGATCGGAGCCCTGCGCCTCTTCGGAGCCAAGCGAAGAGGTGCGACGGCCTGGTCGTAAACAACGCGCTGAGTCCTCGTGTACGAGTAACCACTACTATGTACACCGCAGACCGAGAGCAGATTGGCCTGGCCAACGCATCAACCAGAAAACTGCAGCCTGGAAACAGCCAAGGAGAGACGCGCAGGGGGGCGGCGGAGAGGCATCGAGGGCCTGGCAGACGGCATGAATGATCAGAGCAGACGGGTGGAGACGACGCGCAGTGCAAAGCCACAAGAGAAGGCAGAATGAAGGGTGAAGAGGGAGGAGCGCCAAACAAGACAAAACAGAAAACAGAAAACAGAAAACAGAACACAGAAAACGGCCAAAACAACGCAGAGGATCGCCGCGACAGGCGGTCAGCGCCCGTCTGACCGCCCGTCTGCACGAGGCCGCACCCTCTCGCCCGCCGTCAGACGTGCAACAGACCAAGAGGCGGCCCCGAGCGGGCGAAATGAGAGGGAGAAGGTCGTAGACAAGTGTGGTGGGTTGTGAGGTTCAAAAAGAGGCCCAGAGCAGCGACGAGGGATCTTCTCTAAGATACACTCTTTCTCCGCGATAGTACGGAGTATTACGGAGTCGAACGCCAACCTTTCATAGCATCCCCTCGTTCATTCCCACACGACAAGTGAGATCACAGGGGGCTTCGCCTGCGTGTGGAAAAGCAAAAGCGCTGCGGCCGCTGGTCGTTCGTTGCCTAGCCGCATTCTGAAGGCCGTCTGCGAGGGTCGTATTGACGGGCCGTCCTTGCACTGGCGACCCCCGCGTCGTGAAACGCCAAAAAAGGCTTGTCCTCCAAAACGCTGCAGAGCCTCCTTTGTCCCAGGATCCTGCACGTCGGCTACGAGCCATTCTCCAATCGAATCCACGCCACAGCGCGACCACTGTCCCTGTCCCCCCCCACTTTTGCTGTCGCGCCATGGTATCGTGTGAACGTCATAAAACTTGAGCCCCTTTTGTCGCCCTGCGCAGAGAAAGCAAAACGTGTACGGAGTTATTCGTACCCCGTAGCTAATCTGTAAAACTCTCCCCTTTCCAACCTCGCGCCGCTCCCACCCCTGGCAGCTATTCGTCCCAACTCGTTTAACCTTCTTTGCGCAGTTTCTCGCATCGCCCATACTCTCTGACGTGCTCTCGCTCCCCTCGGCCAACCTGGAAATTAAAGGTGTGCTGCTTTCTGTTTTCGTGCAATGCTTGTTTTGGGCCAGGCCGGGCCACGCCCTCTATCCTGACAGGCCATGCAGCTGGTGCGCGGATCCATTCAGGTCACGGGTAATTACGTCGTATGCCGGCCAACTTCGATATTGTAAGATGTTCTTACATTCTCTTCTATGGAGTAGACTATCATATCAGACTCGTTTGTGTCTTCTTCCACGCTCGTCGCCTCGACGAAAAGACTCCTATTGGGTATCCGGTTGAAAGGACTGTCCCCTTAAAATATACACCGTGTGTTTGAACCCTTCCATCCTGATGTCCTGCCTCTAGTCCCTTCGTTTAAAAAAATGTTGAATGCTTTTGTGATCCCTTCATGTGATCTCCAGCCAGCTTTTGACATTAAAGAAATATGAGCAAATGAATATAAAACAGCACACATGTCCAAACGCCGATGTTGAAATCGAACCATTTCATTCTCGAAGAAGAAACGGAAAGATGAAGCGAAAATGTCGTCTCACATGATGAAAAAACAAAAAAAGACGAAAAAGAAATCAAGAAATGGAAATGCAAAGCGAAATGTGTTGAAAGATTGGAAAACAAGCCGCGGCCGAACTGAAAGCTTGATTGCTCTCCAGATTCCGCTTACTGCTTGGAGTACTTCTCGCGGTAGTACTTGGCAGCGTTGACCAGGTTGACCAGGGCGGCCTTGGTCTCGGTCCACTGGCGAGTCTTGAGACCGCAGTCGGGGTCGATCCACAGCTGCTCGGGCTTCAGGAACTGAAGCATCTCCTCGATGCGGTCGCGGATCTCCTGCTCGCTGGGAATGCGAGGCGAGTGGATGTCGTACACACCGGGGCCGATGTGGCGCGGGTAGGCCTCGTCGACGAACACCTTCAGCAGCTTGGCGTCCGACTTGCTGTTCTCGATGGACAGAACGTCGGCGTCCAGAGCAGCAATGGCGTGGAAGAAGTCCTGGAACTCGGAGTAGCAGAAGTGCGAGTGGATCTGAGTAGAGTCCTCGACACCAGTGGTGGACAGGCGGAAAGCCTCGACGGCCCACTTGAGGTAATCCTCACGCTCCTTGCCGGCGCGCAGAGGCAGACCCTCGCGCAGAGCCGGCTCGTCAACCTGGATGACGTCGATGCCGGCCGCCTCAAGGTCGACGACCTCGTCGCGCAGAGCCAGAGCAAGCTGCTCGGCCTGGACGGACTGGTGCACGTCGTCGCGAGGGAACGACCACCGCAGGCAGGTGACAGGGCCGGTAAGCATACCCTTCATGGGCTTCTTGGAGACCGAGACAGCGTACTTGCTCTCCTTGACGGACATGGGAGCCGGGCGGGAGATGTCGCCGACAATAATGGGCGGGCGCACGCAGCGCGAGCCGTAGCTCTGGACCCAGGCGTGCGTGGTGAAGGCATAGCCGTCCAGGCGCTCACCGAAGAACTGCACCATGTCGTTGCGCTCAGGCTCGCCGTGGACGTAGACGTCAAGGCCAAGCTCCTCCTGGATGCGGACGTTCTCGTCAATCTCCTTCTCAATGAAGCGGTCGTACTCGGCCTCGGTAATCTCGCCCTTGGTGAGCTTGTTGCGCTGCAGGCGGATCTCCTTGGTCTGAGGGAAGGAGCCGATGGTGGTGGTGGGGAACAGCGGCAGCTTCAGCTTAGCCTGCTGCTTGGCGATACGGTCAGGGAACTCCGACTTGCGGTTGTAGTCGGCAGCCTTGATCTGAGACTGGCGCTCCTTGACCTTGGGGTCGTTGGTGCGGCTGGAGGTGGCGCGAGCCTGAACAGACTTGGCGTTGGCCTCGAGCTGCTCGCGGACAGCGGCGGGACCCTCGGTCACGGCCTTGGCAATGACGGCAAGCTCGCTGGCCTTCTCAACAGCGAAAGAGAACCAGTCGGCAATCTCAGCGTCCAGCTTCTTCTCGCTGGCCAGGGTGTGGGGAGTGTGCAGGAGCGAGCTGGACGTAGCGACAATGACGCGGTCCTTGCCAAGCTTCTGAATGGCAGTCTCGACGGTCTCGATGGCACGCTTCAGGTTGGTCTTCCAGATGTTGCGGCCATCGACAACGCCGACAGACAAGACAGTCTTGGGGCCCAGGGCACCGATGACGGCGTCGAGCTGCTCGGGGTTGCGGACCAGGTCTACGTGAACTGCATAGACGTTCTTGGGGATAGCCTCCAGGTTGTGGACGATGTCGCCGAAGTAGGTGGTGAAGACCAGCTGCGGCAGCTTGGCGGCCTCGGCGGCGAAGTGGTCGTAGGCAGTCTTGAAAGCAGCCTTGGTCTTAGCCGGCAGGTCGAAGACAAGAACCGGCTCGTCGATCTGGACGGTCTCGGCGCCAGCCTCCTTGAGCTGGGCCAGGAGGGCGTCGTAAACGGGGAGCAGCTTGCTCAGCAGGTCAATGGGGTCGACAGACTGGCCACGGTCGGCCTTGGCCAGATGCAGGAAGGTGACGGGGCCGACGAGGACGGGGCGGGTGGCAATGCCAGCCTCCTTGGCCTCGAGGAACTCAGCAACAGCCTTGGGCTTGGCGACCAGGCTGAAGGCCTGGTTGTCCTGCAGGGTGGGCTTCACGTAGTGGTAGTTGGAGTCGAACCACTTGACCATCTCCAGGGACGGCAGATCGACGCCGTTCTTCTGGTGGCCACGGCCGAGGGCGAAGTACTCGTCAACGGCATCGAGCTTGGCGCTGGTGTACCGCTCAGGGACGGCCTGGGAAAGTCAGCAGGAGAACTGGGAGAAGCGGGTGAGGAATAGAGAAAATAGACCCGAGAAAAGACATACACCAAAGTCCTGGATGTGGCTCAGCACCTGGTCGTACAGGGCAAAGTCGTTGCTGGGGATGATGTCGACGCCGGCATCCTTCTGGATCTTCCAGTGGGCAAGGCGGAGGCGCTTGGCCTCGGCCAGGAGGTCGGCCTGGGAGATCTTGCCGGCCCAGTCTATGGCTGTTAGCTGCTGAAGCCGGAGAAATATTCCAGACGGAGTTTTTGGGGGGGGGGGGGTTTGAACATACAAGCTTCGGTGGCCTTCTTCAGGTCACGGTTCGCACCCATGCGGGGGAAACCGAGAATGGCGGACTGAACCATTGTGATCTGTGGTTTGGGGGGTATCTGTGGGGAGAATAGACTGAAGCTGTTAGCAGGTGAAACAGACGAGCTGAGGCCGAGGTGAATGGAAAATGGAATATGAAAACTGGAAGAGGTCTCCGGGACAGAGAGGGGGGCGGCGGTACGCAGGCCGAGAAGAAGGGTAGAAGCTTACAAGAGAGTCCGTCCAGAGGAGAATTGACGGATGGATGAAAACAAAAAGGATCGAATTGTGGAGAGAGAAAGGGGAGAGAGGGAGAGATGGGAATACAGGAGAAGCGAAGAAAGAGGAAGAGAAAGGAGGCAAAATCTAAGGTGGGATGTGGGCAGGAGAAGATTTTTAATAGCCAGGGCAAGAAGGTGACGAGAAGAAAAGTAAGAAACTAACAGGGCGGTGTGACAAGTGGGAGGGATTACTACGCCGGTCTCAGACGGTTGCCGCGTTACGGAAGGCACAAACGCCCAATGGCCACGAGAAGTGCTCGATACGGAAGTTTACGTAGTGCTGAAAGTGCAATTTACGGGAGAGAAGACGATATGCTAGCAGGCGCGACCGTTGAGAATGGTCCCCTTGCCTCAACACTTGCCTCAACGGAGGGGAGAAAAGCGGAAGGCGGGGTGCAAAAGGGCAGGAACGAGGGACGAAAAAACCTTGTCGTTGGCGGGGTAGGTCTTTCCTCATTGCGATGGCGCGATAATATGAGCGCATTCTCCTTGTTCGGAGGCCGCAAGCAATGGAGGAGGGGCGAGCCTGCGAGACAGGGCGTCTTGTGTGCTGTGCGTGCTGTGCTGTGCTTGCTGACTTTGCCACTAGCCAGAAGAGTTTTCTGCTGCTAAGAATGCTGCTAAGCTGCTTGCACAAGCCAATTTGCCGTTTCCAGAGCAATCCAGAGCAATCTCGCAGATCCGCAAGCTGTTACTCATCGCTCGCCAGATCTCAGACAACGTGCTTCTCCAAAACGACCAAGCTCCCCCCGAAGCCGCTCCCGGCCGCGTTCTCCAAATCCGAGAACCAGGGCAGTTCGCCTGCGCGAGCGGCACGAGCAAAAAAAACGATGGGAAACAGGCACAACGAGGGCTAGAAAAACTGCCACTAAATTACACATGCGGGACTGGAGCGGCCGAGCCGCTAGCACCGCTGCAGCAATGTTATGGAAATCGTTCAATTCATTATAGCCGCGGGACAGCCGAACCGGAGGCCCAGGCAGTCAAAGTGCTAACCAGCGGGTTTTCGTGTGCTACACCCCCCCCAATTGTTCAATTGCTCACTGCCCGAGAAGGATGCGCCCGTACTGGTGCGGGTCGAGACGCTGGTGCAGGACGTGTTGCAGCGCCGCCCTGCTCCGGGCCATGGCCGGCACCACGCCCTCTATCTGCTGCAGATTGCCCTTTAAGCTGTCCATGTGGTTGCCCAGCTGCACTGCCACGGCGGACAGGTCCTTGTCGAGATTCTGAGAGGTTAGCAAAGCGAAACGCACCGAATAGGGAGCAACTGTAGGGGGGAAATACCTCAAAGACACCCTCATCTGCGTCGTCTTCACCTTTGGCAGGTGGTCGCTCGACAAGCTCCACCTGTGAAAGATAGCCTGCCCCTCCGCCATGTCCGTCCTTCTTGCTGCCGTCGTCCACTGGAGCTAGCACGTGCGCTCGTCGCGTGCGCTCGCGCCACGTGCGCATCTCGGCCTGCGCGTTGGTCTCGAGCTGCCGCAGCGCCGTGTAGTCGGCCTCGAGCGCCTCCTCCTCGCGCTTGCGCTCGCGTTCGAGCAGTGCAATGGCATGCTGTAGAGGATTTAGCTGCTGCTCGAGGGCTTGGGTGCCCTCGACGGTGCGCTCAAAGTTAAAGTCGGCTTCGGCGCTGCTGGCGCCGCCGGTGCCACCGTTCTTGCCCTTGTGCCCCTTCCCCCCACCGCTGCGAGACCCGGTGCTAACTGTTGCCGGCGGAAACGGGATGCCCTTGACCAGTTTGGACCGCAGCCGGCGTGTCACGCCGGCAATGGCTTGCCGCGCCTGCTCTTGGCGCCGCTCGTTGCCCGCCCCGCCGCCGCCTGCTCCATTCGTGCGCAGCCGCGACAGTACAGGACGAGCACAGTCGGCTAGGAGGGCCTGCACAGCTGCAATGGCATCTCGCTCGAGGGGTGCCCACTTGCTTGTCATGGTCGCCATCGGGATCAGGCGAGTGCGCGGGACAAGCTGGCGGAAGGGCTGGACCGCCCTGCCGCCTGATGTCTGCCGGCGTTCACGGCCTCCGCCCTCTGGCCCCTCCTCAACTTGGCTCTCTGCTCCTTCTTGGCCCTCCCCTTCTTCGCTTCGGTCGCTTCTTCGCCGTCGCTTTTCATTTGCTTGGACGGCAGCGCTGGCCGATCCTTGTAGGGAAGCTGGCCGCTTGCTACTTTTAGCTGCTGTCACGTTTCTTGGCTTGCTTCGCTTGCTGCTTTTCGCACCTGCGGGAGGATTGGTGGTTGATGTTGCGCCTGCTGATGTCCCGGATGAAGCGACATCCGACTTTCGTGGGCGACCCGGTTTACGTTTCTGAAGGTCTGTGTTCGCCGTAGAATCTGTCGCTGGTTTTGTTTTATTCGTGGCCTTTTTCCTCTTTGTAGTCGTCGTGGCAGCATTTGCGCTCGGGGGAGACCCTTGGCTGGGTTGATTGGCGCTTCCAGCGGCCTGCCACCAGCTGTTGCCTTCGCCCGAGTTCCGGTCGCGCGCACTCCTCCGTGGCTCGCTCGGGGGGCTGCTGCTTCTTTCATCCTCTGTGCCGGTCGCCTTCCGTGCTCGTTTATTCGGCCGGGCGTCGTCTGCACCTGATTTCCGGCTGCGTTTTCCTGCCGCGACGGACGACGCGCCTGTCGCAACTACCGCGCCGTCTGGTCTGCCGTGCTGTAGAGTTGGGTTTACTCTTGCCTTTTTTTATGTAGTTAGCTAGAGCTCGCAGAACAAAAGTCTTAACTGTGCGGTGGTAAACAGACCATGGCTGGGACTTGGGGTGGGTTGCCGCTTTTCACGGCTTCACTGTGTCGCGTCTAGGGAATCGCGACTTTCTTGCACATATTACTCCGTATACGTCAACAGCATTGCATTCGCTATCGTTATCGGCGTACGTGGTTAATGATTGGTGGGGTCACCTGTAGTTCGCGCCAACTTCACGTGACACCGACAGGAGGGCCGGGCTGTGGCCAGGCCCGTTTCCTAGAATCGCACTCCAAATTTCAAATCTACCCAGCGCACGTGTATATTTCCACTTCAGGCCCATCAACTCCTGAGGTCTAGTCGCCCGCCACTGATAAAAATTCGGAGTATGTTGGAATAATACACAACAGATACAGTATACGCCAGCAGAACCCACACAATACAGAACCCGTTCAGGTTCGTTGTAATTAAAAGACAAGCCATCACTGGCTCGTCCTCCTTTCGCAGCTCACACTATCTCCGTAGAAGGCAGCTCCAGAAGTACGAGTAGCCTATCATAAAACATGCCAGCGGGGACCTGCGGAGATGCGGCAACCTTTCCGTAATTAGCTGGAAGCTGGCCGATCGGACCGTTGCTTGGAGCAGCCACGAGCAGCAGTGGCAACAGCTGGAGACTTAGCGGAATTGGCACGACGAGCGATCTGTCGCTTCAGTGATGGCCTGCAACTGCAGACGACGTTGCTGCTTGCTGCCATTTATTTCGAAAAACAAAACAAAAAATTATAGGGACTGTAAAAATGGCAGCATCGCTATCGAGTCTGAAGGGGACTTGGGAAAGACACGCAACCCAACCCCAATCTTAATAGCTCCGTATTTGGGGCCCTCGCCAAGGTCCCTTCCCTCTGCGGAATAGTGTGGGCTCGTTCCGTCATTCCTGGTAGAATTATACAAGGGCCCATACTCCGTACAGTATGCGGACCCAGTCAAGATAGGCCGCACTGGGTGGGCGTCCAATAGCACCTCCAATAAGAAAACAGGCTCCCGCGCGGTGACATGCGCAATTCCACCACAAAGCAAACTTCCTTTTTCTCCTCTCCCAGTGTTCGGGTCTGCTCAAGCTTTCGCGTCCTTCATTTGCATTGCACTTCTATTCCTTTACTTGATTCCATCGGGTTTCTTCATTTTTTTAATACATCCCCTCCTACGCAGGGTCTTGTTCTTTTCTTTCCTTAATTTTGTTGTTCTAATTTCGCAAACCGCCCCCTATTTTCTCCTCATCCTTGCACAATGCGCTTCTCGACGTCTTCAGTCCTTCTGGCCCTCCCTCTTCTGGGCGCGGCTGCCGAAGATGGAGGCCTGATCGGCCAATACCGTGCGCAGTTCGAGAACTTCCTGGGCTCCCTCGGCGTCGCACTGCCTGGTGCGGCCGGCGGCGAACCGGCGTCGGCCGGCACGGCTGATCTTGGCGCCGGTGCTGCCTCGGCGGCCGGCAGTGCGTCCACGCACCCTACCAAACGGCTCTCGCTGAACAACTGGAAGGACACTCTGTATGCGCCCGTCCAGGCTGATGCGACGACGCCGGAGGAGTGGTGGGTTCTGATTACTGGGCGCAACAAGACTTGCTTCGGTACGTTGCCATGTTTCGTGGATATCGTTTTCCGCCTCGTCGCGGTCGGAGTCTGCCTGAGTGCATTTTGTTGTGTCGTGCGAATCTAACGTACAATGCTCGTCCCGTCTAGGCCACTGCGGCGTGATCGAGTCCGCGTTCAACGCATCGGCACCGAAGCTGGCGTCGCTTCCGAACGGCCCGCACACGGGCATCATCAACTGCGATGACCAGCCCATCCTCTGCAACAGCTGGTCCGTCAGCCCTGGCTACCTCTATGTCTTTGAGCTGCTTCCCAAGCCCGCCAAGACCGACATCTACATCAAGCGCCTGAACCTGACCAACACGATCCCTGAGACCTTCAACATCCTGTACGAGAACCAGAGCCGGAAGCCATTCCACCTCCTTAGCGGCAACTTCCACCCTCTTGATGGCACACTTGCTGTCAACGGCCTGGCCGTCCCTATCGGCTATGTCCTGTGGATCTTCAATGTTGTGCCGAACTGGCTGTTTATGATTGGCATCTCCTTCCTGAGCCGCACAGTGATGTGAGTAGAATACCCCCGTGGCCCCTTTTTTAACGTGAATCAACCGAGGCTGACAGACATCCTCTATAGGGGCCGTCGCGCTGGACCTGGCGCTCCCGGCGCCCCCGGTCGTGCCGCCGCCGGTGCTCCGCAGTAAGGTGCGTCAGCACCAGTAAACCCACAATGGCGCATGCGTCGTCGCTTCTTTCCTCTGAATGCGCGCTGCATGCGACGGCCGATCGTCGAATATAGACATAATACGAGGAGGTGTTGCCACGTGAAGCCGTTCAGGATTGTCAGCTCTGGATAATTACCCCGAATGGCAGACTTTTTGCTCCGTATCATGCTGTTGTCGTTCAAGCGCTGCGGCGACACATGTATAGCGTGTCTCGCAAAGGATAAAAAGTGTCGATAGTTGTGTTTTTCCGGCGGGCTAGCCTCCCTTTCCCCATCTATTTGAATATTACCACGAATATATTTCTGTTTGTTTTAGATGTACTGAGAGGTGTGTCGTCATGTGGCTGTTCTTCGCGCGGCTGTGCTCGTGCTCGCAACGGTGCGTGTCTCCGCCGTGATCGTCTCGCAGGATGTCTGGACATTTTGCAAGCCCTCAAGGACCTGGTCGCGAAGCTGCGGGTTGGCGAGGCGGCCGTATCGGAGGTCACTTAGGCTGCCAACCGACTGCTGGACGGTCTGGAGCAGGCGAGCTTCTTCGTCGTCAAGCTGCTGCACGTCGGCCTCAAGATCCTGGACCGCGGCGTCCAGCTCCGCAACGATAGACGAGAGGGAGTGGGAGGAAGAACCGCCAGAGCCGCCTCCGCCTCCGCCACTCCGATTTCCCTCCTGGCCGGGCACAGATGCGGCGACAAACCGCTCGATCTGCAGCTCGTCGTCGCCGGCTGCGTCCTCTTGGGCGTCGGCCCGCAGGCGGGCGCGCAAAGCATACCGGCGCAGTAGCCGACCATGGGCAACTTCTGCGTCGATGTCGGCAGCAACGACGTCAAGAGCGGCGTTGCGCTGGCGTTGCAGGTCGCGATAGAGGGCACGGACGTGGGGGGAGGACTGGAGCGACCGGGGGAAGAGTGCGGCAAAGTCGTCCAGGGAGAGGACGGCGGGCAGCTGGGCCGGAGCAAGCAGGAACTGCTCCAGAATGGCGGCTTCGGAAGGGGCCATGGTGAGAGGAGAGTGCTGGTGGTGAAGGAGAAGGAGCCAGGCGTAGCGGTTGGAGTCAATGGCAACTGCGTGGTCGCATCAAGTGCGCACATTGATTAATTATAGGCGCGTCGCGTGTATGTGTTGACGCGGCTCGACGCCAAAAAAAAAGGAATATGGCGGGGGGCAGCTGGGCCGGTGCTCTGGGACTGGCCCTGCAGGCAGTGAGTGGACGGGAAAAATTAATGTGACAACTCCCGTGACCACAGCCAATTACTGGCGGCTCTCACACTCACCTCCTCCCTTCTCAACTCCCTCGCTTCTCTAAGAAACTGGCTTCCACGCTTTCGTTTCCAAGACCGCTGTTTTTGTTCTGTTTACAACGCCTCTGCCAAAGCAGAAGCTTTGCTGAAATTACTATCTTTTCGGCGAATCACGCCTCATTCGTCTGGAGAGGAGCATCTCACAGCGGCTGCATCGGTATCATATCAAACGGCCACGATCTGTTCCTCGCCCCTGACAGATTGCGCTGCACCAGACGTCCCCTGTTCTCACTGTGCCGTCACACACCTGTCGACTACGCTCTTCCACATATACACTCTTATTCAATCCAACACCGCACGCCGGTCCTGTGTCTTGCGTGTCCGCCCATCCACAGCGCCCGCTCATCAGGATGCCGCCGAAGCAGGCCAGCGCCCCCTTTGCGGTGGACGAGCGCGTCTTCTGCTTCCACATGGACATGCTGTACGAAGCGCGCATTCTCGATGTGCAGCAGGCCACCGGAGCCGGGAGCGGCAGCGATGGCCAGCGCTGGCGTTACCGCATCCACTACAAGGGGTGGAAGAACACATGGGACGACTGGGTGCCCCAGGACCGCGTCCGCAAGTTCAACGACGAGAATCGCGAGCTGGCCGCCCAGCTGCGCGACCAAGCCCGGGTTCTGCAGCAGCAGAAGAACGCCAAGGCCAAGAAGGCACTGTCCGCACTGGCTGGTGGTCCCGGCGGCGGCGGCGGCGGCGGCGGCGGCCGATCCAGCCTGGCCGCAGCCGCTGCAGGCGTCGTTGGAGGCGGGCCTGGCGGACCCGGAAGCTTTGGCGGTGGCGGTAGCGGCACAGGCACGGCCACTCCTGGCGAGCGCGGCGGCCGGGACCATCACTACCATCTCGACCGGCATTCGGAGCTGGCGTCTGCGCGCGGCAGCGAAGAGCGCACGGGCGCTGGCGGCCCGCTCGCACACGCCCGCGGGCCACGGAGGCAGCGAGACTACGATCTAGAGCACGTAAGTGAGACTGCCATTGCCGATTCTGTTGCGTTGTGTGCTTGTTGGGCGCCTGTTTCTCTGCTTGTTCTATGTCGCAGCGTCTGCTCGTTGTTTTGTTTGTTTTGTTTGTTTTTATTTTGGCACAGTGTGGTTACTGCCCTCCCTCTTCCCTCCTCTTCGCCCGCCCTTTCACCCTCCACTTCCACTATTTCCTGGCGGCCAGGCCTGATCGCGACTTTCCAAGCTGGCGAGTTGCGCTTCATTCTTGAATAGGGGCGCCGCACAAGACTGTAATTCTGAACCCTGAGGGTCGTGTCTTGAAAGGTCCCTCCTTGCTCCAGTGCATCCGTTGCCGTCGTCCTTTTCTTCCACGCACCACCCCCCCACCCCCTGTGTTCTACCCATCTGCGCATTCAACGAATTCTATTTTCCTCATGACACTGTCGGTGTCCACCCATAATGTCGTGTTTGTTTGCCCATTTGGCATCGTCCCGACAGTCTCAGCTAGGGATTGTGCTGGCTGAAAAAACGGCCTTGAGATTAGAGTTCGCCCCCCTCTCAAAATCTCAACCCCTTGATCTCAGCACTTGATGGCATCCACATAACTCCATTCTCCCTTGGGACTCTATCCCTGTTGCTTGCAGATGTATCATTATGAACTCTAAGTTGATGTTTTGTTTTTTGAAATCTTTCGGCAATCCTTTTCATCTTCCTCTCTTCACACCTTTTCAATACCCTCCCATCAAATGTCAACTACACTCCTGCTTCCTGGCCTTCTGTTTTGTGGCATCTTGCTGGGTCTTGTACATCTAGCTCGGTCTTCATTTTCTGATTTGAAAATACCCCTTCAACATTTCCCACTGGTCGATCCTGGCAATTATTATACTTCACCGTCACGATGGTCGGACAGAAGTCCTCTGTAAGTAATCGCCGAAAAGACACTTTCAAGGCTCTAAGGGCCTCTCGAACGGCCAGCGCCGAGGATTATGCCAAATACGAAAAGTTGCTTTTGGCAAAACAAGAAGATCTCTTCGCGAAGCTACCTCCTGCATCTAAGGATTATCGCTATGTCGATGACGCGGGTCGCTGTATCCGGGGCTACAGGTTCCCACCCGAATCGCAGAAACGCGTCACAAAGCCGCATCCCAAGGTCAAGGCTGCCCTGAAAGCCGGCACCTGGACGCCGCAGCTAGCAAAGTCCTACGAATTTGTCCCGCATGATACTGTCATTCCTACGGCTGGTATACCTAAGCAAACACCGGCTCGTATCAAACACCGTCCTGAAGATGGACACGGGCGGTATCGCTTTTCGGATGAATCTCAAGACGGGCTTCAAGACGGACTTCAAGACGAGCGTCAAGAAGAGCTCCAAGACGAGTCTCAAGACGACGAGCATCAAGATGAATTCCAAGACGAGCATCCTCACGAAATTTCTAGCGAATTTCCCGGCGGATCGACCGACGGAAACTCGTCAAATGAGACTGCTGGCCAAGTTCAGGACGGCACCCCGAAGCCAAGATCGGGAACTTGGGTTCTGCGCGCATCTAGCAGGAAAATCTCCACGGCTCGTTCGGATAACTCCAAATCGTGCAATTGCAAAAGCGCATGCCGTCACCGCCCTGGGGGAACAAGTGTCTTACTCCTCACTTTCAAATACGCATATGAGAGACCAGCTATGGATGGCAACGAAATCCGGAGCCGGTCTCCCACACCCCCTCCCCCTCCTGCACATGTCTATGAAAATATCAAGATAAACGAGTTCCCCGATGATTTTCGCCCGTCCGGGACAACTGTGGTCATAGGGTTGACGGACCCATGAATTTTTCGTCCTGCAGTTTTCCTTTTGTCCTTTACTTTCATCTTACTATTGTAATATTTCTTTGTTTTCTATATTATTTTTCGTGTTCATTTCCTCTGTATTTCTTTTTTTGGTTAACTACTTTTGCCTTTAGAAAGTTTGGTTCTCTAACAACGACTAGGAGGATGGCTTTCACAATCGACCTTCCATTCGGCTTGCCATGCCTGATCATTTGAAGGCGGCATTAGTCGATGATTGGGAGAACGTCACAAAAAACCAACAGCTAGTGCCGTTGCCGCATCGGGTACCCGCTGAAGCGCTTCTGGACGACTACCTCACCTTTGAACGGCCACATCGGGAAGAGGGATCTGCCAGCTTGGATATTCTCGAGGAGACGATTGCAGGGCTACGAGAGTATTTCAACAAATGTCTTGGTCGTATCTTGCTTTATCGGTATGTTTGATACAAAGTATTGATTTCTCGCCTTTTGGTGGGCAAGGTCCGTCTGACATGTTCTCTAGCTTTGAGCGCCCGCAATACATTGAGATGCACGAGTTGTGGGAGACCGGCGGCAAATACAAGTCGCCCATTGAGACGTACGGTGCCGAGCACCTTTGCCGTCTTATAGGTATTTCTCAGCTGACCATGGGCGGGCTTTCTTTGCACTCGGTGACTAACAAAGCAGTGTCATTGCCTGAGCTCATTTCGCAGACCAACATGGACCAGCAGTCGGTAAACCGACTGCGAGACGAGCTGACCAAGCTGACGGCCTGGCTCGGCAAAAACATGGTCAAGTATTTTGTCAGCGAGTACGAGACACCTGATCAGGAATATGGAGAAAAGGCGCGGGGTGCTTAGGAACCCATCTTCCCGAGCACCGAAACTGACCACGAGGATGAGCCTCTGGAAGCGCCTCCGAGCCCTAGACAACTGCGGGAGAGAGGCTCAGATGGAAAGGTTCCCAAGAAAAATGAACTCAAATATTGATACCTTTAAGTGTATACACCTTTATCGAACGCTTTTGTCATGAGTTTGATTCTTTTCAATACCCCGATTTCCACTGGTCGTGTCTGGGTATCTGTACGGTTGGGGGAAATAAGCATCCTGGAGACTGAAGGACACACGAGAACAAAATTAGACAACATCTTTGTTGCAGAGATAGGGCTACCTCAAATTTTATTGTCATACCCCCATTCCTTTCACAACACCAAAATAATTCTTACAGTGAGATGCTATATATATATATGTATGTACAATGTTGCAAACCTGGACCCTTCGCGTCCCATCTAGACGCAGCCAGTTAGTATGCTCTCGCCCTTCTGAGCAGCACACACCTAGTCAAAATTCCCCCCCTCTCTTCTCTATGGCCATTGACTCTCACGAGCTCTCCGGCCCTTGCTGGTTCTGGTCGTGGTATTTTCGGGCCACAACAAATCCGGGATCGGGCCGCCGCGCCGCCCGAAGCTTCGCCAGCGTCTCCTCGCGGCCCTCGCTGACCTCGGCCACCTTGACCAGCTCCTTGACGCGGAACACGAGACCCGCCACCGAGGGCGACACGGCGTGCACGACCGTCTGGTTTCGCCGCCGCAGGCCCAGGGCGTGCAGGGCGTCGCGGGTGCGCTGGGGCAGGCCGATGGCCGAGCGGTGAAGTGTGATCTGGAAGAAGGACATGTTTTCGGGAGTCGAGAGCAGGGGAGGCTAGGGGAGGTTCCGAAGAAAGTCTGGCGTCCGCTGGCAATGGGTTCTCGGTATAGCTCAAGAGCTATGGTCGCCCTGCCCGTCCTTTTTCCGTCTTCGAATCGGGGGCGTCAGGCAGAGGAAATCGGCGTAGCTTTTCCTTTTGTCGGGGTTTCGTGGGTCAGAAAGTTGCTCCAATTGTACGTGTCCGCCGTGAAGATTTTGAACCCACTTCAAGAAGGCCTCGAACTGCTCAAATTCTGGCTCGTGGAAGGAAGAAAGGCGAGCACGCAATTCGCGTTTGCTCGTTCGATGTTGGACGGAGGTCGCTGAAATCGCGAAGACGGTGCGGTAGCATCAAGCGCAAAAATCACGGATTTTTTATGGGTCATTATTTAGGTAATCACAGCAAGGCCTTAATTTTATGCGTCACGTGCGTAGCCCATCCACCGTAAATCATTCAGTACGGAATAGGCGTCGAAGTTCATAAAATCCTCTCTTTGTATTATTACTCGTAACATTTCTCCGTAGGTTTTGTCGCCTCTGTGTTACAGACAGTAGGCTGGAAACCGCATATCTAATATATCCTTTGTCCGTAATTTTCCCGCGTGCTATCGTCTTAAAACACGCATCGGTACAACGAAAACGACCAAAACAACCTTAACAGAAACATGACAGCAGCAGAAAGCAAGAACATCGTCTTTTACATCTGCACTTCCACGCGGCCTTCAGCGCCCGGTGGCCCAGAGTTCAGGTTGGGCAGCAGGTAGGTGATATCATCCCAAGGATGGCGGTACAGACCAGTGCGCAGTCTCTTCTGGTCAAGGTAGTGGGCAATCAAACCAATACTCCGGCCAAGCACGAACAGACCGTTCAGAACACCCATGTTCAGGTAGTCTTCGGCCTCCTCGGGGCTGAAAGCACCGCAGTTGCGCATGAGGTCGACGAAGCAGACGGCCACGCAGCCATCGACATTCAGGATCAGGTTGTCCTTCTTCGACGTAGTCACCGTCTCCACAGCAAGGGCATAGTCGAGGAGCTTGTGGTTCGGGAACTTCTCCTTCACATACTGCTTCACCAGCTCGACGCGTAGATCGGGGTTGTTCCGCGACTTGACACGATGGCCAATGCCAGGAATCAGCTTGTTGGCTTTGCGCATGTTGTCAACAAACTCGCGGGGGCTCAGACCCTTGTCGAAGGCACGGGTGAACTCCTCCGCAGCACCGTCCAGAGCGCCACCAAAACGAGAGCCAATAGTCAACAGACCAGACACGAGCGCACTGATTAGATCCTTGCCAGCACGTGTCGTGATGATGGTGTTCATGGCACCAGACACAGCCGGGCCGTGGTCAGCAGTAAGCATAAGCACCATCTCCAAGAACTTGGAGGCGTAGTCCGGCAGGCGGCGGCGGAACCACAGCAGCGACATTACGCCGCCAATGCCGATATCCTCCTTGAACACGTCCGAGATCGGCATGCCAGCATACAATAGTTCCTGGCCGCGATCGTCGGAGATCGTGGAGATGAAAGCAGCCGGCTTGCGGATGAGACCCAGCTCCTGAGCCCAGGAGTAGTCAATGGGGATCTTGGGCACCACAGGCTCCCGACTCGGCTTAATGGTGCCATTCTTCACAAGCTTGTCGTACACGCTCTTCAGCAGCTCAGGCAAGTCCTCAAAGGTGTTGGGCACGAAGAAACCAGCTTCCCGCATCGTCTTGTTCTTAGTAGCAGCCGTCTCCAGCTGCGAGTTGGCAAAAGCACCAGCGTGGCCGAACTGAACTTCGGTCTTGAACATGCTCGCGCACGTACCAATGGCCCATGCCACAATAGGCTTGGTGATGACGCCCTGCTTCACGGCATCGATGACCTTGTACTCCTCGACACCACCAACCTCGCCCAGCAGCAAGAGAATCTTGCAGTCAGGGTCGGCCTGGTACCGCAGCAGGTGGTCAATGAAAGTGGTGCCAGGATAGCGATCGCCACCAATGGCAACACCTTCATATACGCCGTCGGTGTTAAGAGAAACGATGTTGTTGAGCTCGTTGGACATGCCGCCCGACTTGGAAACGTAGCCAACGGAGCCCTTGCGGTACAGCTTGGAGGCGACGATGTTGTCCATCATGCCGCCAGTGTTACCGATCCTGAAGCAGCCGGGCTTGATACCACCAACGGTAGCAGGGCCGATAATAGTAATGCCCTTCTTCTTGGCGATGTGGGCAATCTCACGGGCTCTCTGGATGCATGTTAGCAACCTGGCACAATGTTTAAACAGTAAAAAAACACGGATCAGAAAATGCTCGAGCTTACCCGCTCAGGAACACCCTCGGCAATAATGGCGATGGTCTTGATTTGGGGGAACTCCATGAGCTCCAGGGTGGAGGTGTAGACGCTGCGGGACGAAGCAAAGTTCACCACGACGTCGACATCGGGGTGCTTGGCGATGGCCTTCTGCACCTCCTGGTAGACAGGCAGCAGAGTCTCGCTGGTGCCCCAGTACATCTTGCTGACGAACTGGCCGCCGAAGGTGTAGATGATGCCGGCCACCGAGGGCGTGGGGCGCTTGCAGATGAAGTCGAAGTCCAGCATGCCCTGCACAGCACGGGGCTGCAGGCCGTACACGAGGCATCGCGTCTTGTTGTTGAAAAGGGCGTGCGCGGGCAGAGGGCTGAGCGGTCGGCTGGGGGCGGCGAAGCGGGTGATGTTGTCGTTCGCGGACAAGCCAACGGGCGTCTTGGTGCCATTGACGCCGGCGGGCGCGGTTGCGGCAGTCATGGTTGCGGTGGTTTTGTTGCGAGACTCGCGATGAGCGCAGATGAAGCTGGACAGGGCAATGTGTGAGCAGGATACGAAGCACGAAGCAAGAGAAATGGATGTGCGAGCTTCGACAAGACGGGCAATGCTGTCGAGCCCCTTTCTATCTTGCGAGCTCGACGCCGACAGAAAAGGATCAAACAGTTGTTCAAAATGAGATTTCTTACCTTTCGTTGCGGTTGCGTTTGGTCTTGTCTGTCGTCCGTCAACGGCTTTCTTGTTTTCTGTTCTTGCCAACTCGAAAAGCAGGTCTGGGTGGTTTTCGCGAGACAGAAGATGGAAGATAGCAGAATGGAGTGGAGGGAAAAAAATGCCGGCGGAGTTGCTGGATGGTCGGAAACCGACCGGTTTTCTGCTGCTCCTGCTCTGGGAACTTTTTTTCTTGGTCGGCGGGCACACCACGCTCGTCCTCATGCACCTTTGTCGGATTGGGCAAGCCCAGGGGAAAGGAGCGATGGGGGAGCAACGCACAGGAGCACACTCAGCTCTTGGGGGGGGAAAGAGCGGTAGTGCTGCGTAGCGGCTGCCGCACGGCGGATTGGCTTCCTGTGCAGAAAGGGTGGGTCAGATTATTTCCCCAGGAGCCGGTTGGGGAAAGTAGCTCTACTTTGCTGAAAAAGCCACCTCGCCCAATTGCAGCCCCAAAGGATCGGTGAAAGTGGTGAAAGTGGTGAAAATACTCCGTATGCAATCCCGCCAACATTGGGGCAGCATTGACACCTCTGTCTCTGCCTCTCCTTGCCTCGCGCTCCCTTTCTTCTCGTCTCGGAATCGAATCCGGTCGCTGCTGCTCTTATCGCGCTTCTCCCCCTGTTTGTCCGCCCGGCAACAGCCCTCCAATCGCGGAGAATGCGAGGGCGGAAAATTGGGGAATTCCCACCGATTTTTTTTGTTGAATCTGGCGGTCGCTAACCGACTCTATTGCGTAGTGCCGTAAATTGCCTGCAATCGCGCCCCTACAGCACGATAGCGGTAGGATGCACCACCACGAAGCACGGACGGATGATCCAGTTGTACCACCCCTGGTCCCCGCCCTAGGAAATTGGGGGTGCGGCAAGGTACCGGTACAACACGGCGCAATACCGTTGCGCCTTCCCAACGTCGGCGGCCGGGAAGTCCTACGCTTTCCTCGAACGGCCCAGGAGAGCGGTGATAGGTGCATGCGCACCATGAGATATCTTACGATATCTCATGTAAGAAGCACCGCACCCCGTATCGCGCAAGCCATATACATGTAGCCGTTCGCAGCGACAAATATAGAACAGCCTCCTTGAGGCTGCTGCCCGGGGCGGATGGCTAAAAGCAAGGCAGACACGCCCGAGAATAGAAGCGGAACACGAAATTGAATTGACGAGGCAGCCATCCGTGCGATCAGCTTCCAGGCCTGCGCATAGTGGACTGCCACTAAATTTAGGCGTCCACAGGGTGCTGCACTAGAGAAAAGCGGGTGGGGATGTCGCGTATAGTGTATTCTGTAGTGTGAGTCGCACTCTCCCAGACGAGGAGGGCGGCGAAAAGCGACCCAGGCAGGAGCAACAGGCCTTGCCCAGACGGACGGACAAATGACAGGAAAAGGGGTGGAAGACGAAAGAACGAAAAGGAGATTTGTTGGGTGTTGGCAGTCGCACTAGCAGCCCGCGTCCTTTCCTGTCTCGCAAGCCCTTCGTTCTGTCCCTTCCTTCGGCATGGTTGCTTCCTCCGTCCCTGGTCCGGATTGTCCCCAAGGAGCCATCCGAAAGCAGCCGCGGCCGCCCTCCTCTGGTGGCGCCGTCGCAGCTTCCTGCAAACGCCCTCTTGTGCAAGAAGGGGAATTAAGGCCCGCCTAGCAGGGCGAGAAGCGAAGGCAAGAGCCGGCAGGAGCAAGCTCGAGCAGCACGAGACCGACAGAAGGAGCGGGTGGCTCACTTCTGAGCTGACTCCATCGCTGACCACCGATTGGGGCAGCTTGCTCCACTAGCAGCAGCGCCGACAATCCCAACGGCCGCCAGCGATCCCAAGCTTGGGAAGTGTTGGGGGGTCCTTCCAATGTTCCAATAGGACCAAAAAAAATGGCCGAAAAATGTAAGGAAATATACTCCGTAACGTAAAACAGAAAGAAAAAAAATGGAAAAAATCCCTCCTTGGTCGCGCATGTACAGGTACTTCCCGTAGCACACCGCCCACCACTGGCCACCCCTGCCCGTTCAGGATTTCCCCAAAGCTTTTCGTTCTCGACCTGTTCCTTCTGTTTCCAATTTTTCTGTGCCCGCTTCGTCTGCCGTTCCGCCCTCTGCTTTCGTAGCGCCCCGTTTAGCTTGCCTCCGTTCCTGAATCGTTCTTTCGCTTTCCGAGGAGAGCTGATTGAGTGTGCGCACTTGCCTTCACACCGTTGCTGGGCAGGCCGACCGCCTTCACGTTCCCCCTTCTGCCACTCTGTCCCTGCTCCAAGGCCCCCTCACCCAAAAGGAGCTACGCCAATAATTTTCTGGCAGAAGCAATCCGATCGACTTCGAACGTAAATCTTTCCTCCCCTTTCCATTTTCTTGCACTCATACTCGCTCTCCAGCAAGACAAGAAAACAAGAAAACAAGAAAATAGACCGCCGCAAAAAGACACATCTGCTCTTTCCCCCCAAGGTGAGCTGGCCCCGTCAGGCGAAGCGGCAATGCGAAACTTTCCGCGGAGCCAGAGCTTGTGAACCGTCTTGGACAGCTCAAACTGACCGCTTCTTCTTTTTGCTCTCTGCCAGAAACAGGCGAGCAGCGACCACGCAAAGACAGAAAACAGTCCAAACAACGTCGCAGACCAAGAAAAGCCGTCACACTCACCCGTAAAGACGCCCCAACATGTCTGCCAAGTCCATCTTCGAGGCCGACGGCAAGGCCATCCTCAACTACCACCTCACGCGCGCCCCGGTGATCAAGCCTTCGCCGCTGCCGGCTGCCACGAAGCACAACCCGCCCCCGAGACTAGCATCGCTGTTCTTCCCCGAAGACGCCAGCGTTGAGTCCGTCCTGGACCAGGCCGAGGTCACTTACCCGTGGCTGCTGCAGTCCGGTGCCAAGTTTGTCGCAAAGCCCGATCAGCTCATCAAGAGGCGGGGGAAGAGCGGTCTTCTCTGCCTCAACAAGGGCTGGCCCGAGGCCAAGGCCTGGGTGGCAGAGCGCGCCGGCAAGCAGCAGAAGGTCGAGACCACCGAAGGCGTCCTGCGGCACTTCCTTGTCGAGCCGTTTGTGCCGCACAAGCAGAACGAGGAGTACTACATCAACATCAACTCCGTCCGTGATGTGAGTATATTCCGATTTCGTTGTCTGGACGATTTTCTGTCATTTCTTCTTTTCAATCATCGGCGGTGAGATGAGAGGCCGCGGAAGAGTCCACTGCAGCAGGCAGCGCGGCCGAAGTGGACGAAGCAGAGGGGGAAAATACCAGCCCAAACAGGTTATCATGAAATTTGGTCCGTGGAAGAAAAAGAAAACAGTCCGAGTGGGCAAGAAAAAGAGTTCCTGGCCAGGTTTTATTTTCGCTGCCGGCTGCCGGGGGTGTTCCGCTTATATGGTTGAAGCCGCAACTTTTTTGTTCGGGAAGTCTCTGGCACTCCGGACGAACGGAGGCTAAACTGAGATTACTACGTCTCCGTTTTGGCGCCTATCGCGCCCCTGCCACGGCACATTTATCATTATCTGCCGCTATACAGCCCCTATCTGATGCACATTCTTCACCCTAAGCCAACTAAAAAATTATGGAGAACTAATCTGGTGTTTTCAAATCTCTACAGGGCGACTGGATCCTCTTCACCCACGAGGGCGGTGTTGATGTTGGCGATGTCGACGAGAAGGCTGAGAAGCTGTTGATTCCCGTCGACCTCTCCGAATACCCGTCGAACGAGGAGATTGCATCGGCCCTGCTCAAGCACATCCCCAAGGGGCTGCACAATGTCCTCGTTGATTTCATCACCCGTTTATATGCCGTCTACGTTGACAGCCAATTCACGTACCTGGAAATCAACCCCCTGGTGGTCATCCCCAACGAGGATGCCACTTCGGCTGCCGTCCACTTCCTGGACCTGGCTGCTAAGCTTGATCAGACTGCCGACTTCGAGTGTGGTGTCAAATGGGCCATTGCCCGCTCACCTGCCGCCCTGGGCTTGACGAACATTGCCCCCCAGGCTGGCGGTTCTGTCAGCATTGATGCTGGCCCGCCGATGGAGTTCCCTGCTCCGTTCGGCCGTGAGATGACCAAGGAGGAGGCGTACATTGCTGAGCTCGACGCAAAGACGGGAGCCTCTCTGAAGCTCACTGTCCTGAACGCCAATGGCCGCATCTGGACCCTGGTTGCTGGTGGTGGTGCCTCGGTCGTGTACGCCGACGCCATTGCATCGGCCGGCTTCGCGGACGAACTGGCCAACTATGGCGAGTACTCCGGCGCGCCGACGGAGTCGCAGACTTACCACTATGCACGCACCGTGCTGGAGCTGATGCTCCGTGCGCCGACGAACCCCAAGGGCAAGGTGCTCTTCATTGGCGGCGGCATTGCCAACTTCACCAATGTTGCGTCGACGTTCAAGGGTGTCATCAAGGCGCTGCGAGAGTACGCCAAGGCACTGAACGAGCACAATGTTCAGATCTGGGTGCGCCGCGCTGGCCCCAACTACCAGGAGGGTCTGAAGAACATCAAGGCCGCGACACAGGAGCTGGGTCTGAACGCCAAGGTCTTCGGCCCCGAGATGCACGTGTCCGGTATTGTGCCGTTGGCCCTGGTCCCTGGCCGGTGGGAAGAGGCCAACGTGGAGGAGTTCAAAGCTTAAGATGGAGGGGCCGAAGGCGACAGCGACGAAGCAAAAGAGACGTATGATATGTGAACTACTACTAGACTTTAATCTGTTGTACTGTGTTGATATTCCATTCTGCAGTTTGTATGGTGTTTATGATTTTGTTAACATGCGCGGTGATCCAAAGACGAAGGTTTGAAACACAGTGGAGAGAGAGAGAGCCTGTACTGTTGTAGGATGTTCGACAGAAACAAGGATGGAAACGACCACGGCACTAGGCCTTGTGTTTTAATGATAGACCGCCTTTTCACAATAAGACTGTTTTGATAAATGTGCTTATGTTTTCTTAAGATTTTTGTATTATAAAATGATAAGACGTGGCAAGGAAAATACGATAGGAAAAGAAAAAAGAAAACCGCCTATTATCACTCCCTCGCTTCAGGACAACGAAAAGAATGGTATCAGAATCATAACTACTTCGGTGTCGTTTTCCCCCTCCTAGCTAAATTACCCCTTTCTTGATTCTCGCTGCAGCAGCAACCGTAGAATAGGGCGCAAATTCCTCCACTTATATCTTACAAAACGATGACCGCTCTAGGGGAAAAAAGAACTTGAAAAAGGCAGTAATGTGTGAGAAAATTGCGCATTCACGCGCAACATTAAAAACCTCCTTTGGCAAAATCAACCTCGTTCAACCTGCTCAAGTCTACAGCAGGAGAGTAAACAGGCAGGGTAGGACAGCGCCTAGTGCAACGGCAGGCACCCACACGAGCTCGGCACGGCCGAGGCCGGCGTTCTTCTTGGCAGAGGACGAAGGCGTGCTGCCGCTTGATGTCGTCGACGAGGAACTCGAGGCAGTGTTAGTGCCCGGTGTGTTAGAGGCATCGTCAGACAGCGGCTTAACGGCTAGGCCCGTCAGGACGGTGCCGTTGGGATTGCGGACGGTGTAGTTGACGTTCCAGTCGGAGATGGTGATAATCTTGCCGCTGGGTGTGGGAGAAACGCCCTTGGACAGGATAGCCGCAGCACCAGGCGGCAGCGAGGGAAGGGTGAAGTTGGTATCAAAGCTGCTGCTGGTGATGAGCTTGGAGCTGCAGACAGGTGCGGTGACGGCCGTGGAATTAGCAGCGGTCGCCTGGATCGACTTGAAATCGACCTTGCTGTACTGGCTCTGCAGGGTATAAAAGTCTTGCAGGATGTCGACGGTGCCGTCAGAGCTAATGTTCACGAGACCAAAATCGGAAACTTCGTTGGCATATTCGTAGACGACGCCGCCGCTGAAGACAGGCGTCATCTCGTCGCCGTAAATGGTGCCGACCTCGGTGAAGACGCGCGGCGAGGGCACGTTGCAGCCATACTCGGAGAAGAAGATCGGAATGGACGAGCCGGTGAAGCCGGACACCAAGGTGTTGTAGCCACTGGTGGTGAAGCTGCTGTCACCGCACCAGCTGTAGCTGTTGAGGGCGAAGATGTCGGCGCGGCTCGTGTCGTTGACCTCACCAGACTCGCTGCACTGGAAGTAGTTCCAGGAGTCGAAGAGCACGGAGCGAACATCAGCGGCCGAGTAGCCGACAGGGATGGTGCGATCGGAGTGCTTGGCAATGTAGCTCTTGATGTCGCGCGTCACGGCACGGACGTACGGGGGATCGATCTTGCCGCTAGCAACGTCGCTAATAACCTCGTTGCCGGAGAAGAACAACAGAGTGTTGGGGTAGTGGCGGAAAGCCTCAACGATCGCAAAGGTGCGGTTCAGGTAGGTAGACGTATATGTTGTCCAAGGAGCAGAGCCGTCCAGACTCTCACCAACGAGGGGCGAGTTGACGTCAATCATCATGTACATGCCGGCCTGGTTTCGATGACGGTCAGCACACATGTACGACTTGGGAGGGCTCGAGACAGCCGAGGAATGGCCTCGGGAACGGGTCGACTCACAGCATTGAAGATGCTCGCGCACTCGTCGTGGTTCAGATCCGGGTCCAAGTTATAGACACGAATGGCGTTAATGCCGAGGATCTGCATCAGAGCGGCGTCGCGCAGGCACTTGGCACCATCGCTGAGAGGATCGAAGCCGAGAGCCGGATTGTAGCCGGCAGAGCCACCGGGCTGGTAGGCGACGCCGACAACCTGGAAGCGGTCGCCCGTAGACGGGTTCACGAAATCACTGCCCTTGACCTCCAGCGACGTGACGGCGACAGCAGTCTGCGCGCCAAGTGCGACGAGTGCTGCAGAAATCTAAGTTGCAGGTTAGCATCGACGATTCGATACAGGGCGGGACAAGGCTGAAAGGTGAGTCGGTGAAGGTGATCGGGGTGCATAGATCATCCTGGATCGTCCTAGATCCTCGAGATCTACTTGGTTGAGGAGATCGCTAAACCCCCGATGCGAGAAGAAGCACAATTGCACGACCCTCGGCGCGTCCCGCAGCAGATATTATATTCCAACAGTCGGAAACCGGGTAAGACAAGCGAACGGCAGCCTCCCGAAATCCCATCTTCATCGATCTCAGCAGGGCGCTTCGACAGAGGATGGACTTACACGCATGGTGACAAAAGTTCGCAAGCCCCGGACTACAAGATGAGAACAGGCTCGCGCGTGGAGCGGCGATGGCTCGGTAGAGAACGACGAGAAGCGAAAAACAGGACCCCCGTTTGAGAAGAGAGATCACGAATGCGAAGATACGTGTTTCGGTTGTGATAAGGAGCGACTGGGAAGAAAAAAGGTCTCGCGAGAAAGCGAATGACGTTGACGACTTGTTGCTTTGGTGACGGAAACCTGCTTCGAGAGCGGGAGGCCGGGACAGCGTCGGGCGAAGCGACAGCGAGAAACCAAACGAAAACGAGATGCGTAATGAGAGACGAGAAGTAATTACAGATCAAGGGACCTGAAGAAAAAGACAGCAGCAAGGAGCACAAAAATCCCCAGCTGTTTCAAAAGAAGGAAGAAAAGAAAGACGAAACGGGTCCACAAAGAGGGCGCACAGAGAAGGAGTGACGTGAAGGGGGGCAAGATGCGAATAAGATACAATAAACAGTCGAGGAAGGAGCAAACGGGCGGGCGCGCAGCCGGTGCAGGGAGAGCAAAAACGAAGGACAGTCCGGGGCCTAGGGACTGGCTGGTGCAATACGAGAGACGAGGAAGGAGCTACTAGGAAAAGGGGAGTGAGGGTAGCAATTTTAGAGGCCAAGGCCAACCTGGAAATACGGGGGGGGACATCGTATCAAAAACGGCTAGGGGATGCGCCGAGAAAGGCAAATCGCGCATCGTCGGGCAGCCTGCCTTCCGGCAAGACGACATTTGCCAAGCAGACTGGCGGCGAGAGGCCCGGAGCACCCCCGAGAGAGTTGCTATCTTACGAGAACGCGCATTGAGCACTGAGCACTGAGCCCGCCGGCTTCTGCTCAAACCGCCGCCATGTAGTGTTGACAGCTCGGTGTCACGACGACACGAGGGAGATCTGAGGCGGCAGTGAGTGATGGATCGTGGCACGGCTGTCGACGAGAGCCACGACAAGGGCATGGGCAGAGAGACACGGAGAGGGGGGCGAGGACCACCGAGACAGAGCAAGGGCCGTCCTGGCAGGGGACCACGGCTGGCGAGCATTCCCGATTGCCAGAGAAGGCTATCATCGACGAGGCGCGCACGAGAATCGAGTTCATTTTGTCTCGAACAGTAATACGCCGTATTACAACAGACAGTTTCTCTCGAATACTCTATAACTCACACACAGCATGCTACGTCCAGTCGTTGGTTCCATTCGCCGCGCAGCGGCACAGGAGAGCAAAATGCGCGCGGTAGGACAGGCATCGCGGGAGAGGGGAGGACACGAGAATGCCATCGTTTGCTGCGACTGCTCGTATCAAGAGCCACCATCCCACCATCCGCGAAGACGAGAAATAACAATCGCCTTCTGCTTTTAAATTTGGCCCACCCGCCTACTGCACGGCCGACCACAAGCGCTCGTTTTGCGCCCCGCCATGCCAGCTGCAGGTGTCAGACAGCATGAGCGATGCCAGAACGGGCTAAACGTGCAATAGAGCTGTGCCTAGCGGCCGTTGATTCTTCAGAAAAGGGGTGAGTCCGTCGTGCATGGTCGCTTTGGCCGCCCTGACGCAATACGAGGCACACAGGGCGCCGCCAGGAGGCACGCGCTGAGCCAACGTGCCCACAGATTAGAATTAGAATTAACCTTGCGGCGTTGGTCGCGACGATATGGTTATTACTGCCAGCAAAATGGCGGTGCTGTGGCTGCCTCGGACACAACCGCCATTGATTTGCCTGCGACGCCGCTTATTCTGCTCTCGGCTCTTAGCCGTGGCGCACATTATTGGCTCTCATTTCCCTCGCTTTCCTCCCCATCCGCGCAGAGAATACCCCTTTCCCGCAACGCCCGCCCTTCTTTCCTTTTGCCAACACGAGCGTGGACGCGCCGTGCCGCCCTTTGCCCAAGTGCACGTGAATTGGCCGGGAACCGATCCAGGGTTCAGCAACTTGCGCTCCGTAAGCAAGTACGGAGTACACGGGCTGGCCCAAACGAGCCGACCACCTTCTCCATTCAGAAGCAGCGCCCTCTTTGCGGAGGTGGCGCGAGCGTTTGAGAGGCCAGTGAAACAAAACCCGTCCTAGCTCAGTCGCGGCAGGGCCAATCAAATTTACAGCGCCCTTTGCCAGCTTTACATCCCTGAGAAGGGCTGTTTCAGCGCCGATGCTGCTTGAGCCAGTCAGGGCGTCGAATCGGCAAGACCAATCGATTCTCGGCGACCGGGCACGAAGCCAAGCCAAGAGCAATACTCCGTGCTCGTAAGACTGTCCAGCATGGCTTGCGACACGGAGCTAGCAGAAACCATTATCATGTCCGTATCATTAATCCGCCTAAGCTTTACTGCCGGCGTGCTTTGCGTCTCAAAGCATGCGAAATACAGGAGAAATCAAAGACAAGGTAGGAACGTAGCGGAGAATAGGGAGCGGCTTCTCAAGATATCAATCACACACGCCAAACAAAGACCCGTGCAGCCTCCTCCTGTCCTCTGCCGCCTCAGTGCTTTTCTGCCGCCGCCTCCTGCGCTGCCTTCCGTGCCTGCCGGTCGAACCGCTTGAACGCGGTAAAGCCCTCCCAGAACGTCGACCCCATCCAGAGGATCCAGTCGCGCGAGAACCGCTTCATCCCGTGCGGTGCCAGCCGCGTCCGGTCCAGCCACCACACCTCCGTGACGTGGATGGCCAGCACGGGGAGCGCCATGAGGCGGACCATCGAACGGAAGCCCTCGGCGCCGCCAAAGTAAAAGTTGTGCTCCGTCACGCCCACGGCGCCCAGCACGCTGATCCACACGCGCGTCGCCGTCGCGTCATTGCCCGTGAACACCAGGTAGGCGGTAAATGCATAGAAAGCGACGCTGCCAAAGAGCGCAATGTCGAAGCCGCGCGGCGCCCGGAAAGGGATCGGTTGCTTCGCCGCCGGGGTCGCATTCGAGGACGGCGGGCCATGCTCCGGCAGGGCCACGCCAAAGGCCGTGCGCGCCTCGAGCGCGAGGTCGATGAGGCGCTTGCGGCGCTCGCCCCAGGCGGCCAAGGGCGGGTTGAGGGGCACCACGTGGACGGTGCCGGACGTGGACGTGCGGATGCGCAAGGCCGCCAGGTCCATGTCGACCATCTCGGGCGCGCCCTCGGCGGCCAGCTGCTCGGCCGAGAGGCCGTTGACGTGGCGCAGATAGAGGCCGAGGTCGAGGCTGTGGTCCTTGTTCATGTGGTCCATGGTGGACTTCTTGGACTTGGGGTCGATGTCCGCCATGGCGAAGGGAGGGAGGGTGGTTGTTGGCTGCGATACGGTGGTGATTTGTGCCGACGCTGTGCTGTTTTCTCGATGCAGCTATTTGACTTCTGCTCGCGGGCAGCTTCTCGGAGGCCGTTTTAATAGGAGCTTGAGTCGCGTGCGTGGTGAAAGGGAAGGAGCTCTTCGAGAGGTGGTGCTCTTCGAGAGGTGGTGCGTGCGCGTACCTTCCTTCCTCAAGTGGGGACGCCCGGTCTCGGGGTAATTCGGCTGGCCGACCTCCACGCGAGGCTGCGGAAACGGTACTACACGCAACAAAGACAAAGCGCAAGGCCAGAAAATGGTCAGAGAAAGAGCTGTGCTGCTTCAATAGCACAATTGACCCGGGAGCTTTCCGCAATTCGCCTCTCGCTGCCTCTAACTGTAACCCATTCGTGAGATTATGGAAGGAGCCTGCCCACTGGATGGAAAGCTCATTTCCAAATATGGAAACTACAACAGCAGAGACAGCATCAACGCAGTCCATTTCTCTATTTTCTTCGGTTGATGTAGGACTCCGAACGTCCGCCCAACAGCTCGTACAACGAGGCCGCAAAGTCTCACTCCAAGCTCGATGCAGCCGCCGCTTCAACATTCTCCCTTTACTTCCACTTCGAAGGATTGAAGCGGTCCAATGGTTCGGCCAACGGAATAAGCTTTCTATGCATCTCCAGAAGACTAACACAAACCACTTTCCAACAAGGCTTAGCTGCTGACAGACAACGACAAAAAGACGTTACACACTGAATATTGGTTGCATACTTTTTTGCCTCCGCTACGATCCTGCGCAAAGGATCCTATTCCAACCTCACAGCCTTTCTCCTCTCCTCGCCCCCCGCCAGTGTGCCCACGCCTTCTGCCCCAGCACCCGTATTGTAGGGAGGCTCGTCACGATCACGGAGACAGACACCTCAAACCCCGACCAGATCAGGCTGTCGGTGTTGTCCCAAGTGGGGTTGGCCGACCCGGGCGAGAGCGATGAGGAAGACGAGGACGCCTCGCTGAAGTGAACGAGAAAATGCAGTCGGACGCAGCTGGTAATAAGCACAAACACGCCCAGGCTGAACATGGCCAGAGCAGTGGCCGTTGCTGCCGCAGAGGATGCCAGGCTCCGGCGGAGCAGCAGCAGGAGAGGCCACGGTGCCAGCAGGATGGCAGCGTCCTGGGCGATGCCGAACGAGGCGGCGACGTAGGCCAGAGTCCGGACATTAAGGCAGGAATATGAACTGCCCGAGCGGTCGAGAGGAGACGCCGGCGAAGTCCACCGCGTCCAGACCGTGTTGATGGGCCGGCATTGGAAGATGTCGAGAAACAAGAACACGAGGCTGGGCAGGACGACAAAGGTGGCGATGACCAGCACGGCCGCCCGAAAGACGTGGTAGCGCTGTCGGTAACGACGGGCCGCTCCCGATGTCGGTGGCGCCTGGGGCGCGAACAGCCGGAGGTACAGGAACAAGATGGACAGCTTGATCAACGCCAGGATGACCAGGTACAGCATCTCATCGACGTAAAATGCCTTTTTTGTGGGTGGTTGCCTTCTGTCAGCGTGCTCCTTGTTCTTCCGTTCTCTCGTCCACAGATCACACTCACCCGCATGGCCCTGACTATCCTGTCAGGCGGCAACGTCCAGATGTCGACACCAAATCCGATCACAGCGGCTGAACGAAACGGCAAGCAACCGGTGGTTAGGTACAATTCAAGGACACCATTTGCAAGGTATGAAGGGAAACGTACCATACTGGCCCACGACCAAGAACGTCACAAATACGGGCTGCAGAATGAGTTAGGATACCAGAGCAGGTACAGAAGCCAAAAAGATGAGCAAGACGCGTACCGTCAGTGCCGCAACCAAGTAATCGTCTACAGCCCACCGCACTGCTTGCTGCCACCGTCCGTATAGCCGCATTGCCAGACAGATCACAGCCGGCGCCTGGATGGCAAAGAGGGCCAGCAAGCTGGTTCGGCGGGACCGCGCTGGCCATTTGCAGGCTTGAGATAGGTTTCGGAAGGTCTCTACGCAAGCAAGAATTAATTGAAAGCCTCGAAGAGCAGCGAGAGCAAGACAAAATAAGAGGCGGCCGCCTACCTAGGGCATCCGCAGGTGAGCATTGTGCAAGGAGGCAAACTTGCACGTCTTGAACGAGAGAGGCGCTGCTGTCGGCGGCGCAGAGTTCAGGATCGAGAAGGGATGGTGTGATTGTTGTGGCAGCTTTCTCGAGGCACAAAACCTGTTATCTCATGGTGGTTAGGTCATGGAGGCTGTCTCCTTCTCATCAGCATCCGGACGCGTTATGCTCACAGCGCATGCCGGCCACGTTGGTATGCCATCGTTAGATGGTATAACCCGTGGTATCAACCTGGCTGCCTTCGCCGACAGTGGCGTCAGGAAAAAGAAGGACGTCGTCAGAAACGAGACAAGTCCCAAAAGAGATTCACGATTGGCGCACATGGCCGTCGATATTGCAATCCAGAAGTTCTAGTGATTTATCATCGTCCCCGAAAACAGCAAAGTTACTCTTTCTTTTGATTTTGTTTCTCCCGCTTTGGATGTTAAACCATATATAACATCAATAGATAGGGGCGCAGGTCCCCGTCATACGTGGACAAGGTCGTCATCAAGCTATCCGATGTGCGATCTGACGTTCCTCAAGATGACTTACACAAAGCACCCGTTACTCACTCAGTGCGGGCTTTTCGCCCCTTTTCACCTTTTTGGTAGCAATGGATTCTAGTACTTACACTGGAAGTCTGGAAATTTGCCTGGTGTTATTATTTGTTGATCGCTTTTATTTTATTTTTTCTATTTTATTTTTTCTATTTTTCTGAGAAAAAGGGAGGCGAATCGTAAGCCTGCACAAAAATATTTGGACACCGTAAAAAGCAGCAGCCACGCATGATTTTTTTTAAGTTGTCCTTTATAATAGAATAGGAGGCATAAAGTGTCAAATGACATCCTAAAAACTACTACTACGTAAAGACTGACTTCACATCGCATTGCCCTGCGTAGCATGTGAAGCTTGTGCCTCGTGTATCGAAGCACAGAATAGCAAAGAGCAGAGGCGGGGGCGGCAAAGGGAAAGGAATGAACACAGCAACGCAGAGCAACACAAAGTCGCCTGCAAGATGCCCGGAGCAATACCGTGCACATGCCAGGTGCAGATGTCCGCGGCGTTCCATGGCTGACCTCACATTGTCAAAGCGGTTCTTGTGTTTGATATGGTCAGCCCAAAAGCATGGGCTGTTTACATTTTCTGTTTGTATTTTAGATTTTTGTGTATCCCCTGACCCCCTGATTTTTCGTTTTTTATGGTAGGGTGGTAGTAACCCCCCCTAAGTCGCCATGCAAATAAAATGACAAGACATTCAATCGTCGGGTTCCCGCCTGCTCCACCCTTCCCGTCTCAAAAATGTATGAGTAGTTTTTGACCCTTGATCCTCCCGTTGCTTCCGCTCTCTCAAAAAATAAACAGAGCATATGCTAGATGAACAAGATAATGGAACATCAGGCTTTGCAGTGGTGGCACGCCTAGATATAACCGGTTTTTGTGCAGCTCGTTCCCATCATGCTCTAGTTTGTAGTAGGCATCATCTGTGAAAGAAGGTAGTCCAAATATGATTCGGAACACCTAATCCACAAGAAAAAAGCCCGTCTCGCCAAGAACAAAAAGGGACGAGTTGATGAATAGATGACCGCAAAATGCGTTGTGTGTTGTGTGTTGTGTGTTGTGTGTTGTGTGTTGTGTGTTGTGTGTTGTGTGTTGTGTGTTGTGTGTTGGATAGTTTCGAAGTGTGGCATAGATCTTCGAAATTGAAAAAAGGGGTATGAGAGCAGCAAACGAGGGCGAAGAGCAGCGAGAAAGGAGGGGGTGAGCTTCATGTCTCACCCTAGACCTGCCTAATTGTGCAAAACCAGGAGACTGTTGGTATACAGCATGTTCGCGCCATTACGCGGTGAACTTTCGCATGCTCTTACGGTAGCCGTCGGCGCCAGAGTCACCCTATGACTCTTCATTCCGGCGAGGACCGCGGTGGTAGCCGCCGTTTCCGCTGTTGCCGCCATTTTCGTTGTTACCAGTGCCACCGCCACCGCGACCACGGCCGCCGCCACGACCACGGCCACGGCCATCACCGCCACGTCCACGACCACGGAAGCCACCGCCGCGACCACCGCCACGCCAGCCATCACGTTCGCTGCGGCCACGGTTGTGGCGCTGAACTTGGTGGAAGCCATCGTTGGGGGTTGCTGCATCGGTCGTGCTCGCATTAGGGGCGGCAGTAGTGATAGCCGGCGGAGGGTGGTCGGGCTGCTCGTCGGCCCACGACTGCGTGTTTGTCGCAGCGGCCGGTGTAGCAGCAAGGCCCGTCTCCGTCTCAGTGGGGTCACGAGGCACCTCTACCCACTCCTGTGACATGCTCAAATCCTTAGCACCGTTGCCCGTATCCCACTGGTTCTCGCCGGCCGCGTTTGCAGCGTCGTCGCCAACGTCAGCATTAGCAATGTGGCCGGGGGCGCTGGTGGAAGCGGGTTCCTCGTCGTCGGCAGCATGGCCATTGGTGAGCGTCACGGTCTCTGCTAGGGGGGTGTCTGCGCCGGCCTCAATCTCGGTCAGGCTGGCATGCGCAACAGTAGGATCCGACTCGACCTGGCTCGAGGGCTCAGGTGCAGTCTCCTCAGATGCCTCTGCCTGATAGATGGGCGCCGCGTGGGCGGCAGCAGCGGCCTTCACCTCAGCGACTAAGCACTCGATTAGCAAAAGGACGCAGACCGAGACACAAGACGGCAGGTGGGCCGTCTACGTACAGGTTGTTTCCAAGGTCTCGTTGGACACGCTCTTGGTGGCCTCATCAGCACCCTGGACGAGCTTCAGAATGGTAGCCACGCCGCTCTCGTCGCCCGAGTACACCTGCAGGAGCACGCCCTCGAGGGCGAGATTCTCGTCCTTCTGAGCGTTCTGATCGTCGGCGCGGCGGGCGGCAGCCAGGCGGAGGAACTGAGACACGGTCAGGAGGCTGTCGTGCAGGCTCTTCTCGGCATCGGCAGCAGCGGATTCGGAAGCCTCGCGGATGGCATCGGCCTTTTCTTTCTCAAACTTCTCGGTCAGGGCCTTGGTGACCTCGGCCTTGTCGGTGACCAAACGCTGGCGGTAGTCCGCATCAATCTTCTTCAGCTGGTTGTACTGCTCCTCGAGCTGAGCGACCTGGGCAATGAGGGCGGGCTTTTTGAGGTGTTGGGCTTTTTGGTCGGCATTGATGATCTTCAGGGAGATAAGCTCGTCGAGGGACTTGTCCTTGTTCTCAGCGATGAGGCCGTCGGTTTTGGATGCGTTGGACTGGGCCGTTAGCACGTGTACAGGCGGTGAGACTGCAGCAACGGATATGAGATGACCTACAAGCTTCTTGTTGACGTTGCGGATGTTCCTAGAGACCAAGGGGAAGAAGGGAGAAAGCCACGAGTTAGCAATGCACCGTCTCTCGTCTTAGGAAGTGGATTTGCAAGACCCGGGGACTGGAACGCACTTGGCCAGCTCGCGCAGGTAGGCGGGCTCGGCTGAGTCGTCGCTGCCGCCTTCATTGGGAGCGACTGACGCAGCCTTCTCGGACGAGGCAGCGGGAGCAGGAGACTCGGTACGGCCGGCCTTCGCCTTCTTCTTCTTGGCGGACTTGGACTCAACAGCGGCCACGGGATTCTGGACGGACGTTGCAGCCATTGTGTGGAAATAGCTTGGAAAGGCAAGCTCCTGGAAGGCTCAATATAGTGTTGGACGATGAAAAAGAAGAGTTAAATGTGAATGCAGGGGAAATGAAGCACCTTGGATCGTAGATGGAAAAGCGAGAAGAAAGAGAAGAAGAGAAGAAGAGAAGAAAAGGAGGGAACAAGGAAAAGGAGAGGAAAAATGACGACGAAAAGGGAGCGTGACCTAAACTAGCAGCTAGGACACTACGGACGGGATGTGGGTAGGCAGGCGAATTGGCTCGCGGAGCTGGTGTTGTCTGTGTTTTGGGGGTTGTGCGGCGTTGTGGAAGAGGTGATTTCGTTTGCTTGCGAGCAGAAGAGGATTCCGACGGACGTTGTGCAACGGGCTGGCCACAGAACCGATTTTGTGTTTTGATATCCCAGATCCAGCGCAGAGCGAAGGAAGGGACCTTGGCAACGTCGAAGAGGTGCTCCTGCTTCCGTCGCCTTCTACCCCACGCGACGCTCTCTTTTCTGGCCAATCACGGGGCTGTACGCACGGCCAGAGCAGCCTGGAGCTACTGCGCGCGGTACCTGGCCAGCAAGTTTCTGCGGGCTTCTACCCCTGTACCCACAAAAAAGCGACAGCAGGCACGCGAGGGACTACGGAGTAGGGCGGCCTGAGGCAACGAAGGAAAGAGCTTCGCTCACACGGACACATCGTTGTACGCTGCATTGTAACTCTGCATATGCAATTAAGGGACATCGTGAACCTCTGACAGCCGCTCAACGCTGGGAGGTATCTTGGGATCGCTGGATACTGAAGACGGACTGCGTACCTCCAGCTCCGCAGATCTCAGCTGGACAATTCGCAGACCCGACAATGAGCAGGTGGTGTCTATTCCTGGCCCTGGAAACGGCCGGCTGCCGGCTGTCCCTGGCTGAATCTCTGGCCTCCAAAATAGCCTGTGACATCTATCCTCCGACCCCAGAACCTATCTTAGAGGTCTATCCCGTCTTGCCCCCCATAAAATACGCCCAAACATCAAGAATTCAGGGCCAGAGTCGTCGTGTCGGGTATCTTGCCGTCCGCGTGCTCTCGCATTGCATGTTTCTCTGTCGGTGGCGAACGCCTACGCGACTGCGTAGCGGCGGTTGAGATCCTGCTAGGCCGATAGAGGAGTATCTGGTCGTCGATGTGGCCGTTGCCGGATGTCGGAAGTGTGGTGTATCGTGCCGACCGCACACGATGGCTTCACCCCTTGAACTTGAGAACGGTATCCTGCAGCGGACCCCCTTGTTAGTTTCAGACAAAAGCAGAGGCGTACGCACGAGAAGCGTCAAGCACGAGATGAACCCACCGCCGTTACTTTCTTGACGCTGCGAGCCGTGATGCCACGCTCGCCGCCGCGCTTGGATTCGATGGAGGCTTCCTTGACAAGTCTACCATTGTTAGCCGAAGGCCTATGTAGTCAGACGAAGGGCGGAGAGGGTCGCCGTACGACTGCATAAAGAGCAGATAGTCCAGGAAGATCTAGAGCAAAGGAACAGAGCGTAAGAATGACTGCGAGAACGGCCATTGTGAGGCCAGGAAGACAAGCGGCACGGGACACTCACCACAACGTCCACATTGCGACTGAGGTTGGTGTTGGCGTGGGCTTTGACGATCTTTTTGACCGTCGCACGCGGGTAGAGTTTCTGACCGGGCGCCATGGCTGCTGGGCTAGGTGGTTTCGAGATCGTGTCTTTATTTTCGCAAGGGGAGAGAATGAGGGCCGTGGACGCTGGGTGAGGGGTGTGTCGATGTTTACTAAAAGCGGAGTCGCGTCTGGCGCGTCGTTGCAGGGCGCCCAATCTGGCGCATTATGTAATAGGGGAGCTGTGGCGGCAGGCACACCACAGCCTGTGGCGCATTTGAATTGCGAGGGATTGCTGGTAAGACATTGAATAGGGCGCTCTTGGGAAAGCGTAATACATCGTATCTTATAATATTAATTACTGGCTGGACGCACTGGAGTTGGGCAATGAGACCCGGTTTGGGGACCGTTTGTTGCCCCTGTGGAAGCTTGTCTTGTCGACAGCGGCGCTGGGGATGCGCCCCACTTGAATCTTTTGGCTGCCCCGCCAAATTGCGCTACAGAGAAAAGCTTCTCCTTTTGCCAGAACCGCAGCTTGCCGGCGAGAGACGCCCTCCTCATCGACTCCCAAAGCCACCTTCTCCCCCCCGAATGACGCATTGACTCCTTGTGCCCTTGGCCAGCCGGACGAGACAACGACAATAGACGTGCGACCTACGCCTCAGTGCTGCCCAATCTTTCACCATGCAGCGGCGAATGGTCGGTTCCCTCGTTCTCGCTCCCGGGTCTTCTGCTTCTGCATAGGCGCTTCCATGGCCCCTCACTAACGCGCACAGCTCAGCAAGGAGGACGAGGAGGCCGCAGGCCCCGAGGCCGAGGTCCGCCGCGAGGACCAGGAGAAGATCAACAAGTTCAGCCGGCTGCACCAGCGCGAGCTGAACTTGGAGGACCAGCTGAAGACGAAGAACAAGGAGAAGGAGGAGCTGGACGACATCAGCACGGAGCTGGAGCTGGTCGACGAAGACGACAAGGTTCCGTAGGTCCACTTCCCCCTCCCCCCCCCCCCGGTTTCTACTTTTGTCTTCTTCTGTTTCGGCTGTGCGGGCTGTGCTGACGCTCTTCCTCGCTTCTAGATACCGGGTTGGCGACGCGTTCTTCCAGGTCAAGGCGACAAAAGCCCTGAAGATGGTGGGCGTCTCGGCGGCCAAGACGGAGGAGGAGATCGGGGCGCTGGAGGACTCGCTGAGCTCGGTCCGGGACGACATGACGCAGCTCAAAGTGGACCTGTATGCTCGGTTTGGGCGGAGCATCAACCTGGAGACATAGGGCGGCCGCGAGGCTCTTCTGCATGTCATTTCGTTCGTCTTAGCGTTTCAATCTTAGCATTATACCCGGTGCTGCTCGGAACCTCGCCCGACCAGCCGCTCGATGAGCTGTTTCTGTCCCTTCTCTGGTCTGGCTGCTGTCAGGGTCGATGGACGCGGTGGCCTGCCCAGCATGTTGGTCCGTCCTGCCCGTCGTTCGCCCCGTCGCGAGTGGCTGTGCGTATTCTCGCTGCATGCATATCCAGTAGCACAGCATCGCATCCTGTGAGCCGCTGTCGCTGCCAACAGAGCGAACGTTTGTGTGGCAGTCCGTCCGGCTGTGCTCTGGACGGTCACGTGGCGTTTTACAGCAGCACCGTCGAAAAGTGGGCCCCGGGCTGTCTGGGCGGCGATCGCGGCGTGTCCAGCCCGCGATGCGGCGGCGCGAGCCATCAGGGCGAAGCTCCGAGCGCTGCTGCGTCTGTCGCTCTGCCGTCCAGCGTCTCTTATTCTCTATCCGCCTGTCCTTCCATTGGCTCCCCACACCCCCGGCTAAGGACTTCCCTCCCAGCTTTGGCGCTCGGTTGGGTTCAACGCAATTCCTCCCTGTAGCTCAGGTTTCCTGGCTCTGGCTGACTGGCTGCTCCCCTGCCGTAGCCATTGCTGCTGACCTAGCCTGGCTTTCTCCCGGTTCCTCTCACAATGTCCTGTCTATTCCCCACATCGCCAACTCCCCCGTTGTCGGTGCCCTGCTCCCCAAATGCCAAGGCCGGCTAACACGGCACCCTTGGTTCTCGACCCGCGACCGCTCTCTTTCTCCAGTTTGCCCTGGCGACGGTCGCCCTGCCGGTTCCTCTTTTCTTTGCATCTTTTGCTCTCTACGATACTTCGCTTTCGGGTTTGCGTTCTTCTTTGCCTTCTACTCTGCTCTCCCCTTTGCTCTCCATTGACGTAATCCATGCGTCAACCACATCCTCCCGTAAAAGATGTCGATCTCGATCCTGGCCAGCCCGTCCGCACCGGACGGATTTCGGAGCCCACTTCTGTCAAAGCAAGGGCGCATTGGCTGCTGCGGGCGCGATGACCAATGTGCGCCGCTGCATTATGCGTGGTCACAGGTCTTGGGAAAACAAAGATGCCGGACCCGGGGCCCCGCCCATTTATTACCTCCTCTCCTCCCCCATCCTCGACGCCTTCATAAAAAGGTGGATCCTTCCCGGCCGGTTGTGATGCTGGTTTTGTATTTTGTTTTGTAACCTGCAGTCGTTTTGTAAGCCTGGACGGTCCCCGTTCTCTGCGTAACATCCTTTGCCCGGCATCTTGTTAGTTGTCGAGAGTGTTCAAATGGTGCTTGGCCCGTAATCCAGGTGGCCTTTGTGTTGTTAACAAGAAGCATTTTTTTGATTCGATTTCGTCTTCCTGGACATGCCAAAAAAACAACAACAACAAAAACCTACCAGCATTTGTTTCTCCTCTCGTCAATCGGTGTCCGTGAAAAACGACATGGTGCGAAATGGCAGACCAAAAAGAACAGCATCCAGGGGAGCATAACGCTGGCCATGCACACCACCACCGTAAGTTGTGACTTCCGGCTCCTGAAGCGACTGGCCTCTTTTCTGTGGCTTCGTCTCATGCTTACGGTGGTCATAGATGGCTTACACCAGATCATCGACGAGCTCGACGAGCTCGACGCCGCGGACCGGTACCGCGAGGAGGTGGCCGGCAACACCGCCGGTGTCCACATCCACCTGACCGCGTCGAAGCGCCCCGAGCAGCTCCAGCAAGAACACAGTGGCATCCAGCGGACGCCGAGCCTGTCGAACAGCGAGAGCGAGACGCTGATTTTGGCCTGGGAGGAGAACGACCCGGAGAACCCATACAATTGGTCAAAGGTAGGACGCGGTCCGCCTGGGACCGAAACGCAGCTGTCGACCTGGGTGGAATTGGCTAACAGCGTGGCGTGCAGGTAAAGAAAATCAGAATCCTGGTCACGACCATGGTGGCCATCATCAACAGCACGATGGGCAGTGCCCTGCCCAGCAATGCGATTCCCTTCATGGCCAAGGAGTGGGGGGTCACGTCGACAACCCAAGAGGTGCTGCCCGTGTCGATGTACCTTGTTGGTGAGTCTCTGCCTTGAACATACCTCGTCTTTGCTCGCGCTGTGCCTCGCGCTGACATGTCCGCAGGCTACATTCTTGGTACGCCTTTTTCAATCAACCAGCACGCCCCGATTCGTCGAGGTATATAGAATTGATTCTAACGCAGCCTCACAGGTCCTCTGGTCTGGGCGCCGCTCAGCGAGCAGTACGGCCGCCGCAACCTGACCGTGGTGACGTTTGTCATCTTCATGATCTGGACGATGGCCTGCGGCCTGGCCTCCAACTGGCCCGCGTTCCTGGTCTTCCGCCTGTTCTCGGGCGTCTTTGCCAGTGCTCCGATTGCCGTTGTCGCCGGCATCCTCGCCGACACCTTCGGCACCCCGCTCACGCGCGGCCGAGCAATGTCCATGTTTATGGCCACCACCGTGTTCGGGCCTCTGTTTGCGCCGATCATCTCGGGCTTCTGCTCGTCTACCATCGGCTGGCGCTGGACCTTTTGGATCGCGCTCATCTACGCCGGCGCGTCGCTGGTCCTGCTCGTGTTCCTGCCAGAAACCTACGGCCCTATCCTGCTGAAGCGGCGCGCTGTTCGCATGCGCAGGGAGGATCCCAAGGCGAACATCGTTGCTCCGCACGAATTGGAAAAGAAGGATTTCCGCGAGCTGGCAACGGTCGTCCTGACGCGCCCCCTCCGCATGATTGCCTTTGAGCTGATCGTCACCTCCGTCTGCGTCTACCTGGCGCTGCTGTACGCCATTTTCTACATGACCTTCCAGGCATTTCCGCTCATCTTCGAGGGCATCTACAAGTTCAGCCCCGGTGTCGACGGTCTCATGTATCTGGCCATTGGTGCTGGCACACTGCTGTCGATCCCCATCTTCTACGCCTACGACAGCTACCTGCTGAAGGCCATGGACCGCCAGGAGCCCTGGACCAAGCAGGAGGAGTACCGCCGCCTGCCGCTGGCTTGTCTGGGCGGGCCGCTGTTTGTCGTCAGCCTGTTTTGGCTGGGCTGGACCGCCAAGGCTGACATCTCGTTCGTTTCGTCTATGCTGGCGGGCATTCCGTTTGGCTTGGGTTTTATGCGTGCGTGCTCACCTTTCGAGAGGCAACACAATATCCCATACTCGTACCTTTTTGAATTTGGGCTGACCTTTGCTTTGTACTCGTCTAGTTATTTTCATCGCCCTTCTAAATTACATCACCGGTAAGGGTTTTCCGGCACTGCTTTCTATCGTAATAAGTCTGTCGCTGACCTGCTTGAATTAGACGCCTACGAAATTTTTGCTGCCTCCGCCAATGCCGCCACCTCATGCTGCCGGTCTTTGCTCGCCACCGTGCTTCCTCTGGCGTCGACGCCCATGTTCACTCGTCTGACGATCCCGGGCGCTTGCAGTCTGCTGGGCGGGTTGAGCCTGCTGATGTGCGCGATCCCCTTCGTGTTTATCTGGAAGGGCGAGCGGATCCGCGCCGGCAGCAAATTTTGTATTGCCCTGCGCGAGCGCAAGGTCGAGATGCAGCGCAAAGTCGAGGAGCAGCGCCAGCGACAGCTGCTGCACCAGCAACACCACCACCAGAGCCAGCTTCTTCAGCAGCCTCTGTCGGCGCAGGAGCAAGACGCAGAGAAGGCCCAGTCACTGGGGCCAGAGCTACAGAAAGAGACTGTTTGACCGAAAAACAGAGAAATGTAGACTGCTTAAGCGGGAAAGAAAAACAAAGGGGGTTCTCAAGTGAAATGAAACTTATTTATTGGCCCCAAAAATAAAGTCAGACGGCGGCAACAGCGGCTTTGGATAATCAACACTAAGATATAGAACCTACCCATAGAACGGATGGGAAGAGCAAAATAATTGGGGAATGGTCGTGAGGGATAAAGCCCCGAGAACGACTTGAAAAATGCAAAATGGATTGACAAGGGAAGTGAATAGCATTTTGATTTTGTTTTGGCGCATCATCAAGGGAGAAGCATCTGGCATAACGATACACCACTAATACCCCATCTTTCCAGTTTTCTTCAATATGTCCTTCGGTGTTTTTTTCTTATCATGTTTTAATGTTTCTATTTCTCCAACCTTTTTTTAAAATAAAAAATCGAAAGACGACGGGAAGAAACTGCTGTATCAGGGCAGGAAAAATAGCAAAATGTAAAGTAGGAACTGAAGGGCCAAGATAAACACATGTACAGTAAAACACTCGTTGCCCCCGAGTGACCGTGACCGCACCCTCGAAACAATATGGGAAGTGGAAGCATGCTCTTGCTTTGGCGCCCCCTTTATCGCAAAAATGCCTGGTTGCTAGTCATATTTGAGTACTGGGTGCAGCGCGTCGTCATCAAACGGCTTTCTGTTCTCCTTCTTGGTGTGGAAAATGGTTTCTAGCTCAGCACTGAACTGAACAGTACTCTTCAGCAGCTCCGGCCTAGCTTTCGCTGGCCCATTCCATGTTGAAAACTTGGAAGGCGATACAGCGGTCTTGGGTTTTATCTTGGCCGGTGCCGAGTAGCTCTTAGCCGAGAAATTGTCATCTGATTTGTGCTTTGTGGCTTCAAAAGCTGGACGAACTGCATCACTGTGATGCTGGGACACCGCATGTCGGGTGTTTGGAAAGGTGCTGGTGACATATGGCTCCACCTCTGCGTATGCTGCGGCAACTGGGGTACAAGGGGCGGAGTGTGTTAAAGATTGCTCGTCTGCTGGCACAATGGTGTTGCCATCTTTGCTCTGACGCCGTACATCTGAAGCAGACTCCACTCTTTCTCGGTTGCTCTCAACGTCAATAAGGACGCCGAAAATACTGTCGATATCTTGCATAACATCCCGGCTCTGGTGCAGAGACGAATTGTTGTCTGCGAATGTCACATCTTTCGTATGTTCTAAGGACGAACGCAATTCACTTTCTTTCTTGGTTGGCTGTGGCCCGGTGTCCTGCTCGCCAACGCTTTTGGCTTGACGATCAAGCAAGACGTTTAAAGCAGGTGCCAGACCTTTTTCGTTACTTGCTAACACTTTTTCGATAGACGATTCTGTATCAGCCGACTTCCTCAACAGACCTGTGGTTTTTAGTGTTAGCAAATGATCCCCAAGCTCCATGTTTAAAGAAAGATACAAACACGTGACGTACGACCCAAAGATAGGTACTGAAGTCTTGTAAATCCCCTTCGGCTGGGTAGGGTATGTGGGCGAACGTTTTCGTGGGACTCGGCCACATGAGAGCTTTCCACGGGCCCTAGAGCATGATCCTCTCTATTCGGTTCGGGAGGGTTGCTGATCAATGGAGGCGGCAAATTGAGGGAGCTTATCTGCGAAGATACAGAAATAGTAGAAGAGCCTCGGATATGCTTTGTGTTCTGGCTCGTGGCAGCGTGGAGAACACACGAAACTCTTCGACTTGGGTTGATCCGACCCGGTACAAAGATATGTGCCCGACGCGCTTCATGAATGCTGCCATCCTCATCAAGTGAACTGAGTGAATCTGAGATTTCCCGAAGATGAGTAGAAGTATGAGGTACAGTCATACTTTCTTGGTCTTCTTTTGAAGTTTGGCCATCGGACGTGGCTCGCATACAATCGAGACTGCCCAATCTCGTTTCGTTTTCTCGAGTGCCTGGGGCATCGGTTTCGGAACGCTTTTCTGTATGCATTGAGGGCACTTGTATTGGAGACGGGCCCTCGTTTGGAGGGACATGTCCAGCAGGCTGATCTGCCATAAGTGAACTCCGCATCCAATCTTTGAGACCCCTTGCCTGAGCGCCACGGAGTCGGCCCCGAATTCCCAGTCCTTGGGGCAGTACAACTTCGTTGTTGCTTTGCAATGCAAGGGATCTGGTGGAGACGGAAGCCGTAGAGGTTGGTCTTGGGAGAAGGAGAAATGTGCCTTTCCCTTGGCCTCTCTGGTCTAGTGTGGAGGGCAAGTTCAGGTCCTCGTTGCGTTTCACGACAGCATACTCGACGGAGTCTCGAGGCCCACTTCCGTCCAAAGTCGCTACCGCGTTGCGTGCCCGACTATTGCGGATATTTGGTGCATCGGATGGGTCTTCTTTGATGGTGGACATGGTGGATCTCTTGTATGATCGCGACAGGTGAGACTGCCGCTCGTTTTGGAGCTCTTCTTGCATCATTTTGTGTGTCAAACGGCGGACCTCAGCACGGTGAGCAGCGGCGACAAGGTCATCGGCGCTGTTTGCAAGTTCAGGGGCCCGGCCGCGGTTTGGCTGGGACGGCGAGCCACGGCCGATATTGCCGATGCGGTTGATCAGGCTGCTGAGCGGGCTCAACCCCAAGTTGTCGTTGGCGCCGCTGCTTGAACCCTTTGGCGTGCTTGAGACTGAGCTGGTGGCCGCGGCATTCGCTCTCATGGATGAGGGGCGGAGCAGCTCATCGTCACTGTCGGTCTCACTTTCGACAAGCCCTTCAAAGTCCGGAATCCTGGGAATGGGGCGGTGAATAGAAGCCCGGCCGGGCGAAGCGTTTTGCGGGCGGGAAGCACGGGGCGGCGTGCACGGCTCAGCCGGCAAGTGCTTAGTGGTCGGGTGAGCCAGCTTAGCAGGCCGAGGCACAGCAGGCAACGCCGGCACCGGATGCCGCTTGTCCTCAGACAGTGCCGAAGGCGGAGACGACTTGTTGCAGAAGCAGAGAACCATGGCTGGGAGTGCCAGGAGAGATTGTCCTGGGGATTTTGAAGTTGTCAAAGAAAAAAATAGAGACAGGAAAAGAAATGGCCACCTTGGAGATGCAATCTTCTTGAGCTGGAGTTCCAAGGTAACTAGGAGGCTGCGCCGATTGGAAGAGAAGAGGTCATGACGCAAAATACAAGCGTGTTTGTTTCTGGACAGCCTGTGAGTTGGAAGACGAAGCCAAAAGAAAACAATGATAAACAGAGAACAGGCCATGATGGCGGAACAGGAAAGAAAACAAGACGTGAAGCTATTGATACAGAGGCAGGTGCGTCACAACGTGGGCACACAATCAACTAGCTTCCCCCTTTGAGGAAGACGACTAATAGAGGTAAAGTCCTGGTTGTCAGGAAGGGCGTTCGTTCCTGCCTGTTCCGCTCGCTCGCACTGGCCTCGCCCGCTGTGCACTCTCACGCCCGCTTCGACGTCGCCACATGCGCCAAAATGACAAAGCACGATAAAAAAAAAGAACAAGAACATTAGTGACCGTATGCGCGCAACAATGAGTCCGTATTAGAGATGCTGCCGCGTCTCGCCGTGCCCGAAGCAGAATGCACCAACCAGAGCATCGTGTCCGTATATGCAACGCCCCTGAAATCGACATTGCGCCAGAGAGATCCGAGATGTAAGATGCACCACGCATGGATGTGCACGAGATAAAATAAAATAGAAACAAAGATTCTGTTTAGCAGAATCGACATGGAGCACCGTCGGGTATACAAAAATACATTTCGAATTTGAGCGCCGAAAGACTAGAAAAAGAAGCCATCTACAACCGTCTAAATCGTGATATCGTCGTAAGAAGCATTTGGGCCATGTTGCGCGTGGCTTGTGCAGACTATCACACATCCTCCCAGGAGTAGTCCGCCCAGAGATCGCCGAGGTTCAGGCCGAGCAGCTCGTAGTTGAAGTCGGGGTTGACTTGCGGCTGCGCTGCCTGTATCTGCGAGGACATTGTTAGCAAAGGGGAAGCGAGGGCAAATCGCACAGTTACAAATACGACAACAACAAAGTAGAGACGAGGAACAGTATGAGGCCCTACCGTCGGATCTGCGTTCGGGTTCGCAATGCTCGCCATGTTGGCAATGTTCGACATCCACCAGGCAGCCGGGGGCGCGAGCACGTCGGAGGTGGCCATGCCAGCAACCATGCCGGCGCCAGCTCCGGCCGGCCCGGGTCCTTGCGTCATGGGCAGAAACGGGGTGATCGACTGCACGTTTTGATTAGGTTGGTACTGCATCGGGGCCGTCCAGAGATCTACGAGTGAAAAACTTGCCTTGGCCAAGTCAGAGACCCCGTTGGCGAGGGGTCCGAGCTTGGTATTGGGTAGCGGTGGCTGCTGCTGCTGCTGCTGGTGCAGAGCTTGTGCCTGCAGCTGGGGTTGCAGCTTCGGCTGGGGAGGCTGCAATCGACGCTGCTGGCTCTGGTTTTGTTGCTGTTGCTGCTCCTGCTCCAGCTGCTGCTGCTGCTGCTGCTGCTGCTGCTGCTGCTGCTGCCCTTGGCCTTGCAGCTGCGGGACGCTCGTTGCGGTCACCTGCTGTTCCTGCCGGGCCAGCAGCTTGTAGTGCAGGTTGACGAACCGCTCGGCGGACGAGGCTTTGGCGGCTTCGGGCGTCTTGTCGCCCAGGTGCGCTTCGAGGAGGCCTGTGGCGGCACACATGATCGAATAGCCCCAGGGTTCGTTGTTGCCACAGCGAAGCACGCGATCTTCTTTCATGACGAGGCACTTCTCCAGCAGCTTCTTGGTGTGCTGGGAGTTGACCATGATCATGTTGGTGGAGCCTACGCAAGTTAGAATGTGTGACAACTAGACAAATAAGGACACGCGAAAGGGTCATCGTACCTCTTGACTGCAGCATGGTGACACTGCACAGGTTAATAGACAGCGTCAGGGCGTCCTCGCGCAAGAAGTTCAGTGTCCGTACGCCTTGCTCGGCCAGCTTATCGTGCAACAGCACCATGTCGCGCGCCGCGTTGTAGTAGATTATTTCCGAGTACTGGTACTTGGAGTTGGTCTTCCGCAGCTTCAAGTACGGCTGGTGCAAGGGGATGATGTATTGCCGCAGCTGGATGTGGAGCAGGGTATACGCCAAGAGAGGTGTGAGCTTTGCTTCGTTGGAAGCCACGTCGTCTTCACCGGCCTCGCCATTCCTGCCCACGGCGGTCGCCCGGACATCCCACGACGGCAGGGCGTCGATCTCCTGCGTGATGTCGTTGGTGTAGCGGATGATCTGGTCGTAGTCGAGGTCGTCGGGCGGGCCCGTCAGCACGCGGCTCAGCTGCAGCCGCAGCGGCAAGCTCTGGCGGCTCAGGTGCTGGTACGAGGAGAACGTGTACTCTTCGGTGGGCCGCGACTGCGGCAGCTTGGTCGTGTCTTCATCAAAGTCCTCGTCGGCGAGGTTGCGCGGCGGGTGCACGTCGAAGCGGAGGGCGCTCAGCAGTGTGGGAAGGCCGTGGTCGAAAGACGCTTGCATGTCGAACTCTTGGATAGTAGCCCAGATGCGCCGCCGCATCTCTTGGTTGTATACGGACACGGACTCGCGAATGTGGCTCGGCTCGCGATGCAGGCCAACGGAAACAGCGTCCTGCGTCAGGGCGCCCGACGCTTTCCAGAACCGCTTCTTCTTCATCGTGTTGACGCGCTTTGCGAGATAGTTGAGGCAGGCGATCTGGTAGTGCACGAGCTTGCGGTGCTTCTGGCTCTGGCGCTGGCCCCAGGCGTCACAGGCGTTGATCCACTTCTCGGCCATGTGGTGCGATTGCGAGATCATGCCGATAAACTTGCCCGTCGGGTTGCCCCGCAGGCAGCTGGAGATGGACATCATCGACAGCAGCAGTGCTGTGAACGAGGGCGTGCGCAGGTGGTCGGGTTCCCAGAAGGCAGCGTAGTCTCGCCGGAAGCTGGGAATGTGCACGATGCGGTGGATCTGCTCGAATTGGTCGAGGTAGATGTCGATGAGGACGTCCATCTCCTTGCGGTCGGGCAGCAGGGCCTCGAGATCCGGGTCGGGCTGCCCAAAGCGCTCCTCCCTGTCCAGCTTGCGCTTCTGGCGGTCCTTGCTGTGGTGGTGGTGCACGTGAAGAGGGCGCAGCCACTCTTCAGCCGTCTCCTTCATGAACGGGCAAAGGCCGGTGAGCTCGCTAAACGCCATGCACGCATTGTGAGGCCCAAAGTACCGGGTCTTGAACTCCTTGCCCCGGAAAAAGCGCAACTCGTCGCCGACGCGCATGGCTGCGGCGCCTCGGGGGCCGTATATGTGCTCGACAAACGTCATCTGCGGCGATGGCGCGTGCCGACCGCCGTCGGTCTTGTCTTGCGGAGAATCGTCATCGCGGAGGGTGGCACTGCCGTCGGAGGGGTCGGCAAGGAGTTTGCTCGGGGAGCCGCCATTCGCACCGGCGGCAGAAGACAGCAGGGCCTTGAGTTGGGCCACCTCAAGTTCGAGACGTCGCATGCGGTCGCCGTCAACGACGGTCGCCGGGCCCGAGCTGGACCGGTGAGAGTCGCGGCGGTACGGCGGGATAATACCGGCATCCGACATATAGCTGCCGCCGACACCGCCGCCAATGCCGCCTCCTGGACCGATTGCGCCGCTACCGAGACCGCTGGTGTAGGCTGCGATCCGGGAGTCAAAATTGGCGAGGGCACCCTGGGACAGGCCGTTCTTGGCCGGCGGCGCGAGGCCCGGGCGCGTCTCGTAGGTGCAGCGCTCGGGGGTGCCGGACTTGATGCAGCGCTCACAGGGGAAGCCGCGGTCGCACGAGAGCTTCCTCCGGCGGCATTCGAGGCACGACAGGCGCACGCGCTGCCGCTTTCGCGGCGGGTGGTCGCCCTTGTCGTCGCCGGGCCTGCCACTCTCGCTCGCGTCGTGATCTTCGGCGGGTGAGTGGTCGGCGACCGGCGAGGAACGCCCGCTGCTGGACGGCTCGGATGACATTCTCTCGGCCTGCGACATGTCTGGACGGGGAGAGGGGACGCAAAGGGGAGGCGAGGAGGGCGAGGGCGGAGGAGATGAAGAGGGGGAGCTGGTCTGGTCGCACAGCTTTGTGTGTCCCCGGGTCTCAATGCTGGTTGGTCTTGCTGCTCTGTCTTTGGCTGTGGCGGAGGCGCACCCCCGCTAAGTGTTGGCCTTGCTTCTGGTTTTCTTCTTTCTCGGGCCAGAGGGCGGCTAAAGTGCGTTGTATTTCGGGTAGATTGAACTCAGGCGAACATATTAAACCGAAAGTGTGGATGGAGCGACGCAGACGCAGGCCGTTGTGCTTGGACGATGCGGGAAATCAAATGCACAAAAGAACGCAATGCTGCAGGAACATGTCGCGAGCAGAGAAACGGCCAAAACTGCAATTGTTGCAACCGACGTAGGGAGCAATAGCGGGCTTCAGCGGGCGCCAGGCCGATAAGAGTTATGGGGCTGTTCGTCACTCCAAACATCGCCAGTTGAAAATTTGAGGGCCGATGCCGCCCTAGTGCCGCTGTGGGGATTCCACGGAGTTACGAGCGTTACGCCGAGGAGGGGTTGCGAGCGACAGGTACGCCCCGGGCAATATTTACGTAAGCTTCTCCAGGCACCACTCCTGGGCGCAGAGAACGGCCTCGTTTGCGCCCCTTTGGCCTCACAGATTCTTACCCGACTATTTGTACTTTTCAGGGCCTCGGCATAGCCCCGAAACCGGGCTCGGAAACCGAGCCGGGGCACGAACGAGCCGCAAATGAATCTCCACGCGAGATTATCAGATGCTTTTATCAGATGGAATGGCAGTAGGGCCGCTTGGCGTTTCGGAGACGGGGGGGCGCAAACGGATCTGCTGCTGTCTCATTTCATTATTGGCAAACGCAGAGACAAACAGCCTGTCGATGATCCCAACCGCTTGCTGGGAGCCGACACGTGCATGACGTGGACGCAGAGGCATTCCGATTCGGCTGGCAGAAGCTGGCAACGTCGCTTCACCGCCTTTGGCGCTGTTCTGTGGCAGAATAGCCCCGCGCCCCACTTTTCTGATAGTGCGCTGGAGAGACGCGTCGTCCCAACTGCCAGCCGCGTCTCGCACCGAGGCCAGACGCTTGCATTGATGATTGATTTGATGAGCACACCGTATTGCGCGGCATACCACTCCACCGCAGAAATTAGGCCCCGGATGCCGCAAGGCAGAGAGCAACCGGTGATATAGAGACGCGAACCATCAACAGCAGTCCAGCATACCACCAATGCCGCGGCCGTCGCCGGAGGCACCCCCGTCATGGCCCCGATATCCGTCCCGATCGCGTCCCGGCTGCCGTCATCGCTGCGCATCGCCCCGGCCAATGCGGCGGTAACCCGCGTGCTGAGCCGCCTGTCGCGGCCGTCGCTGCTGTCGCTGGCGCTGGACTGGCTCGACGAGGGCAACCAGGCCCTGACGGCGCCGTACTTGAAGAGAAGAAGACAGACCGGGGGCCCGGGGGACGGAGACGACGATGGCGGCGATGACGAAGAGGACCAAGACGACTTTTACCCGCCTGCGTCGTCGCTCGAGGCGCTGCAGGAGCACTACGCCGACCTGCAGACGCGCAAGGGCTCCAAGCGCGAGGTGCTCGACCGCATCCTCGAGGGCGACTGGCGCCACGGCCTCAGCATGTACCAGCTCGCCATGGCCGACCTCCAGTACCTGTACGACCACCCGTCCAGCCAGCGGTGGACAGCATTCCAGATTGTGCCACTGAAGCCGGAAGGGTCGGGTGCCGACGCCGACGGCGCCGACGAAGACGCGTCTGTCTCGGCTGTCACCGACAAGGCCTCCCTTGTCGTTCCTCGCTTCCACCCGTCGTCGTTCCTGCGCAACCTGCAAGCGCAAATCCTTCCCGACGTCAAGGTCCACTACAACTTTGACCGGCACAAGCACTTGCCTCTCCTGCTCCTCCGCATCTTTATTCTCGACTCGCCGTACAACACATCCCTTGCGACAGCGCCGGCACCAGCGGAGACGGCAAGCGGACGCGGCGGCGCGGGGCTCGCGACGATCGAGGCGTCCCGCACCGTCTACATTGCGTTTCCCGACGCGTCGCCTTTTGTCTACCTATCCAGCGCACAGTCTTCGTCTCCGGCTGGCGATCGGGCACCGGGGTCCGCGCCATCCGGTACGGCAGCGGGGACATCCTCGGCGGCGCCACCTGGTAGTCGGGGCGAGGCTCGCAGCCTGCGAGGTCTCGTGGTCGAGGCCATCCCAAAGGCACTCTCGCGGCCGCGCGAGCGCTATGCATTGAAGCCGACGAACCTGGCTACACGCAACTTGGCCGAGCTGCTGCAGCGGCGCGGCGCCGGGCGGACCAACACGGCGGGCGGCGGGTGGAGCATCTACGCCGACGAGAAGGCGATCGAGTCGCCGCTGAGCACGCTGCTGCCGCCGCCGGTGTCGTCCCTTCTCGAAGGCGGCCCGGATGATCACGGCAAAGAGAACGCAGAGAAAAAAAGCGAAGACGACGACGGTGCAGCAGAGAAAGCCACCGCGGCCAAGACGGCTAACAAACGAGCGGCGTCGCCAGGCGCCGCACGCGACCAGCGACTGGCCAAGCGGCGGAAACAAGTGGCGGCGGCGCGGTTTGGGCTGTCGGCGCAGATGGGCGACGGCTGTGGCGTCGAGCGCGTGGACATTGTCATGCATGATCCTTTCCCTGGCGGCCGACGCTTTACCAATGCGGAAGATGACGAGGACGACTCCGCGGGCGAACGCGAGGCGGGATCTCTGCTCGCAGAGCGAAGGAAGTCTAGAAGTGGGCGACGCAGCCAGATTGACGCGGCCTTGGCGCGAGAAGAGGAGGAGGAAGAGGACCAGGACGAAGCCCGAAGGACAATCGAGGAAGACCAGGAGGATGAGAACGGCGGCGACGACGACAAGGACGCAGATGCAGAGAAAGGAGAGTCCGCGTGGCGGCCGCGCGTTGCCTTCACCTTCCACGGACCGCACGTCTTTGCCGGCCTGCGGCAGCTGGTGGAGGCTGGCGTCATTGACGGGGAGAAGATGCCTGGCTGGCTGACTGGCGAAGAGGGCGTCACGGTGGGCGCCGTGCGGCACGGCCGAATACGCGGACACAAGGGGTCCGGGATGCTATGAGCCACGACATTTTATTTTGCCTTACGTCTTTCTTTTCATATTTGGGTACAATACTGGCGTTCTGATATCACATCTTGGGCTGTGTCGGTGAAGCAAGAGGTTTTCGTTTGGTTTGGTGGCGTGCATCCGTTATGTGGTGAAAGGGGTCTTGGTCTATATTTGTTGATGTATATACTTTGACGAATGCTAATGATGCATTTCTATGCCTCTCCCCAACAATTGTCTATTCTATCCCAAACACTTTTACAGTGTTGGCCCATGCCGCCTCGCACACGTCTTCGACCGCGACGCCTTTGATGGCGGCGACAATCGTGGCGACGCGCTCGATTGTGCATGGCTCGTTGCGGCCTTTGATCATGGCGCCCTCCTCCCATTTCTCCTTTTTCACCGTCTTGAATCGTTCCGGCACCGCGGGCTCCTTTTTCTTGTTGTTGCCGTTGTTGTTGGTCTGTTTCTTCTGCCGGGGTGGTCGTGGAGGCCGGCCATTGCTGGCCGCGCTTCCGTCCAGTTGCGTATCGATGGCAACTTCTTTAGCAGCTTCTCTGGCGGCGTCTTCGGCCGCTTTCTCAGCGGCCCTTCTCGCCTCCTCAGCGTCCTGGGCCTTTGCTCGTGCCTCCTCGGTGGCTTTCACCAGGTACTTCCAGCCTTCGTGGCTCGGCCGCACCTCGCACCACGGCCCGTCCGTCTCGATCATCAGGCGGTCCAGGCGAATCGCGCGCACAACGTCGCAGTTCTCCACCGTCTTGAGACTGCATCCGTTGACACCAAGGAACAGCCCCAGGTCCATGAGCTCCTCGGCTTCGGCGATTGTGCCCGTGAAGCTGTGGACCACGGCGCCGCGCGCAAGCGCCTCCAGTCTGGGGCCGAACTGCTCTTTCAGCAGACGGACAAAGTCGGCGTGGCAGGCGCGCGAGTGCAGGAAAAGTGGCAGCGGTTTGCTGGCCGCAGCCAGGCTGCCCACCAGTGCCAGCTGCGCCGCAAAGGCGTGCCGCTGCGTGCTCGCCGAGCAGAAGTGTAGACGATCGTAGTCCAGGCCCATCTCGCCGAGGGCGACGAGCGCATTGGCGGGGGTGGCGGTCTCGACGAGCTCACGGAGGTCGGCAATGATCTGGGCGGACTTGGCTAGATCTACTTCCCCATCCTCGGCGTGTGGCTGCGTCGGGTCTGGGCCGCACGCGGGGGTGTGCTGCTCAGCGTCTTCGGCGCCGCTTGCATCGTCGTCCTCTTCGTGGTGGCGAGCGTGTTTGCGTTCGAAGATGGAGCTGCTGCACGGGTGGATGCCGGCTGTGGTGTAGACGGTATTGGCTGAGCGGAGGAGAGGGCGTGTTAGACGAGAACAGCCTGGGCCATGTGACCAGGGAGGACCTACGAAACTGCTGGGCCAGCTTCAGGGCATCGCGAGAGCTCTTGAAGCTAGAGCCGGTGACGATCAGCTTGGAGCAGCCGACCTCACGAGCGCGCTGAACGACGCCGGCGAGATCGTTAGGGTGCCGCTGCTTGCCATGGTAGCGGCCGCGGAAGATGGGGTCTGCGAGGTTGATGCCGATCTGGCGAGGCAGGGCGCACGGTCCGTCAGCGTCGCCATTGCAAGGAGTGCCCAGGAAGAACGCATCTACACGCCTTGTCTTACATCAATGTAGCGGGGCCCGTTGGCCGAGGCGGGCACGACGCCGTCGGCGGCTGCTGGCAGAGACGCAGCCGCCGAGACCGCTGCCGACGACATGGATAGAGCGGCTGTTGCTGCGGCAGTGGCAGGGCGAGCAGCCAGTGTTTGTGTTGACAATAAGAAGCGAGCGGGGTGCGTCCAAGTGGGAACCAATCTCGCAGCAAAGCCCTTGGCCAGGGATGTTGTCGGCGGACAGGCCTGTCTCATGAGGGCCGACGGGCACGCAATCCTCGGAGCAGGCTGTGTGAAAATGAACTTGTCGATGTCCAGGACGCTCCCAGCAGACTCGCAGGGCCGCAGAAGTCACTGCCAGGTCAATAAATACGCCGAGATGTGCTCGGACGGGCCTGGTGGCCGAGCTCGACGTGAGTCACGCAGAAATGAGGCCGGCCGAGGACGAGACGAACGGAGTCAGCTGGCGGGTCGTTCGCCCGTCGATCGGCTTGCCAAACAAGGCAAGTGGATGTTGCTGCCTGATTCTTGCGTTCCAGGTTGAGTGTGCAGGGCGTGCCCGCGCGGCGCGTTGTCTCGGCAGCCGGAGCAGATATCGTAAGCGTAAAGTGTGTGCAGACGTTAGAGACCAGCAGTGGCCGCGGTGCGCGTTGAGTTCGCGTCTGGCGGGGCGGGCGTGCTTGGCTTACTTAATGGGTTTTGCGCCGCGGGCGCCGCAGTATTTGTTGTTCTCGCGCCACCCAGCGCCCCGCTTTTCCGCCGACGCGTTAAAGGTCGACAACACCGCGTAGTGCATTTAAAGTGGCCGTCGCGGTGCACGACTTTTTCTTCTTCGTCCGTCTGCTCCTCTCCCCTTCTCATCCTCTCTCCCCAGGCACTCCCGCACAGCCAGCCACTTCTTCCCACGCGTTTCGTCTGCTCCTGCATCTTCCCCTCATCAATTGAATCCTGCAGGCTTGCGTCTGCATCGTGCGTCTGAGATTGAAACGGTCTCCTCGTCGTCTCCGCCGTCTTCCTACTCTCCTCCCTCCTCCCCTGTAAAGGGCCTCTCCCACACACACACAACACGCGATGTTTGTTCGCAAGCGTGGTGAGTATTCCCCTCCCTTGGCGACCTGCTCCGGCCGTGCCGACGCCACCGACGCTGACTTCTTTCCCCCTCAGATGGACGCCAGGAGCGCGTCCAGTTCGACAAGATCACGGCCCGCGTCTCGCGGCTGTGTTACGGTCTCGACATGGACCACGTCGACCCCGTGGCCATCACCCAGAAGGTCATCTCGGGTGTCTACGGCGGCGTGACGACGGTCCAGCTGGACGACCTGGTAAGCTCCAATGCCTGTCTGCCTCGCTCTGTCTTCGTGGGCTAACACATCTCCAGGCCGCCGAGACTGCCGCGTACATGACGGTCACGCACCCCGACTACGCCGTTCTGGCCGCGCGCATCGCCGTGTCCAACCTTCACAAGCAGACCAAGAAGCAGTGGTCGACCGTCGTCAGCGACCTGTACCACTATGTCAACCCCCGCAACCGCAAGCTGTCGCCCATGATCTCCAAGGAGACCTATGAGTGCGTCATGCGGCACAAGGACGACTTCGACTCGGCCATCGTCTACGACCGCGACTTCAACTACCAGTACTTCGGCTTCAAGACGCTCGAGCGGTCGTATCTGCTCAAGCTCGACGGCAAGATCGTCGAGCGGCCGCAACACATGATCATGCGCGTGGCCGTCGGCATCTGGGGCGACAACGTCGAGCGTGTCGTCGAGACGTACAACTACATGTCCAACAAGTTCTTCACGCACGCCTCCCCCACGCTCTTCAATGCCGGCACCCCGCAGGCCCAGCTCTCGTCGTGCTTCCTCGTCGACATCAAGGACGACAGCATTGAGGGCATCTATGATACCCTCAAGACTTGCGCTATGATCTCCAAGACTGCGGGCGGTATTGGCCTGAATGTCCACCGCATCCGTGCCACCGGCTCCTACATTGCCGGCACCAACGGCACCTCCAACGGCATCATTCCCATGCTGCGCGTTTTCAACAACACCGCCCGCTACGTCGACCAGGGCGGCAACAAGCGGCCTGGCGCTTTCTGCATCTACGTGGAGCCGTGGCACGCAGACGTCTTCGAGTTCCTTGATCTGCGCAAGAACCACGGCAAGGAGGAGGTGCGCGCTCGTGACCTGTTCCTGGCCCTCTGGATCCCGGATCTGTTCATGAAGCGTGTCGAGCAGAACGGCGAGTGGACTCTGATGTGCCCCAACGAGTGCCCTGGCCTGGCCGACTGCTACGGCGACGAGTTTGAGGCGCTGTACGAAAAGTACGAGAAGGAGAACCGCGGCCGTCGCACTGTCAAGGCCCAGAAGCTGTGGTACGCCATCCTCGAGGCGCAGACCGAGACTGGCAACCCCTTCATGCTTTACAAGGACCACTGCAACCGCAAGAGCAACCAGAAGAACCTCGGCACCATCCGCAGCTCCAACCTGTGCACGGAGATCGTCGAGTACTCTGCCCCGGACGAGGTTGCCGTGTGCAACTTGGCCTCTATGGCGCTGCCGTCTTATGTCGACTACAACAACGAGGTGTACGACTTCAAGAAGCTGCACGAGGTGACGCAGGTTGTCGTCCGCAACCTGAACCGCATCATCGATGTCAACTACTACCCTGTGCCGGAGGCGTACAACAGCAATATGCGTCATCGCCCCATCGGCGTTGGTGTCCAGGGTCTGGCTGACGCCTTCCTTGCTCTGCGCATGCCGTTTGAGTCGCCCGAGGCTCGCGAGCTCAACAAGCAGATCTTCGAGACCATCTACCACGCTGCCCTTACCGCATCGTGCGACCTGGCCAAGGAAGAGGGCCCCTACTCCTCGTATGAGGGCTCGCCCGTGTCGCAGGGCATCCTGCAGTTTGACATGTGGAACGTCAAACCTTCGGGCCTGTGGGACTGGGACTCGTTGAAGCTGAAGATCAAGGAGCACGGCATCCGTAACAGTCTGCTGATGGCGCCGATGCCCACGGCCTCGACGTCGCAGATCCTGGGCAACAACGAGTGCTTCGAGCCCTACACGTCCAACATCTACCAGCGTCGTGTGCTGGCCGGCGAGTTCCAGGTGGTTAACCCGTGGCTGCTCAAGGACCTCGTGGACATGGGTCTGTGGTCGGACAACATGAAGAACCGCATTATCGCTGAGGGCGGCTCGATCCAGAATATCCCAAACATCCCAGCCGAGACCAAGGCGCTGTACAAGACGGTGTGGGAGATCTCGCAGCGCACGATTGTGCAGATGGCGGCGGACCGCGGCGCGTTTATTGACCAGTCGCAGTCGCTCAACATCCACATGCGCGAGCCGACGATGGGCAAGATCACCAGCATGCACTTCACTGGCTGGAAGCTGGGCCTGAAGACGGGCATGTACTACCTGCGCACGCAGGCCGCGGCCCAGCCTATCCAGTTCACGGTGGACCAGGAGGCGCTGCGCGTCCAGGACACCAACACGAGCACCCGCGAGCGGCTGGGACCCAAGAAGCGGACGCCGCCCGGCGGCACGTACTCGAGCTCGTCTTCGTTGGTGCCGCAGCCGTCGTATACCAACGGCACCGACGGTAAGGTCGCCGGCGCTAATGGCACGCTGGCGACGAACGGCATCCCGACGCCGAGCACGACGCCGCCGCCGCCTTCTGCAGCGGCTGTGCGGCCGGTTGTCTCGCCATCCAAGCCGACGCCATTCCAGGCGGATGTGGAAGAGGGCGAGTCGCCCAAGACCCTGCCAACGGAGCCGACCGGCAAGCCCAAGATTGAGGAGCTGGCCGACCCGGCGCTCAACGGCAAGAAGCCGCAGAGCGAGGACGGTGACGAAGACAGCCAGGAGCGGGAGCACGACATCTATGCCGATGCCGTTCTCGCATGTAAGTTTCTCACTTCAAACGCACACTCTTGAGATGGTTCTGTCGCTGACTATTCCCTTCTTTCACAGGCAGCATTGAGAACCCTGAGGCCTGCGTCATGTGCAGCGGTTAGACGGGTGACCCGTATAGGACACGTGATGAGGATGTGTACTTGTATGGACGGCAGTCGTTTTTTCTCTTTTGACATCAGATTTATGTGTTTCCTGCGGTAATGATCAATCTCGGGTTTTCATTCTTTGTTTTATTTAATGGTACTGTATGAAGAGAATTATTGTTTTGTTATGTTGCTCTGTTTCGATACTTTCTTTCGCAAGAAAGAGGAGGCAGTAATTGGATTCGTCTGTTCTCATCTCTTGGTCGCTCTCCTCGCAACACCAACACTTGGGTTTCTTGGCTCGTCGCTGGACAGACGGGAAGAAACGGGAAGAGGGCAAAAGACTGCGAGACAAGAGGAAAGATCAGACAGACGAGAAAGAACGAAGAAAAAAACGTGCCATGAGAAAGGAGGATGGCGCCACCGTTGGTTTTGGTTTTGTTTTGTATTGTATTTTGTCCCGCCTACATATATGCTCCTTATTTATACCTGCATGGATACATCCGCCCGTTTCTTGTTTTCCTCCATATATAGCTTTGTGTCCCACAGGATTAATTGGCCTGTTTTGTCTTCCCTGGTCTCTGGATTGCAGGGCTCGTTTCGTATTAGCTCCATTAGAGATCTGGCGTGGCATCTTCTTTGCTTGATATTAAATTCTCACTACAGTAAATACGCTTCCGGTGACCAGCGCCAACGTCTCAATCGCACAAACTTACATTATTGAAGCAGGTCACACCGTCTTCAGCCTCGCCGCCGAATTCAATGTTGTCGGAGCCTGCGATCTGGACTCGCTTAAACGGCCTCGCCAACCCCGACTTCATCTATGCCGGCGAGCAGTTCATCATTCCCGCCGACTCCTACCTCCCGGATGATTACTCCTGTCTGAATGTCAACAACACAGAAACAACAAATACATGTATCAAGGGCGGTCCACGCGTTTATACCACTATGCCGGGGGACACGGTCCAGAAAATTTCCAGGTGATACAACACATGCTGTTAGAGAATGGCTACTGTTTTACACATAAGAATAAGGCAAACACGACATGTATTGATCTGATACGCTCTATCTAGTATGCCGTCAGGGCGGCCAACTAGTCTTCAAAGAGCTTCATTGTCCAGACCGATGCCGGTGGGACTGCTATTGAAGGCCCGGTAGCCTACTACGGGCCCAAGTATGTCTCGATCACATTCTCGTGCAGCGCAGCGTCGGCATGCAGCAGCAGCAGCAGCGCTGACACGGCGCGGAACACATGCACGTCGCGCCGCATTGCCACTAGCCACACCAAAAATCGCATGCCAAGGTGTTCCATGTAGGTAAAGAGCAAATAAGAGGATAAGAAGAGGCGGTATCTTAGATAATCGAAAGACTATCGGACACAGAACCTGCCCTTTACTCCCGCCAGCTCTCTTATACAGTACGCAGGAACACCATACGAGTACTCGTACTCGTACTCGTACTCTTACACGCAGATCCCTAAGCTGGCCAGATCTACAGGCCCACCGTGGTCCATTTAGACTCGTTTTTACCTCGTACATACGAAATAATGCGCCACCACAAAGCAACTCTACGAGTACGTCGTATTTAACTGATAGACACGCGGCCCAAGGTAGGATTAAATAGTCCCGAAGGTAGCCCTCCACCTTTAAGGGCTACATCGCGTGTTCGCGAAACCCAGTCCAGGGTCACAGGCTGCCCCCTTTTTAGATATTGGTGGATATAATGAAAAAGCAATTACAGTGTACAAAACGCAGATCCCCCTAACTCCTAGGAAACCAGTAGCTTTTGTACGTAACGTCGGTAATTAGCTCACCCAAAATCCGTCATGCAAGGTTGACTAGGTCTGAGATGACGAGTCTTTCCCGCGCGACCTGCTTACGGGTACTAGGTCGGCCTGCCGTACGCTCGCAAGCATGAGGTTTTCCTGCAAGTTTCGCCCAGCGGTGTTAATCGGATAATGAAGTACATTGCGATCAGCGATAATCAAGGCCTGACCCAAAGGTAGTCAGAAACGGCAGAAAGAATGCCACAATTGTGCCTAGAACATGACCGTAGCTAGGACACAGAAATGGCCAGTACAGAAGAACGCACCGGTATAAGGTTTAATGGAACACACCTCGTACGGAAAGAGGTTTGGCGTATGAGGTAGGATAAGGTTTGGAACAAGCACCATACGGAATGAGGTTTGGCGCATGAGGTAGTATAAAGTTTGGAACAAACCTCATACGGAAATAAGGTGCTTACTAGAAGAAATGAGGAGAGAGGCAAACTATAGAGAGAATATCCGGACGCAGTGCCCGCGTTGTCCGTCTTAGATGCAGTATTATCAACTGTGGAAAAAATCTGATGTTCTACATTCTCCCCCGGATGGTTCAGATGTTTCGCGTCATAGGAAACCTCTATTCTCTGCTAGGGGTCTTTGTTTCAACAACCGATAGAGAAAATAAAATAAAAGATATATACAATTTATCAGCACAAGATAGTGGTATACTTCGAAATAAAGATGCAGCACTTGCTCCAACCCGCCGGGTATAATTCTCACTACTTTCATGTTTACCCAAAACAGGGTTCTGGCGTTGGTTTAATACGGAGTCTGCGCAGCGATGAAGTCCAATATCAGCGCGACTCTCTCCTCGGTAGCGGTGTTGATGGTATCGTGAACAGCGCTGACCAGGAAGTTCTCGTTGAGCTTGGCAGAGTTGGCCTTCCAAGTGGCGGGGAGGGTGCCGTTGTTGTAAGAGTCGCCGTTGTTGGGGTTGAACGTCTTTATAAAGTTGGCCCCCCTTGACACCCAAAAAAGTAAACAGTAAACTGGCAGCTCATATGCAAAATCGGTTGTTACACTGCTCTCCTGAAATCTGGCATGAAACGGTTGGCATAAGACGCGTATCCTTGTGACGAGTACCGTGAGTTCCTCGGCGCAATCTATAGCAGAAACGTTCATTTCTCGTTTACATGTCAACGATGAAAATTTTGTACCAATTTCCTTAACCGGGTTATTATTTATGTGAGCAAATATAAATAGCGCTTGCGGACCTTTTTGTGGGGGAACTTCACATGTTTCTTTTGTCCACCGACTATATATCTAATCCGTCAGCAAACTATAAACCCCAAAGTCGTATAATGGGCGTTAAGACAGGGGGGAACCAAGCCAGCTAAGTAATGAAATGTACTGTTACGTGCCGGTTTTCTAAAGGCAGCGTAATTTCAAGGTCATGTAAGACGTATGCGAAAGGTAAACAACGGTGTTATCTATCTGTCCACACCGTCTACTCGTAGGGCTCTAGGCACCTCGATTTGAGTGCTTTGAGCAAGGCAGACGTTATGTGAAGTAATAACTGATTGATTTATATGAACTATGAAATGAGCGAGGCTCTCTAATGGTCTACAACCCGAGCCGAGCCGAGCGCCGAGCCAATCTGAGCGTAACATTACGCATCAACCAGGGAACAAACCCATGAACCTCTGCATCTCTCTGCGCCTCTCTGTCGGGGGGAAGGTGCTGTGATCGTCGCTCTGTTAATACAGGTTTGCTGCAGAGACAAGGGAGTGGCAAGTGCGGCTAGGATGAGTAGAAAAGGCGCGACGAGCCCGGATCTTCGAATCTTCGTCCCCCCATCATCCAGCTGCCATTACCAACAGCTCTATTACTAGCCCAGCCCGAGGCGCCCCGGAAATAACACCAAGATGCGTATATCTACGTGTCTTCTGATTGGCCTCGCCTCTGGCACGGTGTCGGCGACATGTCCATACGCCCACCAGAGGGCGACACCTCGGGAGTGCCCTTACGCCGGCAAGGTCGCCGACGCCGTGGAGGACCCCGAGGTGAACCGGGTTGTCACGCGTGCCGCCGCTCCAGACAAGCTCGGCGTCCTCTACATGAACCGCATCGGGCCTTCGGGATCGCAGCTGTACCTAGCCAATGCCGACGGCAGCAGCGCCACCAAGTTGATGGGCAATCAGTCGGCCCCCTTCGACTACCACGCCACCTGGTCGCCCGACGGCAAGTGGATCGTCTTCAGCAGCGAGCGCCGCGGCGCCGGCCAGACGGACCTCTATCGTGTTAGGCCTGACGGCACGGGACTCGAGACGTTGGTGTCGACCGATGCATTCGAGGACGTCGGCGTGCTGTCCCCTGACGGTACCAAGCTCGCCTACGTCTCCACTGCCCTCAATTACACAGCCAACATATTCGTCACGGACCTCTCCACCGGCGTCGCGATCAATGTGACGGGGAGCGATGAGACGGTTGGTAACTTTGCCAGCCCGCATAGTTTCTTCCGTCCGGCCTGGTCTCCCGACGGCGAGTGGATTGCCATGAGTTCCGACATCAACACGGACTGGACCGGCCATAGCAGCGGCACCGGCTGGGAGCACACCCAGTCTCTGTCCATTTATATCGTCCGGCCCAATGGCAGTGACTTTCGCCAGGTCCTCACGGCCCCTGGCTACTCGCTCGGCGGGCCCAAGTGGTCGGCCGACGGCACTCGCATTGTGTACAACAACATGACCACCGAGGCGACCTACGACGCCCACGGCACATCCTCGTTGGAAGAGGCCGTGTCGTCCCAGATCTTTAGTGTCGACATCTCCAACAGCCTCGATATCGTTCAACTCACGTCAGGCGACGCCCTGAAGGTTTCGGCCCAGTGGATTGGAAACAGCAGCAACGTCGGCTATCTCATCAAGGCTGGCCCCAGCAACGGCCTCAACTATACCGCCCCCGACAGCACGCATTTGTACTTCAATAGCTCAATACGCAGCCCGTCATGGTCGCCTGATGGCACCAAGGTCGTTTATGAGGTACTCGACTGGACCCAGCAGCAAGCCGAAACAAAGCTCTTTAGTTGGGACAGCGAGTGGGAGTACCGCTACATGGATGTGTTCCCCCAGCTCAACAACGCCACTGGCCGCCTAGCCACCACGCAGAAGGTGCTTGGCAATGCATCGGGATCTGTGCTCGCCACAGATGCCGACTATACTGACCCAGTCACCGTCTTGGACGTATACAGCATCAACGACACGTCTGCTATGGAAGAGATGTATCTGGAGGGTGGCGCAGGTGCCTTCCAACCGACATGGGGGGCGGGCGGCTCTCAGATTGCCGTCGGCTTCGGCTCTTGGTTCGGCTCCCGCGTCTCCTCCACGGGCGTCCTGTACCTGGCTGACGTCAACGGCTCTTCGTACGAGGCCCTGACGGATGGCACGTACAACGCCGGTTTCCCATCCTTCTCACCCGACGGCACCAAGCTCGTCTACCGACTCTGGGACGGAGAGAATGGGCCCCTGGGCTTGCACGTCATGGACCTAGCGACCCGCAACGTGACGCAGCTGACAGACGGCTGGGACAACACGCCCGGCTGGTCGCCCGACGGCGAGCTGATCGTGTTCACGCGCGAGACCAACTGGACAGCGGAGTACGGCAGCCGCTGGTACGCAGACCGCTTCGATATCGCCACCATCAGACCTGACGGCACCGGTCTGACTGTCCTGACCGAATCGGGCGCCAACGATGCTCACGCGGTGTGGTCGGCCGACGGACGTATCCTATACTCCAGCGGCATGTATGGCTTCCGCGACGAGAGCCCCCTCTACGACAACACCTTTCAGCCCTACGGCCAGATCGTCGCTATGAATGCCGACGGCTCCAACAAGACCATGCTGACCGACAGCATGTGGGAAGACTCAATGCCTCAGTACGTGCCGAACTCGTTCTTCCAGTAGACCGTCCGTCTGCCGTTCATCTAGCACCGTGCCCATGCCATCGTTTGCGCGAGACCGCCCTCCTGTTGGCGACACCATTGTCCTAGAAAGAGAGGCGTTGGGGACGTGGGGTGACAAGCTGGAAGCAAATAGTATATATCCTACCGTGAAGCACATTTCACGAATGTTAGAAATTGTCTGGCTCTTAGAGAGGCAATTGTAGCACATTTCATTGATGAAAGGGGCTGCCGCAGCCAGCTGCATAATGTACCAGACACTGCTAGATCAATACTTCTGTGTGTCACGATGCGTGGAGTCACTGTGAGCATCACGGTGTCGCAGCCGCCACTTTGCCATGTGCCACGCACACATCAGATGTGTTTCAACAGTGGCTGGCTCCTGTGGAACTCTGGGGCCTCCTCCCTCTTTGTCAGGTTCTACTATTCGGTGGGCCGCATATTGAGTCGTCAGCGACCGGGGAGCTCGTCTCAGACTGGCGGCTTCTCGTCCTGCTTCCATGCTTGTGCGAGCCTGTGACACACGACCGCTCGAGATCGAAGTGAGCCATGCCCTTCGTGCTGCTGCTTGAGAAATGCCCCCGTAAGCGTGCTTGGCCCGCGTGGACGTCATATGGCAGTTTTGCAGCGAGTCTATCGTGAGCAGTGCCCTCCGCCTTCTTTGTTCTCTGCAGTGCGCACGTCGTACTGTATGGCTCTCCAGCCTCATCGTCCATCTAAGATTGGGCAATTTCCGGAAAGCGATCGCCTTTGAAGCGCACCAACCCTGTCTCATGCACCACCAACCATCACGTCTTCCCTCTTTCTTTCCACGGCGCAGAAGCCCTTTCTTCCCCTTGTGCTCCAAAGCTAGCCGAGATCGTCGCCGGTCCTTTGGGAGATGAGGACAGCGTCCCCGTTCTAGACCTCTTTCTCCTGTCCTCCTTGTTCCGACTTTGTTGATTGGACAATGACAAGAGCCTTTCCCGTCACATTTGGGGACACAAGAAATCGCTCGGGGCCGCCTGGACCCCTGTGATTGGTCCGGCGAAAGAGCAGGGAGCGAGTCATACGCTGCGACACAAGCTCGCAACCCCACTCCAGCCGCTCTCCGCAAAGGAAAGTGCGACCCCGACATGCGATTGGCTGGGGCAGGTCACACCGATCGAAAGAGGCAGCGGTTCTCCAAGATCGCTGCTGCCGCTCTGCGAAAAGGAGAACAGAGGTGGCTTGCTAGCGTGGCGCTGTACGATAGAGGCACCGATCGCCGCCCTTTGTGAGTGCGTCTGGCGATGCTTTCTTTTGCCGCCTCCCTGCCGTTCCTTTTTCCTGTTCCATTTGCCCCTTTTCCCACTCGACATGACAATGCAGGCGTCATACTGTCTCCGGCCGTGCCAAGAGCACAGCACCCCCTCTTTGTTCTCAACAGTAACGACGTATTATTACTCTTCCCCTTCCTTGGTTTCTTGTGCTTTTTCCCATGTCGTTCAGATTCGACACTGCTGCTCCGTAATGTACACTGGCCGCACAAGCGTCCGCTTCCTGGTTTTTCGTCCCATTTCTGCCCCGGTCTTCATGCAGCCTCTAAAATAGCGCAGCGCTGCACCTTCAGAATGGGATTGATTCCCCAGCCATGCTTTCCAGACGCGGCCAGTCCACGTCAAGTTCATGTCGGCGTCATGCGTGTCTCGAGGAGACGGCCTTCATTTCGGGTACCAACAGCAGCCCTGCCGGCTCTTTTGTCTCGCAAAAGACGATGACAGGAGAGCCATTACTGTCTCCCGGTGTCTCAAGCTCTCGTCCTTTTCGTCCTTTTCGTCCTTTACTCCGTATCTTTTGGACCAGCGTGTTTAGTCCCATCGGGTGAAATTAGCATCGACATTCATTCGGCAGATGGAGGAGCAGAAAGAGGGAAATACACCCGACCAACAAATCCCTGCCCAACCCAGTGGGCGTAAGATGTCTAAACGCAAATCCAGGCCAAATTGCGACCCCGGTAGCGCGATCCAGGGTTACATGACCGATCCGCACGGGGCAGAGATGGCACCCTGATAGCGCAGAGACGAGGCAAAAGGCGAGCGTTTAGTGGCCGATCGCGACGGTAGCGGGGGCGGCGGTGAAAAAAAAAGGAGAAAACAAAAAAGCGAAAAAACATCGCGGGCCGCGCTAGCAGCGGCCGACTCAGCTGGGCGGATCCGGCGTTCAGCTGGCCAGCACACACACAGCCCGCACACAGCCTGTTTTTGCGCTCTGCGCCAACCACCACCACCTGCGTCAACGACATCACACTGGCGGCCGCCATGCGTTGCCTCCCAACGACAGCCGACCCGCCAGCTGCAGAGGCCAGCCAGCCAATGGCTCGACCTGGCCGAACGACCGCGAGCAATATTTGCGGCAGAAGAAAAAGAGCTCGACCTCGCCGGCCCACGCTCCCCATCGACAGGGCAACGGATCCTCGCGAGAAAGGTGGCTGGAAATGCTGGCCGCCTGCAGGACAATACTGGCAATCGCCGTCCCACCAGCCTCGTCTGTCGCCCACGGCAGCACGATGCGGTGTGCCAACGAGCCGGAGGTGCAGCAGGAACCCGCAGACGCAGACGCAGAGCTGCAGAGGGCGACAGAGAGCGACAGAGAGCGACCGAGCTTCACAGAGCTCCCCAGAGCTTGGGCCGCAACAGAGCCGACCTGCCGTCCGGCTGTATCTTACCAACAGACAGCTCGAGAGGCGGCCGAGTCAGCAAAGAAGCCAAGTGATGCGTCCATCTCCGTTTCGCCGCTTCGTCGTCGATGTCATGATGATCTAATGCCAGTGGAAGCGCCATCTGCTCCGTCTTCTCCGGCGTCTTCTCATTTTCTCATCTTCTTTCTTCTCTCTCTCCTCTCCTCTCTTCTCCCCCGTCTCCTGCAGAGTCTCCGGCGCACGCAGCAATCCTTGGGAAATGGCTGCATGTACCTCCGTACTTCGTATGGCCTCGTTCTCGTCTGTCCTCGCCTGTCCTCGCCTGTCCTCGCCTGTTTTGCAGCTCTCGCTTCCTCCTTGCTTGGCTGTTGCTGTGGCGGTGGGGCCGGGCCAGGCCCATTTCGTCATAGGCTGGCAGGGGTTCTGCGTTTTGCTGCCATTGTCTAACCAGGTTGCCCGTCCCTGCGCGGAGTTTTGTGTGAGGTGGCAGTCGCTAGCCCGGCCCGCACTCTGCCCCTGCACAGCTAAAAAGCACTATGCACGACCCAGCGCGATATGTATCTTGCTTCCACTGCCAAGTCGCACAGGAGAGGTGACGTTCTGCCAGCTTTGGCAGATGCGGTCTTCCGGAGGGCTCCCAAGAACTCCCAAGAAGTCCAGAAAGCATCTTGCATTGTCGTGACCCGCCTTTTCCGTGGACTTTCTCAGCGCACTTGCCCGTTTCTCGATCTAAGATGCATGTAAAGCGGATTATCGTAAGGTTGGTGACGGTGTTGCCGGAAGGCAGGCGGTCGTTGCTGCTGCTGCTGCTGCTGCTGGTCGCACTTGCCTCTTGCTGCCTCTTCTAGGGCTGGCCTGCGTGGATGTAGCCAGCCTGTAGACCCCCCTTGTGGCTTGTACCTGAAGATACGCCCGTCTACGAGTACGACCAGATGCATCTTACACGCTTAGCGCACGACGCGATCGTCCGTGAGTGGCAACCACTACTCGTACGGAAGCTGATGGCCCAATGCGTTGATGGCAGCGGAGAGAGCAAGAAGCCATCTTACTCCGCAGAGCTTCCCTGCTGGCGCGGCTCGTGGGACGCTCTTTCCTGTTCCTGCCGTAGCGAGGTTGCCTCTTTCGGGACTTCGCCCTGCCTCTCTGTGTAGCTCCTTCCTGCGTGGTCTGCGTGCTCCTTCCTCCTCGAACTTACTCACGTCGGGTCTTGCACGCGTCGTTCTTTCTTGCCCCCACGGGTGCCAACTTTTTTCCGCCTTTCCATTTTCCGGGTCTCCTCTCTTTTCTTTTCTTTTTCCATTTTCCTTTCTTCTTGTCGTTTCTTCCTCCTCCTCGTTTTTTCCTCGTCTTTCTCGTCATCCTCGCCGTCTTCTCTCTCCTCTTCTGCCTCAAATCGATCCACTTCCTCTTCGCGTAAGGTGCGTTTTTGCCTCCTCGCCGTCATCTCAGCAACCCCTGCTCGTCGTGCTCTCTCTCTCTCTCTCTCTCTCTCTCTGTGCAAGAAAACAAATATATCTATCCCTTGCCGTTTCTCTCTTCCTCCTACTCTCCCTTTCTTCCCCTTTCTTCCCCTTTTCCTGCTCCCACCAACAACCGCACTTGCTTCTGCTGCTTCGCTTCCCCCAAGACCGCTAGCCAAGACGTCACCTCTGACAACCTCGTCTCTCACCCGCAGCTCAACAGCTCCAGCCACAGACACACTGTTGGAACCGCTACACCAGAATATCTCTTCATGTAAGTCAGGCACCTGTTCCACCGGCTTCCACAAGACACGGAAAAAACGCGTTGCATCCAGCATCTCCTCTTCCTTTCCCCCCTCTGCTGTGGCACAATCTGAGCCTGAGCCTCTCTCCTTCTCTTGTGCGTCTCCTTTGTCCCTCGTTTCTTCCCTGCCCCATCCTGGCCTCTCTCATATTCCACTCTTCCTGTCCTCTGTCCGGCCAGCCATTCACCGAAAGTCAATTTAAAAACGCGCCGTCACCCATCCAACCCCGTCCTCTCAAATTAAACTTGCTCCCTAGTTTGGTTTAATTGTTCACCTCTCTCCACTTTCTACACTTCTTGTGGCCCCTTCACTTTCACTTGAGGCGCTTGTGCGATCTAGCTCAGATCTCTGTTGCCGCAATCCGTTCTTATATCAACCTTGAGATCCCTTGCCAATTTCCCTCGGCAATCTTGGTCCCCTTGCTCTGTTCCCATTCTTGTTTTCTGAACGGATCAATCGCAGTTTGCTCGTCACTACACGGACTTCATTCTCAGAAGATCAGAACAGCAGAGAAAGATTCCACTGAAAGTCAGATTGCCAACCATTCTGCTTCGAGGGATGCTCAACGAATGCTAACGGCCGTCTCTTACAGAACTCAGTCTCCCGTCAAAATGTCTCTCAGCAGCCGTACTCTCCTCGCCCTCCTGGGCGCCGCCGCAGTTGTCACTGCCGACTTCCCGGCTAACTTCCCGGCTTGCGGCGTATGTCGACGACCCCAGCCCGCCCCCGTCTCCGTTCAGTGACTGTCGCGAAGATGTGCTAATTATATTTTTTGGACAATTCCAGACGACCTGCATTGACAACATGGTTGGCCAGTCCAGCGCCCTGGGCTGCTCTTCGTCCTCCGACTACAAGTGCCTCTGCAGCAACGAGGACTTCATCTTCGGTATCCGTGACTGCTCATACGAGTCTTGCGCCAGCGACTCCAATGCCGCCGAGGTCGTCTCCTACGGCGTTTCTCTCTGCTCGTCTGCCGGTGTTGTTGTCCCTACTACAACTGTACGTCTTGGACACCTCTATGATCGCGAAGTGACCTCTTTTGACTTCGCATGCTAATGCTTCTGTCTAGTCCGGCTCGGGTGGTTCTGGTAGTGGCGCTTCCGCGACTACTACTGCCGCTGGTGCTAGCGGTACCGGTGGCTCTGGGTCGGGCGGTTCCGGCTCTGGAGCCTCTGGCACTGGTGCTACTGCGACCGGCTCTGGTGCGGCCGCCAGTGGTACCTCGGGCAGCGGTGCTGGTGGTGCTGGCGGTGTAGGTGGTGCTAGCGGCTCTGGCACCGGTGCTTCTGGCACTGCTGCTGGCACCGCTGCTGGCACTGCTTCTGGCACTGCTTCTGGCACTGCTACTGGTTCGGGTGCTGGCGCTTCCGGAACGGGTGCCTCTGGCAGTGGCGTTGCCGGCGCTGGTGGCGCTTCGGGTACCGGCGCTTCAGCCACCGGCGCGACCGGCAGCGGTGCTACTGGTACCGGTGCTACTGGCTCCGGCGCTACTGGTACCGGTGCTACTGGCTCCGGCGCTTCTGGTACCGGTGCTACTGGTTCCGGTGCTTCTGGAACTGGTGCCACCAGCACTGGCGCTTCTGGTGCTGCTGCTAGCAGCTCAACTGGCACGGGCACGGGCACTGGTGCTGGCGCTGGCACTACGGGCACGTCGACGACTGGCGGTGCCTCCAGCTCTTCCAGCACTGCATTTGTAAGACAAGATAAAATCACTTACCCCTATGAGGACAAATATACTAACATGATTTTCCAGGCTCCTCACATCACCGCGGCTCCTGTCGGCATCCTCGCCGCTGCCGGTTTCGCCGCTTTCCTGCTGTAGGATATCTGCAGACAATCGATAATTTCTAATGGCGTTCTCTCCACCCAAAAGCAAGTAGAGGCGCAAGGCCTTTTTGTGAGGAGTTCCAGACGCTGCTTAAGATCACAGCTTATTGGTGGCTTTTCTGGCCTACGACGACTAGGAGACACAACCTTGTTTGTGGTTGGCACATTGAACACCGGAAAGCGTGATACGGAGCAGCTTGTCTCGGGAATCTCTCAAGTAATGTGTTTGATGTTCTTTTTTTCATTTTTTCGTTTCTTTCTCTCTTTTACAATACCAGAACATTTGTGGAACGAAGCATGAAGAGCTCGGCGAGGCTCCGGAGAGTAATATACCAATAATACAAGGAAGGGGCTGCGGGCGATGGGTTCATGTTTATTACGACTTAAAATTTGATTTTTCTCTTTTTAAAATCTCTCGGCTCTTAACATTCTTCGCACAAGTGCCTATTCGCAAGTGGTAGACATAATACAACAGATACGCAACAAATAAATCGTTTGTTTCCGCCCGTCCCGTTTATGCTGCCCGCTCGGCTTCCGGAGCCGCTGCGGGAACCACCTCGACAGATTCCAGGGGCACCGTGGTGGCGGCGTCCTCGGCATGGGCGACATTTGCCTTCTCGTGGTCGATCGCGGCGTTCTGCTCGGCGGCGGCCATGTCGGCCTTGTTCTGCAGCTTCTTGGCGACGTTGAGGTGCAGGAAGGGCTCCATGTCGGGGATGAAGAAGGCGGCGGCGATGAGGATGACTGAGAAGGGGATGGTGCAGTAGAAGACGATCTTGAAGCTCTCGGCGTAGGCCGTCTTGAGGCTGGTGCCCACGGCCTCCTCGACGGCGGTCGTGATGTCGGGCACGGCCGTGAGGTTGCTGGCCGTGATGGCGGCATAGAGCGCGGCCAGCGACGAGTCCGGCAGGCCGGCGCCGGTGGCGGCGGGCCCCACGTATGCGGGGATGTTGACGGCCAGCTTGTTGTCGAGAACGGAGACGTACATGGCCTGGGCGACGGCGCCGCCGAGGGCGCGGATGGAGCCCATGACGCCCGTGGCAAGGCCGATGTCCTGCGACTCCTGCACCAGGGTGACGCCGGGAAAGGTGATGTTGTCGACGTAGCCGATGGAGATGAGGGCCAGGGTGCCGAGGGCCAGGCACAGGTTGTGGGTGCCGGCGGTGATGCTGGCCAGCGGCGTGATGAAGGCCATGGCGCAGCACGCGGCGAGGACGGACTGGAACTTGATGCGGGGCACGTAGCTGAGGGCGGTGCCGCCGAGGACCTGGCCCAGCAGGATGCCGCCGCCGATGGCGGACGACTGCCAGCCGACCTGGATGGAGTCGGAAGTGTAGAGGGTGCTGATGATGGTGGGCCACAGCACGGTCATGGAGTAGTAGATCATGGCGCCGATGGTGGCGACGATGACGATGCCGACGAAGCCGCTGTTGCGGAACAGGCGCGGCGGCATCAGCGGCTGCACCTTGCAGAAGTAGACCTCCCAGACGACGAAGGCGACGATGGTGGCGAAGCCGACGACCAGCGTGCACAGGGTCTGCGCGCTGGCCCAGGGGTAGGCGCCGCCGCCCCAGGAGAGGCCGATGAGGAAGAGGACGCAGCCGCCGACGAAGAGGAAGATGCCGACGTAGTCGATCTCCTTGACAGCCTGCCACTTGGTCTTGCCGGCGATGTGCAGCTGGGTGTAGGTGGGTGGGTGGTAGAGGAACCAGAAGAGGAAGAGGGTGATGGTGTTGAGGATGTCGCCGATGTAGTAGCTCCAGCGCCACTTGGAGACGGTGTTGTTGATGAAGCTGCGGGCGATGACGGGGCCGAAGACGGCGAACGGCAGGCTGGACAGGAAGCAGACGGTGACGACGATGCCGCGGTGCTTGTTGGGCACCAGCTCGCCCAGGGTGATGCCGAAGGACAGCTGGCCGGCGGCGGACAGGCCGTTGAGCAGGTTGGCGCCGATCAGCATGTTGACGCTCTTGGCGCACGAGCCGACGATGCAGCCGACGAGCGAGAGCACGGTGGTGCCCATGACCATCCACTTGCGGCCGAAGATGTCGGAGAGGCGGCCGATCAGCAGGAAGCCGATGCACGAGCCGAGGGTCCAGACGGTGGCGACCCAGTTGATGTTGGGCGAGTTGCCCAGGTCGGCGTTGATGAGAGACAGCGTGTTGGCGGGCAGCACCCAGCCGAGATAGGCGCAGATGCTGGCGAGGCAGATGGCCTGTACAAGGCGCGAATGGGTCAGCAGCGGATCCTATCGTCGACAAAAACGTCATCCCGCGGGGATGTCTTTTCTCTTTTCACTTTTCACGGAGCAGACTCACAACGAGGGTGCCCAGGAAGGCCGGGCTGTAGTAGTAGCCCGGCGGCATGTCCTCCAGGTCACCGCCGACGGCCTTTGCATCGATGTAGTCGATGGTGCCGTCCAGATGGGCGACCTTGGCGACATCGCGGCCGTCGATGAACTCGCGGTGCGCCTTGCCCTCGTGAATAGAGTTTCCGTCGACAGACATGTTGACGGTGGATGTGCGCGAGGAGCCAAGAGAAAATAAAAAGAAGACAAAATAGACAAGGGGAAGGTAGAGGGGGGGAGGGGACAAGAAAAAAAAAGAAGAAAAAAAACAAGACAGGATCGTCACGTCAAGGCGGGTTGGCAGTGTCTTCTTATATCTCTTCGCATGACATGGGAGCTAGGAACGGGGATGCTTCTCCGAGTTCCTGGGGGACTATAACTGAGCGCGGCACATTTTGTTCACCATAGGGCGAGATCACTTTGGGGATTTCTTTGTTTTGCTTTCTCCTGCCTCTTACCGCGGCGTGTATGTTGGTGCACGCTCTGGCGATGCTGCCAGATAAGGTCGAGCACAGAGACACGGCAGAGGAAGGGTTCTTCCTGGTATCTTCTTCTTATTCCTTACTTTCTCACCGTCTGCGGGCGGCACGAGGCACGCAAGACCACCTCGGAGGCTCAGAATATATAAAACAAAGTGAAATTGAGATCAAAAATTAAACTACCGAGTATAACATACTGACAGGCATGGCGTGAAATGCACCTGCTAGCCCCCATACCCCAGAAAGCGTGAGACCAACGCGCCGCGCTCCGTGCTCCGGAGAATTGCAATAGGATTTACTCCGTATTTGGGGATGTTAATGATTCACCAAACCAGGTAGGGGTGGTGTGGAGAAACCGCCAGGTGGTCGTCGCTGCGGTCGAGGTGTGCTCCGTACAAGCACATGTCCAGGCCGCCCGGAAATGCCTACGCGGGATGTGTGGATGGGCCAGGGCCGAGCATGGGGTAAGATAGTCTGGGGGAGGAAGCCCGTCGAAGATACGACGCACCCAAAACGACATGCTAGATGGCGAGGACGAGCCGGACGGCCTCGCTCCCTGGGCCCTCTCATTCGCGCCCCGTCGCACGACAGCCGAGAACATTAGCTGAGAACGACGGCTGTTGGGAACAAAGGCACGACGTCACCGGTGCTGGGACGTGTCTGCGAGACATCACAAGATACAGTACGTGTGCCGTCCTCTATTTCTGGCCGTCACTCACTGCTGTTGCAATCTAGCTTCGACCTTTTGTCCCAGCCGTCCGACAACTCTCGTCTTCCCCTTTCCCATCACTCGTGGCAGCCCCGATTGGGGTTCTGGCCTGTCTCCCCCAAGAACCCCCCAGTTTCTCCAATGCCTCGTCAGCTTCTGCCAAGACAAAGGTGCCTTATAGACGAGCGGCAAAGGGGTTCTAGGTTTCTCGTTGGCAACGTGGCAAATCTACCTGACTTGGTGTAATTCCCTCAGAGCATCCGCAGCTGGACGGAGCGCGATATACAACAAGCATGGGGAACGGGGTACGGGGTACGGGGTATGGGGCAATCCTCCTTTCCGTGGGAGACTTATGAAGGCCTCCTTTTGGCATCTCTCCTGTCGGGGAAGCAAGACCGTGGAAACTCGGACCCGGAGCGCGGAGCAACTCGTCGAACGGAGCATACAAAGCAGGCAAAGAAAGAAGACAAGCCGCGGGATATGAAACTCAAAACGAGCAGAGGCCGGAGAGCAGAGCACGAGTGTGATTACATCGTTGGAGGGAGGCAAAAAGAGGCAGCTGGGCCACGATGATGGGGATACTCCGCACTCTGTTTTCGCTTTCTTGTCATCCGCGTATTGTCTTTACTTTGCATCCTCGCCCAACTACCGCTCGAGAGTCATTAGAGTTCCACCCTTCTCCACACTTGCGGAGACAGCCAGGCCAACCCCAGAAGAACAGACCTCAAAGCGGAGAGGGGTCCGCTAGCTGGAAACTGAAAGATCACCGGGTAGCTCGATTGGCACGAGGATGCGGCCGCAGACCCCCCTTACCCCTTGTCAGTAACAAAGCCCCTCGCAAATCTTATCACCAATCGCGATTCGCCTGGAAAAGATCACCCGTGAAGAGGCGAAGGAAGCAGCCAAAGGAAAACAGACGAGAAAAAGAGAGGCGATTTCCAAGCGACGCGCGCCCTGTGACAAAGAATTGTTTTCTGGGCGCAATTACGCTAGGGAGGCGGGTGCCGGATCCGTGGGAAGAGCGTGGCATATCTGTTTCTCTTTTACTCGAGATATGTATTAATGCATGCAGTTTTGTCCTGAGCAAGGAAAAGAAGAAAAAATCGGCTCGGCCACAGCATATGGCTGGCCGCCGAGGGTGGCTTTTGAAGAAACTAAGATAAGATATGACAAGGGGAGCAAGAAATTAGAAAAGCCACATGGCAGGACGCTACATGGAAAAGTCATTGGCACGCTGCCACAAGAAGAACACATGGCATCGAGTAGTAGAACAAGGTCATACTACGTATTCGCACAAGAACGCCAGAACAGGCGAGATAACCCGTGCAACGGGCTGGTCGGCCAAGAAGACCGGTAGGCAGGCAGAATGGTTCGCAAATACTTCGTAGAGAAGCCACAGAGAAACCTCTAATACTAGACTAGCACAGAGTAAAGAAAAAAGAAAATGAAAAGAGACGGGGTAGGCGAAGCGGTGTGTGGGGGAGACGAAGCACAGCAGATAGATAAAATGGGGTTGGCCAGGGAATGCGGAGAACGTGAAGCGGGCATCGTGGGAGAAGAGAAGAAGGGAGCGGTTCGTTCCCTACGACACGAACGTATGGATATGTGCAGTGCATGTGCAGAGCGTGTGCAAGGTGCCGGAAAGAAACATGTCCGAAGACCAAACGACGGAATTGACGCCGTAGTAGTATGTATCTTACGAGTACGAGCAGACACAGCTCAGCGGGCAGCAGAGCGACGTGAATAGGTTTGGGAGTATGCACCATTCCCTGGAACATGTTTGCCAGGACAGCCAACCAGATCGTCGTGATATGGGGGGACTCATCAGGACGAACCCCGAAACCTGAGCATCACCCACCCACACACTCGCACGCAAGATACCACTCCATATCCTCCGAAATTATAGCAGCACACAGCTCTCCCTTCACTTCCCGTTAGATAGTGTTTTATCTAATGACGCAGCGCAAGTCAGCTACTTCAAGAGGCATGTCGTCTTTGGCATTCTTCTGTCTAGTCGCAGGTCTTCAAGATGCATGGCTTCGCACACAGATGCACAGAGGCTCAAAAGGGTCTCATTCCGGCCCCGGCTTTCCGGTTTTCCGGCTTCCCGGTTTTCCCAGGGTCTGCCTGATATCTGGAGTCTAACTACTCGCAGCATCTCAATTTTCCAAAAAGGGAGGCGCTGTCCCGGCCGATGAAAAAGAGTCTTATTTCATTCCAGCTGCCGATAATACCAAAAAGGCAGTTCCTTTCCTTGCTGCTGCTGCTCCTCCTCCAATAATAATAATCATAATAGCCCCTCCTCTTGTCCGGCCGCGCCACAGCCTCGGACAAGCCAGCGTTGCTTTGCGCATCGTTTTCCCATCACGTCGGGTCTTGCGTGCCATGCGCCTTCCAGACCACCCCTGATATCCTTCCCTGCCCAGCCCGTGTCAATTTCGAAACCACCATGTTAGATACAATATACAAAAACAGATAAGATCGAGAAATATTAGTTCCCAAATAGACAGACGAAGAAAGCCGCCGCAGAAAATACAAAGAGATTGAGTGAGGAGCCCTAGGATCTCGCCCAAGATGCCAAAAAGTATAAACAAAAATGAACAGAGGAGTGAGAATGAACTCCCGTCGTAATACAGGACAGCAATCGCTCAAGCCACCTCAAAACGCACACGGGGCGCAAATCAATATTAAAACATAAGCATCATGTAGATTTGCTTCGCTTCGTCCAATCGTAGGAAACAATGAAACAAAAAGAGGCAACAAAATGGATCGCTTAGGCCGTCGCTAATTTCAGTATCCTTTCTATCACCTCTTTCAGCTCCCCCTGCCAGCCCTGTGCGGGCCGACTTCACAAACAGGCAAATGAAAATTACAGATGCTGTACATGGTTGAAACCAAATGGCCGCCGTGATGCAGTGTCTAATTGGTGACGAAATCGGCAGCACAGCGAGAGATAAATCTTTTGCAAGCTGCGTATCAAGTCGACGGAGCTTGCGGGTATAATGCGATCCCTCGCGGGTTGTCTGCGTCTGTGTGTATGTGTGTCTGTGTCTTGTGTTTTTCTCGTGTGTCCTTCGCGTGGCGAATTCGCCAACTAGTGAACTCCATTCCTATTATGTATCTCGGAAATTATGGCCTAGCCTAGTTCTCGTTGTTCACAGAAACCTTCTTGGCCGTGTCAGTGCTCCCGATACTTGTGTTGGTATCTCGGCGCCTTGCCATCTGTGCTCGTCCGCCGTGTGCAAGGGGTGTGGTTTCCCGAGAAAAACCCGCCCCTTTCTTTTTTGCTTTGGCCATCATAATAATGCCTCCGTCGCTGTCGCTGTCCTCGTCCTCGTCCGTAAAGCAGCGGCTGTTGGCACGCACCGGAGTCCCGATGGGCGTTCTTGCTTTATTGTCGAGCTCGACCGGTATGGCACCACCACTGCCCCAGCCTTGCTGGTCCTTTAGCCCTTGTTCCTGATTCTGGTCTAGCGCAAAGCCGGCCGGCTCCTTATCCAGCGCAGGCGGTGTGAGAGAATCCGAAGTACTAGCAAGAGAAGGCCCGCCAACGACACCGGGGTTTCCAAGGAAATCGCCTTCCATATCGGCCGAGACGGAGCTTGCTCCGCTCAAGAGCGCAGGAAGCGATGGATCGGACTGGAAAGTCATCATCGCATTGGAGCTGCCCTTGCGGTGCCCTGGGTGGCTTGCCACAAACGAGCGATGGGTCATCTCGCTTGGGCTCGTTAGAGGCGTTTGGTTGAAGCCTTCCAGGGACGCAGAGCTAGATGAAGTTGCCGTTGCCGTCGGGGTAGCCGGTGTCTCAGATGCGGGATATGTGTTATCTTTGTCGGGCTGATAGCTTTGACGGTCATCAAAGGTAGTTGCCAGCTGTCGTGGCGACGGTGGGCATGGGATGTGTGCGGGATCTACTGCTGTCTGCCGGGATTCAGCATGCGGCAATGCCGACAAGCTGTTCGACTTGTTACGGCCCACTGCAGCCACGTCTTTGGATACAATATCCTGAACACGGTGGGCTGTTGCTGGTCTCTCGTCCAGTTGCGTTGCAATGTGTTGTCTACTGTAGGGGCTAGAGACAGGTATGGGCTGAGTATGCTGGTAAGCAGAAACTGCGGCCGCAGAAAAGAGCTGGGGTGAGGAAAGAGTCGCTGACGGGGAGTCGTCGGTGTTGACATTGATAGTTTCGCTAGACCCTGTATCCTGGCTTGCCTCGCTGTCGGTGTCGTTCCGTACGAGGCCACTAGCCACCTGGTGAGAGTGCCTGGGTTGCTGTACACTGCCTGGAACGGTCGCTGCACTAATGCCAACCACAGGTCCGGCTCGCTTGTCAGGATTAGAAAAAACGATGCCGGCACGATCAACGGACCGGGTCCGGGCATTAGCATCGGTCGACGACCGCACCTCCCTCGTTCGACGCATAGTATTCATGGTACCGGTGTCCGCCGCTGTCGGGGTCGTGGGAACGGTGTGGGTTTCTCGCAGAATAGATGCGCGACTTAATATAGCATTGCTGATTGACCGAGAGTGGGCGTGCCGGGTCACCGCCACCGCCGTAGTCGCCGTAGTCGCCGTAGTCGCCGTAGTCGCCGTAGTCGCCAAAGTCGCGTCACCGGAACCGTCCACGTTGTAGACGCCGCTGGGCGTTCCTCGCATCCCGGGCAGGGGTCTCGCTGATGGGTCGCCTGCAGACATCAGCTGCTGCGCGGATTCTGAGTTCGGGGTGCTCTCGCCAGGCGAATCATACGGGCTTGCAGTCACGCTCTGTGAAAGGGGATGCTCAGTCGGCATTTGGGTGACCGTGGCAAAGTAATCGTCTCCGCGCAAACTCTTTCGGCGTGCGTCTCGGGGGTGGCTACTGGTGTGGTGATGCGAAATGTGGTGGCTGCCGAAAGGGTGGTTGTAACCTTGGCTGTGGCTATGGATGTGCCCATGGCTGTGGCTCTGACCATGGCTGTGACCGTAGCCGTAATCGTTGCTGTTGCTGCCGGCACTGTTGTTGCCGGTACTATTGTTGTGTTGGAGGGTGGGTGGAAGAATAGGAACGGGCTGAGTCGGTGGCGGGTTCTCTACGATGGAACTCGCTGCAGAGCTCGTCGCACGGTTTCTTGTAGATGCCGCGGCGCTCTCATCGCGCTCGGATCGAGGGTGAATCACCTTGTCCACAGCCCGCTTCACAGCGGATCGGGCGCGTTGGAGAAAATTAAGCGGTACAACCGCGCCGCCGATTTCCGCCTCGTCGACGTGGATCCGGCGGTCCTGGGTGCGTGCTGGGTCGGTGCTTTCCAGCCAGCTCGCAACATCGTCGATGTCTTCGGTGACCCATTTATGGCGCTTGACATCGCGCAGGCGGATTCTTTTTTCCGGATTCTTTGTGAGCATCCGTCTCAAAAGATCCAGTAGGGACTCGCTCAGCTCCTCGTATTCGGGGTCGGCATCGCTGCGATAAGGGTGCACATTTATCCGCTGATACAGAGAGGAGCCGGTTGGGTCTGTGTAGACGCCAACGGGTTTGAGGCGGCGATTTGAGATGAAAGCATCCTCAGTAGCAATTTTCCGGAACATGGAAAACTCGTCCTCGGCCAAGAAGGGAATGCGAGCAAAGAGGAGGCAGTATAAAGTCACGCCCAGTGACCAGACGTCAATCTGCTCCGAAACGCGTGGGGGCTCTTTGTCCACATCGGTATAGCACAGCTCTGGTGCAAAGAAGGCCGGCGTACCGACAGTCTTGGAGAGCTCGCGGTCGTCATCAAAATCGAGGGCCTCAGCCTCGGAAACGGTGTTGTCAGGCTCGCCGTCACGAATCGGCCGGCCAAAATACGAGACGCCAAAATCGGAAATCTTAACTCGGAAGCTCCTGGTCCATAAGAGGTTGGCAGGCTTGATGTCTCGGTGGACGACACCGTGGTAGTGCAGGTACTCGAGGCCCAGCACGGTGTCTCGAAAAGCACTTCGTGCCTGTTCGATGCTGAAGCAGGGCACATAAGAAAAGTCGTCGGCATAAGGGTCATGTACCATGGAGTTGAAGTCCAGGCCAGACAAGTGTGACATGATCGAATCAGCCACACTGGGCGATCGCTGGCGAAGGCGGACGGAATCATCCACGTAAGCTCCAAACATGCTCCCGTCCAGAGCGGTCGACGACACGCGGTTCGAATGCAGGAGGCCCGGAGTCTCGGAGCCTGCATCACCGTCTTGCGCCAAGATCGACAAGAGCTCCTCCGAACTGTGCGAGTGGGGTGTGGGTGCGCTGGTCACGGATGCGGATGATGCGACACGTGAAGGCGCACGGGATGTGACTCTGGATACGGGGTGGGAGTCGAGGAGAGATGCGTCGGGACCTAGACCGGCGCTGGGTACATACCACCATGGCGGCTGGTCATCGGTGTCGTCTGCCGTAACGCCGAACTCCGTGGTCCACTCATTGACGGGCGGTGGGAGGCCAGCCGCGCGTGCTTCTTTCAGGGCACGAATGGTGGCTTTCCGGTCGAGCACGGCATGCCAGTTGCATTCGCCGGGGGCCAGCTTCTGTCCATGCATGCCCTTTTCAAAGCGATATCTCTCAAAATAGCAGATGTTTGGCAAGCCCTTCTTTCGCCAGGTGACTTCGCCTCGCTCCACGTGCTCCAGGACCATGTAGATTTTCTGCAATTCTGGATCGTCGATTACTTCCAGGAGAGCGACGACGTTTTCGTGGCGAATCTTCTTGAGGATGGCAATCTCGCGCTTTGTGTTCTGCTGGGGGTCGATGGCGGATACCTTGCCGAGACGGCGGGTCTTGGACAGGCGGGGGATGATCTTGATGGCTACCAGGCGGCCGTCCATATTGTCCCTGGCCAGCTTGACTTTACCATGCTGGCCCCGGCCGATTTCCTCCAGCACTTGGTACTCGTTGATCGTTTTCCGCCCCGTAGCAAAGTCCCGGTCAACGTTTGCGATGTGGGTTCTGAGAAAAGGAAGCAGCGTTAGTATTAGGGGCGAAAGACTGCGGGAAGACAACAGAGGAAATCTGTGCACTCACTCTCTCACGGGCTGGTGCGGTAGAAGATACGAGTTGGTGTGGGAAGGGCCGGGGGGAGTTGGGTTGGCACTGTCGGGGAGAGGGCTTGCGGCAGCCATGTTGCTCGCGTGGGGCGAGGAATTTGCCGGGCTGAAGACGCCTGGCGAGGAGGCGGGGGTGACGCCGGCAACTCGATGGCTCGAGGGCTGGGGAGAAGACGGCGAGGAAACAGAGGTGACGGGTAAGAGGTTCAGGACGTGAGGGTGGTGGTGAGGGCGAGACGGTCGCGGGTGCTGCGCCTCCATGGCGGCGGTGGATGGTGACGGCAGCAGCAGTGGCCGCTGTCGAAAATGAGGATGTGGGTAGACGGTGAAATGGCCGTGTTGCGCCCGTCGGCGTGGTGAGGCGCTATTGCACGCGAGACATTGGGGGCCGAGGAGGCGCGAGAAAGCGACGAAGAAGTTGATCTTATCTTCGTTCGAGCGTCGGCACAGTCGGCGGTGCGTTGGGCACAAGGCGTCTCTTTGGAGGGGGATTTGCGAGGGTTCGGTCGAGGTTCTTCGAATGAGGGGCAAAGAGGATGAGAGGACTATCGGTCACGAAAGGACAGAGATTGTCGGGGGTCTTGGAGACCTCACAGTCCCATCATGAGAATGGCACCTTCGAGGGAAGCGAGTGAGGCCGTAGCGAGAGATAAGGCGGGTTTACGAAACCGCCGAATCAAGCCGGGAAAGAACGGGCGGGCGTTGCTCGAATTTCGCGGAAGAGAGGAGGGCCGAATACAAGTCTGACGAGGAAAGGTGGGCAGATGCGAGTCTTCAATCTGAAGAGAAAGAAATAGGGCGGCCGGTTTGTGCGTTCCCGTTTCGTTGTCGGTCGCTATTTGCGGGCTGTTTCTCGCTGCCGTCTCTTTGTCGTTTCAACAGTAGGAAGAGAGGCCAAGAAAACGAGCTGGCAAAAAGTAGTTTTGTGTTGCGTGACAAGCGACAGCGGAGTCCGCTGGTGGTTCACTGTGCGTCCTCTGGTCTCGCTGGCCTGTTGCCTCTTGGCTGGAGTCACCAGCGGGTCCGATACGGGCGGATAGGGGGAGAAAACAAAAAAGAGAGAGGCACAAAAGGCGAGCAGCGATAGAGTTAAGGGAGCGAAACAAAGCGTCGGTTGGGCTAGTGGGGTTGGTTCTGTTGAAGCGCAACGGGGTTCGCCAGAAACTAATCGTAGGTAATAGCGTAATGGATATTCACAGTGTGTACGGTGTACAGGACTCGTACGAGTGCACGAGCGCGAAGGTCGAGGAAACGAGGGAGAAAAGGCGGCAACGCAAAGTCGGCAGAAAAATGATGCCTCAGAAAAGACGAGAAACAGCGGGCAGGCGTGAGAGAAGGGCGATGCCAGCAGAGTACGGAGGATGGCACAAATCAGATGGAAGAATTAAAAGGCAGAAGGTGCAGGACACGAGAGAAAGGGAAGGTGCGAGAGAGTGCGCACGCATGCTCTTTTCTCTGGTTCCGTTAATTTCAGAGGGGAGGCGTGAAGGACTGTGAGGGACGGGCTGCACACATACATTACGAGTATACGAGTAGTGCGCTGCGCAAGATGCGCACATTGGGAAAGCGCAAAGGAGGTAAAAAAAAAGCGAAAGAGGGGTGGCCTAGGAACGAGGGACTATCAGAAACAAGGGAAAAGCGGCCAGGGTGGGAAGGGACGTTCAAGGTTCATCAGAGGGGACCCACTTCTAGTGCACGGATCAGCACCACTCACAGGGAAGTGGAACTCTGCAGCAGGGGACCGGTGGCTGTCTTCAGCGCCGGGGAGCGACTGGACGATATGTGTAAGTTATGAAGTACTGTGAGTACTGCTGCGTACATGCACAGCGAGAGGCGGGGAGGTATTCTCGTACTCGCAGGTACCCGAATTATCTCACCAAAAGCATGGCAAGCCCAGGCCAAACCGCGCCGGGAAAGGTCTTGCGAGCAGCAGCGCTCTTTCCAATTATGGGCAGGGCACCGTACAAAGTAATCTTTTTTAGGCACTGACGCCTAGGGCTACTGCGTGTCGGCCCCATAGTGGATTGGGGCAATACGCCATCTACGCTACAGTGCGGGGACCAAGCCGAGATGCGACCATGGCCACTGTGCTTATCGCGCCAATCCCGTGCCCAGGCGTGCCATTATTGGCCAGCCTGTGCTGCGGTTCTCGCTGCTCCCTGTTTCTTCTGCCGTTCGCTGTCTTGGCTGCTGGGCAGATTGCAGGGGTCTCTGCCTGCCTTGCATCTGCTTACTCGTATCTCACGTCTGTTTCTACTCTGAGGTACGGAGCAATACTCAACGAAGAAATACACGCTTGGAGCAAGCAAAGGGAAGGCTGCCAGAGAAGTACAGTACTTGTACGGAGCAGAGAATGCGACGTAAGACACTCCGTACTTGGGCGTGCTCTACTCGTACTCGTACGAGTAGGTGACCTAGGTGCCTTGACATTCTGAGGTGGACAGCTGCGAGAGGGACTGCACGAGGAGCAAAACATGAAACGAAAAGAGACACAAGACGCGGGAGAGAACGCCGCGAAGGAAAACTGAGAGCAGCTGCAAGATGGGAAGATACGTCGCGAAGAGCTCGCACTACGCCGTACGATACGCTGCTGCCCGGCGACGGGCGGCGACGTCACGTCCAAAAAGGACAGAGACGACGAAAATGACGAAAGGACGTCGCCGCCGGCTCGAGCGGCATGCTGATGAAGCCCAGGAGCCAAGGCTGGTTTCTTGGCGCAATGGCTGTCTTGGAGTCCCGAATCTTTGAGTTGTTGCAGTGTAGATCACTAAACAGCAGCGGCCTCTCGAGGCCCCCCGGCTCGCTCGGCGTGCGTCGTAGGGAGAGCAGATCAGGAGGTTGAAGCCGCCACATGGACGGTTGGTGTGTGTGCTGTGTCTGCTGTGGTGTCTGCGGTGTGCGTGGCTGGGGTGGAGAAGTGGCGGAGAAGCGCAGGCCAGGCAGGAAACACAAACGGGCACCGGGCAAGCGACACAAGAAACTCCACCACCACCACGCGCACAGTGGCAGCCGCCACTGGCCATCTCCCGCACAGCTTCCTTCCTGGCGAGGCTGCTGCGTGTCGCCACCTCGCTTCTACGCCCCCAGCATCGTCGTGCTCTTTACGTCGTACGGCGCAGACACATAAGCGGGCTGCTCTTACGAGGGCGAGGAGCCTCCATGCTGCTCGCCGGCCGCGCGACGGCATCGGGCGCGACGCCAAGTGAGACGGGCGTCTTGTCTTGCTCGACAAAAGCTCGACGCTCTTCGCGGCCTCGTACGAAGTAATACTCCGTAGGACTCGCTCTCGTCTGGTTCCTGCGCTTCGCTCTCTTCACTCTCGCTGCGGGCCCCGCTTTTTCGCACGCGCAGCATGCAGTAGCGGCACCTCCACTCTGCAATCCGGCCAATCACATCGTAATGTAACCCTACCCTGCAGCCACACCAAGGAAAGGTGGACGAAAAGTGGGGACGAGATTGAGCTCGATGTTTGATGTCGTTGGTCTGTTCTTTGGTGGAGGTCACTTTGAACGGCGTCTTGCATGTTCCACACACAGCACCAGGCTGGTGCTTGGCAGCGGAGACGCACGCCTCCCAGCCCAGCTCCTCCCTTTTCGGCGAATGTGACGGGCTGCAACAGCCCAAGAGAGCCAAACGCCAGCTGCCCACAGCTTCGCACCACCTTCAGTCTTCCCCGCAAAACCACGAGCTGCCCCTTTTCCTTTTCCAACTCTTGTTTGCCGCTACGGCGAATACGGCGTAGTGGACGAGAACGCGTGCACTCTCGTCTCTGCGCTTCCAGCAGAACAGAGCTGATGGACAAAAGGGTCTGTGCTGGTCGCTTTGTCCATGCCCGGAACGGCCCTCTGGGCACGGAGCAAGATACGTCGTGCATCGGCTGGCGATGATCAGCCCCGTCGGCGCGCTATCAGCATCGGGCAGCGACATGCAGCTTGCGGATGAAAAAAGGACGAGGACGCAATCTACGATAGTAAAGGGCCGAAGAACCGCAGCGAAGCAATGTGGGCTTGTCTTGCCGTCCCTCGTCGCGGCCGTCTTCTTCCTGCTGCCAAGCAGCGCTAGGCTGCGTACGACAAGGCTCTGGCCTGCGACGGACAGCAAACGGCACTGGCGCTCTCGATCTGGCCTCCTGCGTGCGTCGTGGTCTTGTCCTCACAGTTGTACGAGTACAAGTACTCGCACTCGCAGGAGGCCGCTTGTAGCGTCGTCTTTCCTTCCTCTCCTGGTGGGTCGAGGGTGTCTGCAGTGTGCGAGCCTTCCTCCTTCGGGAAACAGAGCACTCGTTTTCTGCACGGAAGGAGCAATACGTCCAAGGAGGGGAACTCGGCCGCACCTTTCCTGGCAATCTCGGGCAAGTGCACGAACCAATGACATCGCGAAAGGCCTCGACAGAGACCCGTCCGCAAGTCTAATGCGGCCTAGACCAGTCCATGGGCGTCCCCCTTGCAGGCCTTGCCGTCTTGGACTATCGTGGACTTTGCTCGAGCGCACCCTGTGTATCTGTACTCCGTACGGCGTAGTCATCCACAGGAAAGTGTCGTCCAAACGCCGCTTCCTCTGCACCTTGGCTGCGTGCTTGCCGCGCTGGGCCCTTTGTGGTGTAATCATCAACCGCCCCCATCGCTCCTTCCACAGCGACCCTCGCCGCCCAATAGGGCAGTTTTAGCATCAGGGAAAGAGTGTATGACATCAACAACCTGGCACTTTGCCACGCCCGCTTTTGTGGTCCCTCCCGGCGGCGTAGCGCTCGCCGCTCTTTGTGCGGGTACGAGTATTACTCGTAGCTGTCTTTATTTACTTTCGTGGCATGTTTCTTTTTGTTCTCGATCTCTTCTCAGCGCCAACGAGCAGCGTCGGATGTGCGACGTGCATGTCCACGCGTGGTTTTCGTTTCAGACACGGCCATCTTGTGGTTTCTTCTCGGAGAATTTTTGCTCGCCACTGCCGCTGCTACCATACTGCTCAACGTGTTTTCGTCCGTGTCGAAAACAAACAGAAGCAAAAAAAGAAAGAAAAAACGAACAAAAAAAGAGGGAAAGAAAATACCCGCAAGGAGGAAAACGTCAGAGACTTGTCGTGTTCGTGGCACCAACCAAACGGAGGCAAACCCGCCGCACGAGAGAAAAATTTTCATCTCTGCATCTCTGCTTCGTTTTCGTGCAGACGCAGGCCGCGTGCCCACTGGCCACTGGCAGGCCGGATGCTGAGGCGGGATGCCCAACGTGGGCAATCCGATCCTCCTCTGCTGTGACGCTGTCTTCTTCTCGGCTTCTTTTTCCCTCTTCTTCGTCGTGGCCTCACGATCTGGCGTCCAGGGTTTCGGGTCCCCTTTGTCTTACTCCTCCTGGGATCCCTTGCATGTGACGGCGAGACACGAGGACAAAGAAAAGCGCAGCAGAAAAAGGCAGCGAAAGCAAGACAAATCGACGTTGTGCCCATCTGCACTCTGCACACAAAGGCTCCACCCACACGACCGACGGCTGGGGGAGAAACAAGGGCCAGTCCAGGGAAAAAAGGGAAGACCAAATAGAGGCTGCGGCAAGGACCGTCGATAGGAGCCAAACCAGCGAGTCAGCCCATATTGCTGCGGAGCCACGGCCATGGGCTGCTGTGACGCACGTTTTTCGTTCATTCTTTCATCCATTCTTGCTCATCGATCCGCGGCCTCTTTGTCTCTTTCTTTTCTTTAGCTGATGCTCGTGTCTTCTATTAGGCTGCAGACCAACATGCCCATTGTTTCCAAGACGCCGTCTGACCACCCCTGGTTGTCTCAGCCGACGGCAAGGGACTGGCAGGATGTCGTCGGTGCAGCAGCCGAGCGTGTCCTCGCCTCCTCGCCTACTCGCCTTCTTGTCGCAGAGTCGTTCAGTGGCTTGGTCTCGACCAGCCCAGACTTGCTCTTGTCAAACCGTTATTCTCGCCACGGCGTCCCAACCTCCTCGCGCAGCACAGGCTATTGGCTTGCTTCGGCTCTGTTATTGGGCAATTGGAGTTTCAGCGGGGAGCACGGTCCAGGGCGAAAAGGGCTTTGCCGCTGCAAGCGACGATGCTCATTTCCTCCATTTTCCACTTTCATCATCTGCCTTCCAGGGATTGGCCCCGTAGCAGCCTGCGGGCAGGCCAATGTCCAATCACACCTTGGCCAGGCCAGCGCCTTGCCTCTCTGAGCTGCCCTGCGGTGCTGTTGCAGCCGATCCTCTCCTCCTGTCCTCGCCCGTCCCGGGTTCCGATCGATTGGCTGCGCCGGCCGGCCGCAAGTACCCGAACCAAGTCCTCTGTTTTCTGCCGTGTCTTCTTTTTTTTCTTCTTTTGTTTTCTTTTCCCAGTTGAGCCGGTTGCGGATGCAGGGCGACCTCAAATTCCCCGCGTTAATGCGGCCGAGAATCGAATGCACGTGCTCTGCATTCTGCGCCATTCATCGTCATGCTGGAAGTTGCCGGGCGTGACATCTCGTGAACATGCTCTCGCTACAACCAAGACATGAATTGGAGACCAGAATGCATTCAAATAGGAGAGGGACAAGAGGAAAATACAAGGCCGAATTGGACCATATACTGGAGCGTCTGGCCCAAAGCTATGCTGCAGGCTAGACCAGGTAGGTTTATACTGTCTATGCTTTCTAGTTTACGGATTCCATGCTTGATGCGAGCTCGTTTCCCTATGCCGTACACAACGGCTCCTGCCAGCCCGCCGTCCACTTGAGCGTCCCCATACTGAGGACCAGCACCGTCAGGCCCGTAGCCATGCTCACGAGGCCGTAGAAGTACGCGTGCCGCCTCTGCAGGCCGGACAGCTCCGTCATCCACGTGCTGACCGTCGTGAGGCAGCCGCAGAAGCCGTCCATGATACCCTGAAGCACTTGGCAGCCCACAAACGATCCGTGGGTGACCGGGACGGGCGCGTGCTGGAGATCCCACACCACGCCCAGGACGGCCGTGCCGAGAATGTTGACGGCAAACGTGCCGAGGGGGAACGTCGCGAAGACGGCGTTGAGCTTCAGGCTGATATAGAACCGCAGCAGACAGCCCAGTGGCCCAAGCACGAGCGCAACGAGCACGTTGCCGCGCCAGTGTTCCAGCCGAGCGAGACCGGGCTGGAGGATCGCCAGCAGCACGACGGCCAGCAGCGCCATGACGTCGTAGCCGGCGGGGCGGTCAGCCACCACGGACGACGAGGAGCCCTGGCCGACGGTGTTGGCGGGGTGGTAGCGCGGGGCGGGAAGCGTGTTCGCCAAGGCGTCGAAGACGTCCATCATGAACGAGGAGAAGGAGGTGAACGAGCCGCAGAAGCTCGTGGCCGCCGCTTCACCATGGGGGGTGGCGGGCCTTCGTTCTCCGTGCCGTCGCCGTCGTCGTCCCCAGTGTTGTTCTCGGTATTGTGGTCACCGTGGTCAACGTTGTGAACGTCGCTGATTTCACTATCGTTGCTATTCTCTCCGTGTGCGTTGTTGTCTTCCGCCGCCAGAGATTGAACAGCACCAACTATAGCGCTGCTGTTTAAGTCTACATTATTCTTCTCGCCTTCGTCATCACCGCCGTCGTCGTTGTCGTCTTTAGAACATGCAACGGTGGCAATAATGAATAGGCCCCTATTCTACACTGTCCGACTTAGACCACCCTTGCCGACCGTCCCCTGTGCCCGGCGGGCTGGGCGGCTGGCACGGGAATTTCGGAAGGGCTGTTTGTCGTCCAGCGGCAGCCGTATTGCCCCTTTTTGCACAGCACCCTATAGGGCCAATCTTTCGTCTACTTGAGAGTTTGCTTCATTTTGAATAGAAATACACATATTTGACATGTAATCCATCAAGTCTGTTTATTTGTAGTTGATACGCTCCATGTAGTTCCTCCTCTCTGTCTAGAAATAGAGCTTTGCACTTGCCCACGACCGCAACAGGCCACTCTTCCCGTCCTCTGTCTTTCATGTCTCGTCAGGACAAGCCCTCGTTGCCGTACTCGGGTGGAGGCTCGGAGACCATCACCTGGACGGACGTGTTTACGTACTTGCGCCTTTGTCAGTGTTTGAATGTTCAAGTAATGCGGGCTGGGATTTTTCGCGTTCTCAGCGTACCTGGATCGTGGTCGCCGCCTCGGTCGAGACGCCCATCGTCACGTCAATGCTGTACACGCGCGACGCAAAGCACGACCGGAACCCGGGCGGGACCGTGGGGATGCTGAACAGCTCGTTCCACGACGACCCGCACGCCACGTCCACCCTCTCCTGGCGGATGGGCAGCGTGCCCCTGATGGACCAGATCGGCCACGTCGCAGCGTCGGCGCGCATCGACGACCCGATGCGGCCATACGTCTGCCGGCGCAGGCGCACCGCGAGACTGCGGAGCTGGATGCGGTTGCCGTCTGTCAGAAACGCACGCGGCGTGCGGACGAACAGGCCTAGCGCCATCGTCTGGCCCGGCGTGATGACCGGCGGGTACGGCATGACGACCTCAAGTGCCATGGCCGGCGAGTATGGCGGCAGGCAGCCCGGTGGGAGCACGGTCGAGTCGGGGTTGTGGCTCTTGGCGGCGTCGGCAGTGCCAGTTGTGATCTTGAGCTTGCTCGCGGGGAGCCATGCCGTGCTGCGGATGAGCTTGACGTGGTCTTGTCCCCGGCCCTGGCCCTGGCCCTGGTCCTCCGCCTCTGAGACAACGAGTGACGATCCCAGCGGCGTGCGCAGCTGCTCAGACACAGGAGGCGCGTAGTTGAGCAGCTCGCGTGCTTTGATGCTGCGCAGGAGGTGATGGAAGCGGCCCGATCGCCTGCACACGGCGGTGACGGAGTATGTTACGCGCACCTTTAGCCCCGGCGACGAGATGCACGTGGATGGCGGCAGCCGGCACGAGGGCTTGGCCGGCAGTCTGCTGCAGCAGCAGCGGGCGTGCGGCGGGAAGGGAAACGAGAAGACGGCCGCGTAGGTCTGCCGCGATGGGCTGTCGGCATTGTTCCGGACTTCCAATGCCGGATGCAGTTCTTGGACGGACGAGAAGAGCTGCCAGGATGTCAGCATCTTCTCTCTGTATCTGTTGCGTTAATATTGGAGGTGAGCTCACCTTGACGTTTTGCTTCTGGTGGGTTTCTGCGATTTGTGCAATAGCATCGAACCCCGGCTTGAGCGAGATCTTGGCCGTTCCTGTCGTACCAGGTCAGCACAGGCTTCTCTTTTCCATTTCACATTTCTGGAGCCTCCTCCCCTACCCTGGAACACAACACGGATGTCTGGCGCCTCCATGCCCTCCGCGAGCTGCAGCTCGACGCGCCCCTCGACCTTGTCGTCTGGCTGGAAGACAAGCCCGTTCGGGGGCTTGTTGACCGTCAACGCGAGCTTCATGGTGACAGACAAAGATTCTGATTGAAAGCACGAGAGTTGTGCCCTCGCTTCCATCCGGCCCCTTTGCATTATATGGAATATAGCGACTCGCAAAAATAGCGGAAAGCAGCTCCGGGCGACTTTAGCGGAAAGCAAGTCCGGATGACTTTGGCGGAAGACACATCCGTACGACTTTAGCCAGGGCACGAAGGAGTGCGTCCAGGTCCTTGGTCGTTCACATGACGTAGTGGCAGGAAACGCTCATGTGCCGGGAAACACGGCATCACAAGGACGCGTCGCGGCACGGCTGCAACGCAACCAGGCCAGCCGCCAGCCAACGGCCGGTACGCTGCTATCGGGGAGGGTTGCAGCAAAGTTCCATCTCTGCGGCGAAGCCAGGGCAAGTGCTGCTATGTGCCGCTCTGCATGTCCATCCATCTCCAGTTGCGTCTCCGTGGAACCAAAGCTACCTTCCAGTATCTGTCGGAGTAGATTAATTATTGCACAGCCTTTCTCTAGCATTCCGGGATGATGACGGCCACATCCTGCGCCCTCGTCGCCGGTGGTCTGCGACCGAGTCGAGCGCCTGGTACAGCGTGGCATCTTCCGTGCCAGCATGGAGGATCACCATGGACGGTTAATGCTGTTTTGCTCCCCCACGCTATTCGCATGCGTCCGGATCCGCCCCCCGGGCATTCCGGCTAGCCCGGTTGCGACGGGTCTACTGCATGTTCTTTATGTCGACGTCCGCCAACCCCCGGTGTTGCCTCTGCCATTCCTTTGACAGTTCTCCCGACCGATCCAATTACACCCGGCCGTACTCTCCTGCACTCTCCTGTACTCTCTGCGCCATGGCCGGCCTGCTATGAGCTAGACGACTCGAGTCCCGAGGAGGCCGCCGCGCATCATGGACCTACCGTCGCGTGTCCCGGCGCCGAAGCCGCCGAGCGGTACCTCGACATCTACTTCTCAACTATCCACATCGCCTACCCGTTCCTCCCGTGGGCCTTGCTTATGAGCGCCTACGAGAACTACCTTGCGACGGGGAAGCAGGAGTGCTGCGGCGACACGTGGCTTGCCACGTTGTGTGGGTTCCCGCTGTGATGAAATTTTGAATAAAAATGTGCGCCCTCTGTTTCTTACCCTCCCTCTAGACATCATCTTCGCCATCGGGGCGTACTACGAGTCTGTGTCCGGTGGCACAACAGCAGACACGCTGCAGCTGGCTGCCCAGCACGAAGCGGCTCGACCGGCAGCTGCTGGAGTGGCGGCGGGCGCTGCCGCGCAGGCTGCGGTTTGACTTTGGCCACACGTTCGAGACGTCGGTCGCGTTCAAGCGACAGGTGCGTGCGCGCGCTGGATCCTTTTCCTGCGGAGAACGGTATGCTACGGCGGCATAGCAAGAGCTGACAACAAGGGGGGGGGGGGGGGGGGCCGGGGGGGGACAAACCAAAACAACAACCGCAAAATGATCGCCAAAAAATTCCACCACCACCCCACCCCCGTCACCCGCCCCAACCACGGCCGCCCGCAGCGCCCCCCCCACGCCGATGCCCACCT